>OZ010582.1:60360486-60370486 GCA_963932145.1 Acanthosepion lycidas | reverse complement strand
GAGTTTTTCCCTCCAAGCAGAGAGTTCGACAGACACCCGACCCGGCAGCTCACGGAGCGCCGATACTACACTTTTATCCTAGCCACCGGGCCGAGCGGGTATTCTAATTATAGATGATATTTATCAATCCACCCACGGGGATCGAATGTGGCACACGGCCTTTTTAATGTGGGTATCTCCGAGCCCGTAGGCCCAGCCAAAAATAAATAACTATCCAAACACTCCGAGGGGGGCCAGTTCCGTCAACCCATCCCAACGCAACACTACCCTTCGGCGGAGCTACGTCAGGGTTCCTCCCTGCAAGCAGAGTGTTCGACAGACACCCGACCTGGCAGCTCACAAAGCACAGATACTACACTTTGATCCTTGCCACCGGGCCTGGCGGGTATTCTTTTTATAGATCGTATTTATCAATCCACCCACAAGGATTGAATGTGGCACAAGGCCTTTTTAATGTGGGTATCTCCTAGCCCGTAGGCCCAGCCAAAAATAAATAACCATCTAAACCCCCCGAGGGGGGCCAGTTCCGTCAACCTCCCCCAACGAAACCCTACCCTTCGGCGGAGCTTCGTCCGGGTTCCTCTCTGCAAGCAGAGAGTTCGACAGACACCCGACCCGGCAGCTCACGAAGCGCAGATACCACACTTTTATCCTAGCCACCGGGCCGAGCGGGTATTCTAATTATAGATGATATTTATCAATCCACTCACGGGGATCGAATGTGGCACAAGGCCTTTTTAATGTGAGTATCTCCGAGCCCGTAGGCCCAGCCAAAAATAAATAACTATCCAAACCCCCCGAGGGGGGCCAGTTCCGTCAACCCATCCCAACGCAACACTACCCTTCGGCGGAGCTACGTCAGGGTTCCTCCCTGCAAGCAGAGTGTTCGACAGACACCCGACCTGGCAGCTCACAAAGCACAGATACTACACTTTGATCCTAGCCACCGGGCCGAGGGGGTATTCTTTTTATAGATGGTATTTATCAATCCACCCACGGTTATCGAATGTGGCACAAGGCATTTTTAATGTGGGTATCTCCGAGCCCGTAGGCCCAGCCAAATATAAATAACCATCTAAACCCACTGAGGCGGGCCACTTCCGTCAACCTCCCCTAACGCAACACTACCCTTCGGCGGAGCTACGTCAGAGTTTTTCCCTGCAAACACAGAGTTCGACAGACCCCCGACCCGGCAGCTCACAAAGCACAGATACTACACTTCGATCCTAGCCACCGGGCCGGTATTCTTTTTATAGATGGTATTTATCAATCCACCCACGAGGATTGAATGTGGCACAAGGCCTTTTTAATTTGGGTATCTCAGAGACCGTAGTCCCAGCCAAAAATAAATAACCATCTAAACCCGCTGAGGCGGGCCAGTTCCGTCAACCTCCCCCAACGAAACCCTACCCTTCGGCGGAGCTACGTCAGGGTTCCTCCCTGGAAGAAGGGAGTTCGACTGACACCCAACCCAGCAGCTCACAAAGCACAGATACTACACTTTCATCCTAGCCACCGGGCCGAGCGGGTATTCTTTTTGTAGATGTTATTTATCAATCCACCGACGGGGATCGAATGTGGCACAGGGCCTTTTTAATGTGGGTATCTCCGAGCCCGAAAGCTCAGCCAAAAATAAATAACCATCCAAACCCCCCAAGGTGGGCCAGTTCCGTCAACTTCCCCCAACGCAACCCTACCCTTCGGCGGAGCTACGTCAGGGTTCCTCCTTGCAAGCAGGGTGTTCGACAGACACCCAACCCGGCAGCTCACAAAGCACAGATACTACCCTTTGTTCCTAGCCACCGGGCCGAGGGGGTATTCTTTTTATAGATGGTATTTATCAATCCACCCACGGTTATCGAATGTGGCACAAGGCATTTTTAATGTGGGTATCTCCGAGCCCGTAGGCCCAGCCAAAAATAAATAACCATCTAAACCCCCTGAGGCGGGCCAGTTCCGTCAACCTCCCCCAACGCAACACTACCCTTCGGCAGAGCTACGTCAGAGTTTTTCCCTCCAAGCAGAGAGTTCGACAGACACCCGACCCGGCAGCTCACGAAGCGCCGATACTACACCTTTATCTTAGCCACCGGGCCGAGCGGGTATTCTAATTATAGATGATATTTATCAATCCACCCACGGGGATCGAATGTGGCACAAGGCCTTTTTAATGTGGGTATCTCCGAGCCCGTAGGCCCAGCCAAAAATAAATAACTATCCAAACCCCCCGAGGGGGGCCAGTTCCGTCAACCCATCCCAACGCAACACTACCCTTCGGCGGAGCTACGTCAGGGTTCCTCCCTGCAAGCAGAGTGTTCGACAGACACCCGACCTGGCAGCTCACAAAGCACAGATACTACACTTTGATCCTTGCCACCGGGCCTGGCGGGTATTCTTTTTATAGATCGTATTTATCAATCCACCCACAAGGATTGAATGTGGCACAAGGCCTTTTTAATGAGGGTATGTCCGAGCCCGTAGGCCCAGCCAAAAATAAATAACCATCCAAACCCCCCGAGGGGGGCCAGTTCCGTCAACCTCCCCCAACGCAACACTACCCTTCGGCGGAGCTACGTAAGAGTTTTTCCCTGCAAACAGAGAGTTCGACAGACACCCGACCCGGCAGCTCACAAAGTACAGATACTACACTTTGATTCTAGCCACCGGGCCGGGCGGGTATTCTTTTTATAGATGGTATTTATCAATCCACCCACGAGGATTGAATGTGGCACAAGGCCTTTTTAATGTGAGTATCTCCGAGCCCGTAGGCCCAGCCAAAAATAAATAACCATCCAAACCCCCCCGAGGGGGGCCAGTTCCGTCAACCTCTCCCAATTAAACCCTACCCTTCGGCGGATCTTCCTGTGGGTTCCTCTCTGCAAGCAGAGAGTTCGACAGACACCCGACCCGGCAGCTCACGAAGCGCAGATACTACACTTTGATCCTAGCCACCGGGCCGAGCGAGTATTCTTTTTATAGATGATATTTATCAATCCACCCACGGGGATCGAATGTGGCACAAGGCCTTTTTAATGTGGGTATCTCCGAGCCCGAAGGCCCAGCCAAAAATAAATAACCATCCAAACCCACCGAGGGGGCCCAGTTCCGTCAACCTCCCCCAACGCAACACTACCCTTCGGCGGAGCTACGTCAGGGTTCCTCCCTGCAAGCAGAGCGTTCGACAGACACCCGACCTGGCAGCTCACAAAGCACAGATACTACACTTTGATCCTAGCCACCGCGCCGGGCGGGTATTCTTTTTATAGATCGTATTTATCAATCCACCCACGGGGATCGAATTTGGCACAAGGCCTTTTTAATGTGGGTATATCCGAGCCCGTAGGCCCAGCCCAAAATAAATAACCATCCAAACCCCACGAGGGGGCCCAGTTCCGTCAACCTCCCCCAACGCAACACTACCCTTCGGCGGAGCTACGTCAGGGTTTCTCCCTGCAAGCAGGGAGTTCGACAGTCACCCAACCCGGCAGCTCACAAAGCACAGATACTACCCTTTGTTCCTAGCCACCGGGCCGAGGGGGTATTCTTTTTATAGATGGTATTTATCAATCCACCCACGGGTATCGATTGTGGCACAAGGCATTTTTAATGTGGGTATCTCCGAGCCCGTAGGCCCAGCCAAAAATAAATAACCATCTAAACCCCCTGTGGCGGGCCAGTTCCGTCAACCTCCCCCAACGCAACACTACCCTTCGGCGGAGCTACGTCAGAGTTTTTCCCTGCAAGCAGAGAGTTCGACAGACACCCGACCCGGCAGCTCACAAAGCACAGATACTACACTTCGATACTAGCCACCGGGCCGGGCGGGTATTCTTTTTATAGATCGTATTTATCAATCCACCCACAAGGATTGAATGTGGCACAAGGCCTTTTTAATGTGGGTATCTCCGAGCCCGTAGGCCCAGCGAAAAATAAATAACCATCCAAACCCCCCGAGGGGGGCCAGTTCCGTCAACCTCCCCCAACGCAACACTACCTTTCGGCGGAGCTACGTCAGAGTTTTTCCCTGGAAGCAGAGAGTTCGACAGACTCACAAAGCACATATACTACACTTTGATCCTTGCCACCGGGCCGAGCGGGTATTCTTTTTATAGACACAAATATTTAAGTAAATGCTCTGTTTATATTAAACAGTTGATTGATAGATATAGATTGATAAATATAGATTGATAGATAGAGGTTGATAGATATATAATAATAGTCTGAGATAGCTATCTGTCTCACACTGTTCTAATCTATCTATCTCATCGCGTTCATATATATTATCATAAACATTCTCTTAAGTATGAAATGAGAGCAGTTGTGGAAGAAATTAGATCAAGTGGAGGCTTTAGGTTAACAGGGGTGGGGGGCTCGACAAGATGGGGGGACCCGAAAAATGGAATAAGACAGATGCCTGGTATACCAATCCTAGTAATACAAGCTTCCTTGTGCAGGCATTGTATGATACACTGCACAGTCCGACAAACATGCACACATGCCTGAAAAGAGGGTTCCTCCACGACATATTGAGCGGTTGCACCAAGGCGCTTAGCGAGGGGAGGTACCGATGGCGCCTTGATAAAGTTTTAGGAGTGCTTGCAACAATAGTATCAAGGAGTCTAAATCAAAACAAAACCGAACTATGAATTTTGTCAGTAAGAAAAAGTAAAGCAACCCAAGAAATCATCCTTCCTCAGCCTCTGTCTCGGACTGGCAATTGAGAATATATATAAGCAAGCAGCTTAAATTTCCAATTTTTTAAGCATTTCACCCCTAGCAAGGCGGGAAGCCACTAGCACACAAGGGACTGCAGAGGATTTGGAGCGAGAGCAGATAGGAATGATAGAGGAGAGGATGAGGAGAAGGATAGTGGATAGATCAAGGCAATTGGAGATGTCGATTGATATTACATTTGAATAGTTGGAGATTATAGCTATCAGGGAAACAGGAGTAGGGAAGGGAGTTCCACAGGTGAGAGGTGCGAGACATAAAGCTATTGGAGTAGAAGAGGCGACCACATCTAACATTTTCAACAGTGAAAGAGTGAGAGCGGGATGCCAGTCTCGTAGGACGCTTGAATTCGCGAAGTCTTGGAACCAGCGAAAGCAGCTCATCGGAGTAAAGTCTTGGAACCAGCGAAAGCAGCACATCGGAGCAAAAAAAAAAAAAAATGAAAGTATTTGTAAAAAAGACAGAGAGAGGGGACGGCATGTCTGTGAGAGAGCGGCTGCGGACGAGATGCCAGATCAGGGCCATTTATATTGCATATCCGTCTCTGGATCTTATCAAGAACCTTGGGACAAACAGAAGCGGCTCCAGACCATATATGGCAGCAATACTCCATGCAAGGGCGAATGGCTGATTCGTAGATTTAAAGGATCGATTCAGAGGAGAAATATTTCCTGGCGTGGCACAGGGAGTCAACTTTTCTTGCGGTGGACAAAGCAATTGACTCAATGTATTTGTTCCATCTCAGGTCAGTAGACAACGTGAGGCCGAGCAGCCACAGAGATGCGCTCTCGGGAAGTTGAGCGTCAGATATTCTAATGGGGGGCAGGGAAGGATCTCTGTGGTGATTAATAGAGAACAGTGTTATTTTGGTGACGTTAAAGCTAACCAGCCAATAATACAAAATGAGCTCCGTTCATTATTATTATGATTATTTATTCTAAAAAGACCAAGCAAATCATTTTGTTAGAATTAACAGTCCCCTGGGAAAAAAATATGGACGAAGTCCACGAAAGGAAGCTTTGGAAATATTTACTGATTGTAGAGGAATGTAAAAGACGCGGTTGGCGAGCTCAGTGCGAAACGATTGATTTCGGTCGCAGAGGTTTTGGTGGGCGGTCTCTATGCAAGATGTTGCCAAAATTAGGTGTAACAAGTTTGGTAAAAAAAAACAAGGTTATTCGCTCAATAAACAGTAGAAGAGGAAGACGCTTCTATATGGCTTTGGTTGAAAAGATCAAGTGATTGGCAGTCAGTAAAGAAAAGAAAGGAAGTTGGGTTGGTATATACATATATTTTTTTCTTTTTTCTTGGGGGTGGGTGGGTATGCCCTAAAACTACACCAAACAATGGAGTCTTGACTAGGACACAGAATTAGGGTACCTCGAACTATTGTTACCTATGGGTGATCCCTGACTAAGATCTAGCACCTGTTTACCACCCTACTAGGGTTACAGTATTTTTTCATTTTTTTTTTTACATGTGTGTGTTGGTGTGCGTGCGCGTGTGTGTGTGGCGGCATTCATATGTATGTGTAAGTCATATAGGTGGAGTGTCAAGGATGAAAAAAGAAAAAAAGTGGGAAGGAGGAAAAGAAATAATGTTTTCCTTTTCTTTTCCTTTGGCGGTTCATGTTTAATATAAATGAAAATGGAAAGAAGTGTAAACAAGAGGTGATGCTTGAGCGAGTTTCTCTATGTATGCGTGTGTGTGCATATGCCTCAGTGAGGGGGATTAAATCGGTATTTACCTCGTCAATCCCAAAACCCCGCCATATTCCTGAATTTGTGGCTGCGTTTTCTTCTTTTTTAATGGAAGAGCGCACATTGCTGGTGAACTGGAAGTCATCCGGGATTGGACAATAAATTGCCAAGAAGAGTTGCATCGTTTGTACCACAGATGATGGAAAAAATTGTAGTTAACGGAAGGTAGAGAAGCGAATACCCGATTAGTATCAGTTGGGTAGCCGTGGAGAGGTGGTATGACGTTGAAAGACCCCCAAATCCTAATGAACCTCAGCCCAGAAACATCACTGATAATGTGTATAAAGCATCGAATAGATATACCGGGTGACCCAAAAAGACGGGGATTTTTTATGTGCGTATTGCCAGACATGAGCAAGTGGCAACACTGCCAGACAGTGACCTTGAGCAAGTAAACATTTCGCCATTTAGAATTCAAGATGAAATTCACAGTATCCCAGCTGAGATGTTTCAGCAGTCAATAAGGAATCTCAACAGCAGATTTCAAGAATACATTCATACAGGAGTACGCCATCTACAGGATGTAATTTTTAAAAAAGGAAAATTCCATCATTGTTTCTTAAATGGCATATTTTAAGGTTTCAATTACTATGAATAAAATATTTTTCTTCCACCACTCTTGCTTTTATTGCATTGTTAAAAAGTTCCCTATTTTTGGGTCACCCTGTATTTTACTTTTACGAAATAGGGTATTAGCACGTAAGTGAATACTATGCATTTGACTAGAATTCGAACTCGGCTATCTGATTCCTCAATTTGAGCCGCTATCCATTACTCCATCCTGATTCCTCATTAAAAATAAAAGTATTAAAAAACATTCCTTAATAAATTATCTCTATTTTTTAAGTCCAATTCGCTGAATTGTCATCGTGCTGCGTAAGCTGATGGTGAGTTGTCCTGGAGTTGAGTTATCACGGAGATGAGTTGACTGGTGTTGAATCTTTGGTATTGAGTCGGCGGCATTGAGTCGGCGGCATTGAATTGGCCCTGATGAGTCGTCCTGCACCTTTTATCCGACGTGTTTACTTAAGAACATGACACGAATTTTCAGGTTAGTATTTTGATTTTGTAGCATCTTACTGTGTTGAAGGCTGACACAGAACGCAAACTAAAGGGCTTGCTAGAAAAGGGGGTAAATGATAGCGATAAAAACGGACCACGATCACCTGAAAGAAGATGGAAAGTATGGTCATAAACAAGAGTAAAAGCCCATGATGCAGATTACGAATTAGAGATGCCAACTGTTGTAACCTAGAAAAAGTTACTGAATGAGGAATAACCAAAACGGAGGTTGGAAATGAAATGATAACCTTTATAACATTAACAAAATACAATACTCGCCACCGGCGTGAAGTAGGTAAACCACTGCTATTGGTGGACTACTTAGACAGCATATTACCCCCACATACAATAGTGTCCAACGTATTTATGAGGATTGGAACATACACATTAGTGCTCGTAGATACGGTATACAAAACTATATGTTTCTTATCTATCTATCTATCTATCTATCTATCTATCTATCTATCTATCTGTCTGTCTGTTGTAGTCTGGAGATGGTAATTGAATGAGGAATAACCAAAACGGATATAGGAAATGAAATGGAAATCTTTAAAACATCAACAAAATACAATACTCGCCAGCGGCGTGATGTAGGTAAACCACTGCTATTGGTGGACTACTTAGACAGCATATTACCCCCATTTACAATAGTGTCCAACGTATTTATAAGGATTGGGACATACCCATTAGTGTTCATAGGTACGGTATATAATACTATCTATCTATCTATCTATCTATCTATCTATCTATCTATCTATCTATCTATCTATCTATCTATCTATTGTAACCTAGAGAGGGTTACATAATGAGGAATAACCAAAACGGATGTTGGAAATGAAATGGTAATCTTTATAACATCAACAAAATACAATACTCGCCAGCACCGTGAAATAGGTAAACCACTGCTAGTGGTGGACCACTTAGACAGCATATTACCCCCATTTACAATAGTGTCCAACGTATTTATGAGGATTGGAACATACAAATTAGTGTTCATAGGTACGGTATATAACACCCAAGATAAAACAAGTAATGAATTTCAAATAACTTGGGAAATGTTTCAACAGCACAGTACAGAAATTCAACACATTGGATTAGCGAAAGAATCTTTTAAGAAGCAGGAAAATGTAGGTAGAAACAAAGAGTGCTGGGTTGCTGTGTGCTCTTATACGACAGTGAATGGTGGTCAAACTCTCCACAGATATAAAGAAAACAGGAGGCCACAGAAATGTGGTTCTACAGAGGAATACCGTGAAAACTATGGACGGAGAGTGTAAGTAACGAAGAAGTCGTAAGGAAAATAACAAAAAGGACATAAACACAGAATCCGAATACGTCAGCTGAAATTTCTTGCTTTATAATGAAGAATAAGGTCTTCGAAAACTTAACCCTTATAGGGCATGTTGTGGGCATGAGAGATAGGGAAAGACAGCGATCCTATAACTTGACGAGCTTGTGAGTGGATGGGGAAAATTGGTGGGAGGGCTTGGCAAATGTAAAAATATTGCTAAGGGCCACAAGGGATTAAAGAGAGGGATGCGGCTCATAGAAGATAAAAAGATGGACCCTCTTACGGTGTAAGACAAAAATACACCGTGCGCAACCTATCATGTGTTCAATTTCCTTATCTTCTAAAAGAAATATGTTATAACTGATTGTGGCCCTTAAGTAGCAACTAGCCATGATCCCTATGGCGCTGTTCTTCTTTCATGACCCGGATGTCTCAGGGCCCGAGGTAATATCACCAAGCAAAGTCTCGATTCTCTTGTAAAAGAATGAATGGTCGGCTGCACGGAGGAAATAAATGCCAAAGACCAAATTTAGTTCAATACATGACCTGTTGTAATTAAGGGTCATCAGTCCTGAGGAAATTCTGACTGGGAGAGGATTTATGCCAGTGGTGTGTTGTCTGAAAAATTAGTGACATAGATGTCGTTCATGTAAGCTGCGTGCCTTGAAACCGCTTGGGATGCTGGATGGAATTACCTGCAATTTCCGCTTTGAAATAACCGAGACATTCTTTAACAGTTGGTTCGAATTCTTGGCATTTTGTAACCCGGCGTTTTCATGTCTTTCTTTCTTTTTGGCGTTTACAATTTTTTCCTTTTTTTTTTTTTCCTTTCCCAACTCACCTTTTTCTTTTCCTCGTCTATATTTTTTCTGTCATGTACTTTTTTCCTTCCCTTTCTATGTGTATTTCCTTCTTTTTTTCTCTTTTTCTTTTCAGCGTCTACAATTTCCATGTTTCTTTGTTTCCCTAAATGTTTCAATCTTCTGTTTTGGTCATTTAATCTTTTGAGATCAACATTTTTTTTCTTTCTCTCTTTCGTCCATTCCTCTTTTTTCTTTTTGTTGTTCCAATTCTCCTTCTTTCTTTCTTTCTTTCTTTCTTTCTTTCTTTCTTTCTTTCTTTCTTTCTTATACCAATCATTACTATGTCAGTTCCT
>OZ010582.1:60142986-60357986 GCA_963932145.1 Acanthosepion lycidas | reverse complement strand
ATATATATATATATATATATATATATATATATTCATTTGTTTGTAAATTTGGATATGTGTCTGAACTAACATTTTTAATATTTCTTGCCGATATATGCACTGATCATTCGACTATATCATTTCTATATGCTTTCCCTTTAAGAAGAAGCCCGTTACTTACCCGTCAGCTCTCCAAGTGTATACGTTAGAGAAGCATGAATTCAACTCCGACATATGCCTCTTTCTAGAAGTGTATTCGCCAAATAATGGAGTTTTATCTTTGTCGATTTTTCTAGCAGTGTGTAAGCTGGGATGATGTCGACGCGTGAATTGTTCTCTCGGGGGAAACACAGCGTCGAAAAACTAAAATGACAATAGACAGCTCCGCCTTTAGGTCTGCACGAATCAGGAACTCTACCTCACGAACTCTATTTAAGCGAAGAAAAAAATCGCCGATTACAACATGGTTGTCTTCTATGTGTTAGATTCTTTAAAGTCGTGAGCTAATAATCCCTGGATGTTTTTTGTTTTTTTTCTCGGGAGGTTTTGAAAAGAGGATGGAAATTGCGACATCGAAATCAGTGTGCATTGAAATATCAGATGACGTATTCCAAAGCGAAGTAAAGTTTTACGACACAAGAAAATGTTGTTAGAAACAAAGAGAAGGATGTCTAATCCAGGAGTTCTCTGCCGGGATCCACATGGTCCCTAGGAGTCCACATAATATTTCTGGGGGTCCACATGCAAAATATAACAAATTGGGAGTCCCCAATGATATTTTGATGGTCCATGAAGAAAGCCAATTCAGAATGCTTTTTATTATAAAAAATTAAATTTCTACCGTAATTTACACTATATATATATATATATATATATATATATATATATATATATATATATATATATATATATATATATATATATATATTAGGTTGATGGAAAAATAATGACGTAATAATGTCGTTTTTTGACGTTAAAAAATACGTCAAAAAACGACATTATTACGTCATTATTTTTGCACCAACCTAATATATATATATATATATATATATATATATATATATATATATATATATATATATATATATATATATATATGAATGATTCTTTTTTATTTCTCTTATATAGATAAATCCACTGAATTTTTGATACCTAAGTTTTAAAATTAATTTTTACAAATGAGGAAATCATTCTTGAGGATTTAATTTTAGCTTTAATTAAAAGCAAAATGATTAAATTTATTATTTCCAATAAGTAAAATATTCTGGTATATTTAAAAATGTCTTAAAAGGCGTCATTTTCTTAATTTTAAGAAATTTTTAAATAAAACAAATTTATCGATTTTAAATCTTCCAAAAATAAATTATATATTTATGACACGTAATTTGAGTAAAATTAGAATTGTGAAAAGAGGTGATCTTCGACTATCATTAACATCAATGGAACCAGATATAAACAAACTCGCTAAGCAGCATCAACCACAGAGATCTCATTCAATATATATATATATATATATATATATATATATATATATGCTTTTCTTTTTTCTTCTAATCACACGCTTAACTTAAATTGGTTTATTAAAATTTTTGATCAGTCTGCATAAATAAATCCTGCGGTGAATTCAATTGCCTGAAGATCTCTGCTCCACATTGCCTACACCATGGAAGGAACATTGTAATACAAGATATTGGTTTTTTCGTTTGGTTTGGTTTGGTTTGGTTTGTTTTACGGCATATCAACCTCAATGGGTTATTTAATGCCGATAAAATATTTATTTCTGATAATATTTTTCTTCAAAAATGTATTGCTGCTAATAAATATTTTTACAATGCATTTCTAGTATTAAAACCTATTTTTACACTTACATAATGTTTCGGCCCGATTTACGGGGCTAAATATTTACCCATAGTTTGGACCCTAACAGGTGCTACCACCCCTAGATCAGTGTGGATCTGGGAGCACCAGCAATTAAGAGGTGGTTCCTAGTAATACATATTAATTAATTGGTCCACCAAAAGAAAAAGAAGAGGAAAAGGGTCCATAGGTAAAAAAAAAGAAAAATGTTAAGATCTACTGATCTATTCTCCCATATGGCATTTACTGCTACATAGGAGACAATGCTGGACAATTTCCTCATGTCTTTCAGAAACTGAACAAATGTTATTAGAAGCAAAGAAAAGAGCGCTGAACTGCTATGCAATATCTAATCTCCTGTGTGACAGTGAATGCTGTATAATCTCATGCTTTTCTTAAACTAAGCAAAGTACTAAGAGATAGGAAAATATCGGTTAGAAACAAATAAAAGTGTGCTGAAATACTATGTAATATTTAATCTCCTATATGGCAGCAAGTGCTAGACAATCTCCGAGGACCTTTCAGAAACTATTAAGACAGAGGAAAATATCATTAGAAGCAAAAGAAAGAGTACTGAATTGATATGTAATATATAGTCTCTTATTTGGCAGTGGATGATGCACATTTTCCTTTTGTCTTTCAGAAATTAATTAGAGTATTAAGATATTCTAACCTCTGGAACTCCTTTCCAATTTCTTGCTTCTCTGATAACTACAGTCTTAAAAGATTTATATGTAATGTCAATGGCCATCTTCGTGCACCTCGTTGATTGTTTTTGTCAATTGCTTAATCATCCCCCTCTAAAGTTTTTTCATTCTCTTTCATTGCCTACATCATCTGCGTTCTAGTGTCATTATCGCCTTGTTTGGGTGTAACGATAGAAAATGTCATTAGGAACAAAGATACGAGTTCTCAATTACTATCTAATATCCAATCTCTTTCAGGACTGAATCTCCTGGGGTCTTTTAGAAATTACCCCGAGTATTAAGAGGTAGGGAAATAATGTTTTTATCCTCATCCCTGCTTTCCTCAGACTTTGAGACCTGCTATTATGAAAATCACTGATTTCACCGTCTGTGAGCAAAAGAGCAACATGATGCAATTGACTCTGCCAGAAATTTGGAAACGGCAGGCTGTACTTCTTGGCATTCGCACCGTAAGTTCCAATACGAACATTTCACACAGTGTTTGGGTGTCAGTACGACATCATATATTAGGAAATGGACTAAGTCCGACAATTATTTTAATATATTTTATTGTTATACAGTAATTATATAGACAGAAATACTCTCCTCGTGCCTTTAAGAAATTAATTCGAGCTTGCTAACTAGACGCCGTGGAAAGTAATATAAGCATATATATACATATATATACATACATATATATATATATATATATATATATATATATATATATATATATATATATATATATATAAATAAATAAAAATTATCGAAGTGGATCCTAGTAATATAAGCATATATATATATATATATATATATATATATAAATAAATAAAAATTATCGAAGTGGATCCTAGTAATATAAGATATTAAAACAAATTCACTAAAAGTAGTGATTGTGGATTTCTTGTGTATTAATTATTTTTATATATCGAATCTATAAGAATTCTCAGCAGAATGTAGAGAACATTGGACGTCCGTTTTGGGACTCACCTGTAGTGCGCATCCACTATCGAGAATCGAACCCATATCATTACGATACAACGCAAGCGTCATACCACTGGACCAATTTTACTGCTGCATGCGGTAAATGCATGCGTGTGCATTTGTCTGTGTGTGTACCTTAACTGAATACACTAGGTACCCGATTTGAAGGACTATCTCCACCAAAGAAATAGGAATTTAAAAAATTCGGATATTTGGTCAGGTTTAGGGAATTGGATTGTGCCAAGAGCTTTTCAGCGTATCTTTAGCTTAAAAAGCCTATGGTACTCCCGAGCGAACTTGCAAATTAATAATGTCCTCTGAGGTACCAACACGAAATTGAAAAGGAAACAAATTACAACGATCAAGTGGAATTTGGAAGGCAGACACTTTGTTAGAAAAGTCTTAATTAAAAGATGTTTCATTCTTGAAAAATTCTTCTGTAATCCAATCCATTTGAACTGGGAATCTGCCTTTCGGTAAACACGAACGGATAAGAATTTCCCAAAATAAAAAAAACTAAAATAAAATACGAGGAGTGAAAAAATAAAAATGGTCTTTTATCCGATGCATTTTTTTTAATGGAGATAATACTCCATTAATATATTCTTTATGTGCCGTGTACCTTCAGGATGTAGGCGATTATGGCTCTCCACTATTTCCTGTTCTTTGTATCTCTTAATAAATTTTGTCTTTCTGTGATTTCTCCCAAACCCGGTTCCGCTATCCATTTACTCAGGTTCTATCGTTTTCTTCTTCAAGGTACCGAAGCCCTTCTGGACGTAGGCGATCATGGCTCTCCACAATTTCCTGTTCTTTGTTTCTCTTAATAAATTTTGTCTTTCTGTTATTTTTCCCAAACCTGGTTCCGCTATACATTTACTCAGGTTCTTTCGTTTTCTTCTTCAATGTACCGAAGCCCTTCTGGACGTAGGCGATCATGGCTCTCCACAATTTCCTGTTGTTTATATCTCTTAATAAATTTTGTCGTTTTGTTATTTCTCCCAAACACGGTTCCGCTATTCATTTACTCAGGTTCGTTCGTTTTCTTCTTCAATGTACCGAAGCCCTTCTAGACGTGGGCGATTATGGCTCTCCACAATTTCCTATTCTTTGTAACTCTTAATAAATTTTGTCGTTTTGTTATTTCTCCCAAACCCGCTTCCTCTATCCATTTACACAGGTTCGTTCGTTTTCTTCTTCAATATTCTGAGACCCGTCTGCACGTAGGGGATCATGGCCCTCCACAATTTTCGTGTCCTTTTAACTTTTCTTATATTTTGTCTTTTTGTTTTTTCTCCTAATCCTTGTTCAGCCATCCATTTACTAAAGCTAAGTATGTAATGCTTTGTTTTCCTCTGTCTCTCTTGCCTTCAATCTGCCTTGTGACTATCAGATTTTCCAAGTCCTCTTTCCTCATTATGTGCACTAGAAATTTCAACTGTGCCATTCTGATGTTAATTATGTTTCATTTTTATTTCCATTTTGTTTAAAACTTCGTCGTTGCTCACATGTTCGATCCATGGTATCCTCAGCATCTTTCTATAGAACCACATTTCTGCCGAATCACGTTTCCACTTCATCTATGAGGAAATTGACCAGCACTCACAGGAGGACTGATATTACGTAACAGTTCAGTACTATTTTCTAATAATTTTGAAACATGTAAAATTGGGAGAGGTTTAATATGGGAATTATTCATGCCTTACCTTGAAAACTATATGTATGCCTCTTAGATGTTATTAGGTTGGTGCAAAAATAATGACGTAATAATGTCGTTTTTGACGTTAAAAAATACGTCAAAAAACGACATCATTACGTCATTATTTTTTGCACCAAACTAATACATAGTTTGGCTGTTTCTGCTTCCAAAATATACGTAATTTCCAAATTCTAAAAATCAATTTTTTAAAAAGAAATTTGTGTTGTTTATAATTTAACAATCTATTCTTTTGAGATTTTTTATAAAATTTTCAATCCGTCTTTCCTTATTATTATATACTTTAGAAATTTCAACTGTCTCTTTCTGATGTTATGAATAATTTTCCTTTTTTTATGTTCTCTAAAACTGCATCGTTGCTCACATGTTCGGTCCATGGTTTACGCTTGCTGTAGAACCACATATCTCTTGCTTCATTAAGGTTCTTCATCGTTGAGGACATTGTCCAGTACTCACTGCCATACAGGCGGACATATATCACATAATAGTTTCGTACTCGTTTCCTTGTTATTAACGTAGATTTTTTTCTGTTTCGTATTACTCTCCTTAACTTTTGGAAAGCACTCTGGCTATATCAATGCGTCCCCGGATTTCAGTGTCGCACTTTTTATCCTCTGTTAGAACACTTCACAGATATTTAAATTTTTATACTTGATTGATTTTGGTATCCCCAATATGTAATCAGCATCTTAGGCTGCCCATTTTTCTAACAGCTATGCATTCTGTCTTCTTGCAGTTGATATGCATTGAATTATTTTGCTTTTATAGAATACCAGATCGACTTTTTTCTACGAATTTCATTTTGAAGCATATGTATTTTATAAACTAAGATCATATATTTGTAGCAAAGCAAGGCATTTCCCCATCGGCCGGAACGCCAACGCACCGCCTGTATTCTCTGTCAAACGTTAAAAAAAAAGAAACCGAGCAGTGTCTTTAGATCGCTGAGAATGAAATCGGTACAGTATACAACTTTTGATCTGACCAAGCTTGAGCGCCTAAGGGGAATTATATAAACTACAAGATTTGTTTCCTTGATTATATCTCAACTACAGAGCACTTCCATGTTGTGTAAATTATTACTGACCTTATCTAGCTATATCAAATTACAAGTGGGTTCAATCCACACTATGGGACCTAAACTTACGACCTTAGGCTATATTTGCATGACGCTTAGTAAATTTGGATATACCTATTGTTGTTTCTTTTTCTATATTTAATTTCACGACGTCCCCCATCATTTTAATCGAGTTATTTCATTTCTCTGGCTGATATGGGAGGACTTTCAATTTTTGTCTTTTCGTAATTGTTGCTATTTTTTTTTTTGATCCGTGTCTGGTTTTGTGGGTGATTGAAATGCTGTGTTTCTCGAAACCCAGTCTATTTAATATTTTCTGCGACTATGGCATGCACATTTACAAAAAACAGTTGGGAACAGCTGGCCACTGATCATTTGAACATTCAATGCAACATCCCAAATGAATCTACCAAAAGAAGACAACGATCCTCTTTTCCCTCTCGGACGAATGTACTGATGATGACGAGCGATTCTGTTGATGTCTTAGCTATTCATAGTTGGGAGATGAATAATCTCATACCCCAATTCCATACACACTTCTAAATTATACTTCAAATACATACTTCTAATGTCTACCTTTAAAATTTGAACCATTATTAGCCGAAATACCCGGAGTTGCTGCGTGTCACACATTTTTTTTTGTAAGAAAATGATGATTGAATTTAAATCATTGTTATAATTTGTGGGAAAAAAACGACGCATTTCAATATTACTCAATGATCTTGCCAATGTAACCGCCAACTTCTGGCTTTCTCATTCTATATTTTGGATAGGAGTCATTCCCTTGTTCAAATTTTAATTCAATTTAAATGAAAGGGAAAATGTTTCAGTGGTGAGGTTGTGCAAAAACAGCTTGATCTGACACCTTTGATATGTATTTGATGCAATACTTGATTGAATAAGTTGATGAGCTGATTTCAACATTGATATGACAGTTGAATCGTCGCAACAAATATGTATTGTAAGGCACTACCCACCGATTGGTGATTTCATGCTCAACATAATGTTCATATTGTCTCATTTTGATCTTGTCGATGTGATCTCCATCTTCTGGCTTTCTCCTTGTATATTTTGAATAGAAGTCATTCCCTTGTTCAAATTTAAATTTAATTCAAATCAAAGGGGAAAAATTTTCAGTTCGGCGTTTGTACACCAGTGGACCCCATTTGAGCAAATATATTTATCCATGTACCCTAAGTGCCATTACATTGTTCAAACTTAAATTTAATGTTTTCGTGAAAAAAATTCAGTGGGTTGTTTATGTCCTTCTGGGACATCTTTTATTCAAAGTGAAATATATTAGGTTGGTGCAAAAATAATGACGTAATAATATCGTTTTTTGACGTCTAACGTCAAAAAACGACATTATTACGTCATTATTTTTGCACCAACCTAATAATTGCCAAAGTAATCTGGGTAATGTAGTTTTAGAATATATATGGTTATGTGAATCTATCTCCAAAACCCTGATAGGAATTCAATAACAAACATACAGACAGGCAGAGGCTACGAATTTTTATATATAGATTGGCTTAGGGGGTCCTTCAAAAGTTTACTTCAACTTTATACTTCTAATGTCTCCGAATGAACTCTGAATATTTTAATTTTATTCATTAGTTTTATCGTTATTTTACTTGAACATTATTCTCCACAATAGGAGTAGATAGATCCGCTTATCGTCCGATTAACACTCCTCTCTAGTTTTTGACCTGGAGTAGAGGTTTGCCCCTTTTTTCCTTTTTAGGATTGGGTTTCTGCTTTCTTCTAAATTCTATTAGGTTGGTGCAAAAATAATGACATAATAATGTCGTTTTTTGACGTTAAAAATACGTCAAAAAAAGGCGTTATTACATCATTATTTTTGCACCAACCTAATACTTTAAATCTATACTTTTAAAGTTTCCATTTAATCTCTGAAATGTATAGTATTTGTTTTTATTTTTATGTTTCCTGCAGTAGGAGTAGTTGAGTTCACTTATCGTCAAGTTCCCCCTCCTCTCCGGTCTTTTGTACAGGAGTGGAATTTCATCTCTAGGTCTACCATGAATCCAAATCTGCCTCGTTTGCAAATGATTTTCCGTAAAGTTGGTTGTCCAGGGAGTGAAAAACGTGGTAATCTGTTGGTGCAAACTCCGGGTAGTAAGGTGGATGGCACAGTGTCTCCCAGCCAAGTCACCGTATGGTATCCATGGCCACCCGCCTCATATCAGGTCTGACATTGTTATGGAGGCAGAGTACACCCTTGCAATTAACCAGTTCTGGCTCCTTCTGCTTCCTTGCCTGTTTCACACATTCTAACTGTTGTGAGTACATATCTGCAGTTAGGGTTTGGCCCGTTCGTAGCAGTCCAAAGTTCACCAATTGTCGACTAGTTTACCAGATACAGAGTATGATCGCTTGTGGCTGTTTGTCTTGTAGTGTGAAGCACAGGGTACCATGGTGAAAACCAATGCCTGACACGCTTGGGAGCGTCATACAGAACCCACCTTTCGTCACTGGTGGGGCACTGGATGAAATATGGGCACGGTACGGTGCGGTGCCGAGAATGCAGCGAGAAACAGGCTATCACTCGTTGTTGTTTGTTGCCCCCATCCCGCGACAGTGTATGGGGTACCCACTTGCTCAATTTTTACGCCTTCTCCATGTGCTGCAGTTGAAATCTGTTTCATCAGGAACCAGATCACTGAATGGTTAGGGCTGTTGTCTTCCTATATGGCCTCGTCATCTAGGACCCGTGGCTGCCAACTGCGGGCTTCATCACTGATATGTCCCGGAAAGAGATATATTTGAACGAAGTAGCTAAGTGGTTTTGGCTGCTATAACCAAGTAGAATACGGTAGCAGTAATCGGCTGGTACGCGTTGTAGTCCCAGGTAAGAAGTGTAGATCAATGGCGTAGTCCAATGGGCGTCGTTATAGACTTAGCTCTCAGACTAAGGATTTTCACTCTGTCGTACCTACACGTCCGTCTGTATTTATGACGGACACCAGCCAATCATAATCCAGTGACGGGGAACACAGGTGTACGCATATACCATTATATCAATCACAAAGGGACAAATATCCCGATCTAAACTCCTGAAACAAATACACTATTTCTACTCGCATCATTATCCCCAAAGAGTTGACGTATTCGACGACTTGATGCAGCAGCGGAAAAGCTATGAATGACGAGTGTGCGCAACCCACCTGCATTTGTCAAAAGCAATGCCCCTGCCACTACCCCATTTCCCGGCACGTGACATACTCATTTGCGTATCAGTAATCATTACTTCACACACGGCGTGTAAAACGGCAAACACTTTTTTGGTTACCTTATAATATAATAGAAAAGGAAACTCGATATAAAATGGACTGCACTATAGGCATTTTCTCCAAACAGTCAGAAATTGCTAAAAAACCTGAGAACTCAAGTCATGTTCATAAACAGCCTCATCAAATCGAAACTTTCATATGGATGTCAAGCCTGGCGCAACACCAGTTAAGAAATATCTAAAATGGCAGCTGCATACAGCCGCTTTCTCAGATCAATGATTAAAAAAGGCTTTGAGCGGGCGAAGCCTGTGGCTCGTGACAAAGACCACACTTATTCGAACTTTCTTGACACAGTCATAATCAAAGAACCGTACCAAATAAGGGAAAGCACATCACTTGAGGAATTTCAACAGCAGCGGTAACAGCTAAAATGGATGTCACAAGAGACAAGAATGGCATAATCAAAAGTTTTGATAGTTCCACACTACGTGAAATAAAACGTTATTACGGAACAACCTCAGCAATACTGGAAAGAGCGATAACAGCTACTGGACTTGAGAATCATATTTAGGGAATTTATTTCATGAGAATAATTTGATAAATTTCAAGAGATAACAACAGTGACTGCTCAGTCAATGAATGCGAAAGATTTCCTTATAGGGAAACGGCTAATATTACTATTACTCAAGTCATATATTGTATTTTTACTGTTAACATACATAGGGTCTCAATGTTAAAAAAAATGAACCAATAGTATTTGGTTCTTTTTCTGAGGCACTGGCTTCTCAGTCAATGAATAATGAATGTTTCCTTTTAAGGAAACAGCTAATGTTAGCGTTACCGTTGCATTAACTGCTATTTCTGACACGATAAGGATTGTTATTAACATGAATTTCTTTGGTTTTTGTAAACATGGTATATCGTTGTAGTCAATAACTGGGTTTTGCTTTTTTTTGCCTCCCGGCCAGAAGAAAAAGAAAAGAAAGAAATTTATATATGGGACTGGTTAGGAGTTCATAAAGAAATTATGGTTTCTGTTGTACCACTGTGCAGTATAAATGAGATATATTGATGAAAGGGCGTGTACTCGAGCGAATGGATCAGCGATAGTGTCAAGCGAACATCGCGGGAGGACATTGAAGACGAAAAGCCCCCCAATCCCCGTATTGAGGCCACGTACGATATTTGTACAAGCCATGCTTAATTATTGATATCCCGACTGCACATGCGTATTGGTATCGATCGTTGGTGTATTGGCGACAGTTTGGGGACCGCTGGTCTGTTGACGACCCTGCTATAATTCTTCATTTTCTAACTCTCATACGAGAAATTAAGAAAATGGTTTCCCTTCCCATCGAAATAAGTAACGGACCAAAAAGCATATTTCAAAACGCTTTAGAACGGCTAAATAGGCAGGGCTAGCTTTTATAATTTGCTACATTTCACCCTTATAACACACACACACACACACATGTATATATATATATGTATATATATGTGTATGTATATATATATGTATATATATATATATGTATGTATATATATATATATGTATGTATATATATATGTACGTATATATATATGTATGTATATATATATATATGTATGTATATATGTATATATATATATGTATGTATATATATATATATATGTATGTATATATATATATGTATGTATATATATATGTATGTATATATATATATATGTATGTATGTGTATATATATATATATATATATATATATATATATATATATATATGTATATCTATCTATCTATCTATCTATCTATATATATATATATGATATAAAAGGCTGAAGCACTAATATTCCATGGTTATAATTTATTACGTTGGAATCATAATCACGATCGTATTTTTTAACGTCAAAAAACGACATTATTACGTCATTATTTTTGCACCAACCTAATAGTAAATAGGTTGGAATAGAAGTAGTTCGAGCGGAATTCCCACACGCAGTCTCACTGATATTTGGGTTTTTAAGGAAACTGGTGCAAAATGCTGGGAATTTATTTCTCTTCAAAAATACGACGGTTGATTGATAAGTAAGGTCTCCAATCCTATGAAACAAATTTTAGTACAGATAGAATAATGAAACTGGAATCAAAATGAAGGAAATTGATTTCTCTTCAAAATTACGAGGGTTGATTGAATAGACTATCTAAAATGATAACATTTCCTATACAAAAACATAAACAGATACTCTGAATAATTTTCAGTCATCTATCGTTTGCATATATAACAATGAATTTAAAACACGTAAAAATAAACTAATATCTGTTATTAATTGTATTTATTATAACCAAGTAGAAAGCAATGTAAATTCACGTCTGAATTATACTGGTGTGAATGTCGATTAGGAGGCTTTCTTGTCATAATTTATATTTGCAGTTGCCTCGAAGATTGATAAATAAATAAGGTCTCCAATCCTAGTTTTAGACCAGATAGAATAATGAAACTGGTATTACAATGTAACCCAGATATAAGAGACCTGGATATAAGAGAAACCCGGATATAAGAGAGATTTTCTTTGGTCCTAAATTAGAGCCTTACTTACCTAAACAAAATAGACAAAACCCGGATTTAAGAGAAACCCGGATATAAGAAACTTCTGATCCGGTCCCGACAACTCTCTTATATCCGGGTTACACTGTACAATGAAGTAAATTTATTTCTCTTCAGCATTACGAAGGGTGATTGATAAGTAAGGTCTCCAATCCTATAAAACAAGTTTGGGACGAGATAGAATAATGAAATTGCTATCAAAATGAAGGAAATTTATTTCTCTTTAAAATTACAAGGGTTGATTGATAAGTAAGGTCTCCAATCCTATAACACAAGTTTTAGGCCAGACTGAACAACGAAATTTTATTACAGGATCTTGAACTTGCTATAGAAGCTGATGTTGCCCTTCCATATCATTTCCAGTCTGGCCATTTTACCATCTAAAATGATAACATTTCTTAAACAAAACATGAACAGACACTGAAATCATGAACATACACTTTGAATAATTGTCAGTCATCTATTGTTTGCATATATAACAATGAATTTAAAACACCTAAACTAATATCTGTTATTAATTGTATTTATTATAACCAAGTAGAAAGCAATGTAAATTCACGTCTGAATTATACTGGTGTGAATGTCGATTAGGAGGCTTTCTTGTGATAATTATATTTGCAGTTGTCACAAGGATTGATAAACAAGGTCTCCAATCTTATAAAACAAGTTTTAGACCAGATAGAATAATGAAACTGGTACCAAAATAAAGGAAATTTATTTCTCTTCTAAATTACGGGCGTTAATTGAGGAGTTAGATCTCCACTCCAATAAAACAAGTTCTAGACCAGATAGTATAATGAAACTGAAAATGAAGGAAATTCATTTCTCTTAACCTGGGAATATCAGCAATTAAGACGTGGTTCCACGTTCCTAAAAAGCTCCCATCTCTCGATCTTGTAGTTTATCGTCATATCTAGGACTAGATATATATGGAACTGCCAGGTCGTATATTAATCGCTTGAGAAACATTAGATAATGGCCTGTTCTGTGCATCTTCTTCAGAATAGGCATTAAATGTGTATCGTATTATCGGTACCATTAGCTATGTTTGTACTGTCGTTCCCCGCTCACATGATCGACAATGTAGAAATAGCCAACAGAAGCGGAGTCAAAAGAAATGACCCTTGTGTCAGGTCAGTTGTGACTTGTACAGCTTCGCGTTGACTTTCTTCATCGCAACTACATAATCAAGCGACAGGCCGGTGTAAGACGTATGAGGTTGCTTTGATCACAGGTGATAATTCACCGAGTTCTTCATCTAGAGCTGCGTTTCACTACATGTGAGTCCGAGAGCAATAATACGCCCTGAAAGGTAGCTAGTATCTAGCTACCCTTCAGGGCGTATATGAGTCCGAGAGCAATAATACGCTCTGAAAGGTAGCTAGTATCTAGCTACCCTTCAGGGCGTATTATTGCTCAAGGAGAGTAATTTAGGAATTACATTTTTATTTAATAAAATTTTTATTTCTTCAAGAGATAACGACAACAAGAAATGAAAATGACTTGTTCATCAATAATTAATCACAGCTAGGTATCGGAAACTTACGAAAGATTGAAATAAAGTTCATCTATATATATATATATATATATATATATATATATATATATATATATATATTAAAGACATTTTTTATTTTTAACGTTCTTTTTATAGATAAAAGTATTTAAGTAAATGCTCTGTTTATAATAAACAGTATTAAATAACATTTACCGGCCTGAAAGTCCGAGAAATTTTCATAGAAAATATTCGTCCTTTGACAGGATTCGAACCTGCATCCTATACGGAACCGCCATTTAGCCCGGCGTGCCTAATGGATCGTTCGAATTTACAGCTTATAAACGAACGATCCTTTGTGGCTGAGCGGTTAGACACGCCTGTGTAAATGGCGGTTCCGTATAGGATTCAGAGTTCACTGTAAATTTACAGAGCATTAATATCATAAATTAATTGATTTAAAATACATTTTTTCGCTACACAGTTCTAACCATGTTTTAAAAATGGAAGCTAAAAGCTTCCAATTTAATTTTGTAGTTAAATTAAAGACATTAGTTCCATTTCATCCTCAGGCGAATTTTGGAGTAACTTATTTTAAAAATTACAGTGTTTTAAAGACACTGCAACAATTCATAATTCACGTTTCCAAGGATACAGCGAACTTCATTCATCCAGACAAGGGTTGGTTGCGTGTTCATTATCGCTGTATTTTGTTGGATCAGTTATTAGTTACGTTTTGGTTGTATTTTGTTGTATGTGTGTGTATGTGTGTGTGTATATATATATATATGATTCCAGGTTTATTTTCCAACATTCAAGATCATTCAGTTTTCGTTTAAAGAGGAATATGCTGTTCTCGAGAGGCCTGCAATGCGTGATTTGCATCCCTTGAGGAAAGCTAAATTGAAAAGTTTATCCACTCCTTCTTAAGGATTAAGGAATTTAGCAACCACTTTAAAATACCAAATAAGATGACATGACTTATATATTTCAACTTATAATGAAAGAGATCAATTAGAAAAGATCCAACTCAATCCATAAGACGTTTGGCACGTGAGAGAGGAGTTTTAGCTATGACAGTCCAAAGAGCACTGAAAAAAGATTTTGAAAATGAAATCGTATATGAAACCTGTGTTACTCCCGGACAAAATGTTAGAAAGTTAGTGAGGGCGAAGATCATCTTAAATAAGTGGAAAAATGACCTTGGAATAATATACATATGATTTGAACTGTATTTCAATCCGATGAACTTCAGGTCCTTAAGTATGATTTATTGATGCTGAACATGTCATTTTCTTTTATGAAAGATTTCATCACGATTCTTCTGTTAAGCTTAGAGAGTAATTATACATTTTTATTGCTCAAAGTAGAGTCCAGCAGTGTTATACAAATCTCGGAGAATTCCAGTAAGATATCTTTAATCATTTCTAATAATCAACGGCTCAGTGCTTAATTTAACAATTGAACAATGTTGCTTTTATACGATTTGGACAATTTTTCTGTTATACACGGTATAGTTTTCAATAGAAAAGTTTGCTTTCCTTTGTTCTTCAATGAGTTGGTATTAGCATAATTCAACGAAGTCAGTTTATGAACCAGTAACAAACTTTTACTAAAGTTTTGTTATGTTTTTGAATATTTATTATACTGGTGGGTGGCTTTAAACTTTTCCATGTGAAATTGGGCGATGATGCAATAAGAGGTTTGGAAAACACAGTTTAAGGAATATCTCGCGACGGAATTTTTACAAATGTTTGGTCATATCATTTTCTGGAAATCATCTTTCTTCGAACATTGTGAATTAACGCTAAACAATCAAATTTCAAATACCTGTACTGAATATCTGTAACCACGTCACCTGAGAAGTTTCAACAGCGACAACAATTAAAATAGATAGCCCACGTAATTAGAAGCGAAAATAATGACATATTTAAGATGTTGATATTCCCCACGACATTAAGCAAAAGGTTAGGAAGGAAACCCTCATCGATACTGGAAAGATGTATAACAGTTACTGGGCATCAGTAACCTATTTTCCTAAGAAACTGTATTAAAAGAAAGATTTTATAAATTTTAACGGAAATTTTCACTGGTTGCTCGGTCAATAGACTCCAAATGTTTCCTTACAAGGAAACAGCTAATATGACCAGTACAATTAGAGATTAATAGAATAAATACTACACACTGGTCGCAGATAAATGGTCAGGGAACAAAGAAGAGATTGACCGGAGTAGCGCCATCTACTTGGTCAATGAATGATGAATGTTTCCTTCTAAGGAAACGAATAATATTAGCATTACAATTAGAGATGAGGAGAACAGATAGGGCACTTGGTATTTACTCGTCTCCCCTAGTTTATAAAAAGCAGCTGGTTTAAAGAGGGAGATTCCAAGCGCATGCATGTGGGCTAAGAGCGAAAATTGCCAAACGTCACGCTGGCGTCGATAATCCATCAACCCTCCAAATTTAGTGCATTGAGGGAGGTGCTGCTGCAAGGGTTCGAATCCCCGGGATCAGGTATACCTCATCTATCTGTTGTGTTCTGTGCAGAGGCAGAGACACCATAGAGAGTGAAATTACAGTCTGTCTGATGTTATTATGAAAATTTGGTAGACCTCAAATATCTTGAATTTTCTATTAAAAAATTGTCAAATTTTAAACGAGTAAGGTAGACGCCCCCCCCAAAAAAAAAATTAAAAATTAAAAAAAAAGCTTCAGTTAAATTTTTTGCTAGTTTCAACATCGTTTATTAAAATTATTGGATTTATTATAAAACCAAAACTACAATCTTGTTATATAGGAATAAAGTGTCGCTGTCAATGTTTGAACATAGATCACCACTGAGTAAACACAGCCGATCCCATTATTGAATTAAGTAGACCGCGTGAGCATAGAAGAAACGCATATATAGGAAGTCGCGTGACGTCTAGATTGATTACCATTTCTCCTCTATCCTCTGTTACTATACGGACCGATATTCTCTATTCTCTTCTCTACAATATTCTCTATTCGGATCACTATTCGGTGGTTACTTTTCGAGCGAGTATTATCGAGCAAGTACGATTAGTGCGAGTGATATTTGAAGGCCTCAGACACCAGTATTGTTCAACGGCGTACTATAGATGTGTCGGGGATTACAAAGTCTCTACTACAACGAGCATTACGAAAGTGACAACCAGTATTCTTTGGTATCACAAAAATGGTAACGATTGTTCGTTGACATCACAAAAATTCTGAAGTTATACGACAAAAACAGATAATCACTTTTGATTTCAATATCAAGGTAATAGCATCATCAAAAATGATCAACACGTATAATAGATCGAAAACACCCATAGATGAAACGTTTAATGCTTAATATAGTGACCTTTTTCTCAATAACAGCCAGCAGTCTATTATCCAGTGATTTAGTTTTTTTTTTACTTCAGCGTATTCAATGTCCGATATGGAGGATATAATTGCTTCTCATAGGTCTGCTTTGCTGTCATAATGTTTCCCACCTACATATCATTTCATCTTTCCAATTGACCATGGATTTTCGATGAGATTCAGATAGGGACCTAACTATCATACAGTCTAGCTGCTCGCAGTACAGTTTAGCGTTGATGGCGCCACCGTGTAGAACAAGCTCGAAATGTAGTACTCATTGGAATTCCCACCAGAGATGAAGATTTATTTATTTTTTGTTTCAGCTTTTTAAGTGATTCGGGACTTTCTGGCCAACCTAGTATATATATATATATATATATATATATATATATATATATATATATATATATATAACGATGAAACCTGACAAGAGCACACTACTAACATAATAGTCGAGAAAACGTGAAGGCTATGCCATATAGGGAGACTGGCTATAAAAACAGCAATGAATTGCTGAACAGGAGGTCAGAGATCATGACCAAATGCAAGCACTTTAAGAAGTTCAACTTAGGGTTATTTGAACCCGGATAATGTTTTTTCTCCCCCCCCACTACTTCCGGTTTGGAAAGTGGTTAAGTTGCTGAGCTCTGTGTAGTTGATTTGCTAAACAAACCATGTGAGGAGACCATAGAGGTCGAAAGTCGATTGTGTCCTCTTGTCAATCGTTTCTAAGTATTAAACATCTTTGCAAGTCCGGTCTTCCGACTTTGTATTGAGAAGTTTTAATACGTTCGGTTTTATTAAATATTTCACTATTTGTGTTACTCTGGCACACACACACACGCACACATATATATATATATATATATATATATATATATATATATATATATAGATAGATAGATAGATAGAGAGAGAGAGAGGGGGGAGAGAGAGAGAGAGAGTCTGTATAAGTGTGAATATGCAAAGTTGTTGGATAGTTGTTGGGTCAAGTCCTAAGTATAGACTTATTAGCTTGCAGGGAAATCATCATTCTATGATGAAAACGATCGCTACATTCCTCTCCCATTGTTGGGGTCGATTAATCAATACGTTTATTGGAATCTGATGAAAGACTGGGGACACATGTGAGGGAATGCCAGAAATCAAAGTGTAGCCACAAATAACTAATGTGAAAAACCATAATTGCAAGTGGTTTGGGTAAGCGCCTATTATTTCTACGCCATACATCCAAAACATTCGCCTTTTCTCTTGCCTCGTTTTCGTTTTCCAGATTCTCTCGTTCAGTAAAGATCAATTTTGATTCTAGAGTTAATAATATGAATAAGTTCCGCAGTCCAAACTGTCTGGTGATGACAGGTCTTTTTTTTACCGGATCGAAGTCTTCTATCGGAGAAAAGATAGCCTATTAAATCAGAATCGATTTCTTTAACGAAGCATAACCAATATCCTATCGTTCATAGAAATCATCAATATGGAATCCCACCGAAATAATAATTACAAAATAAAAAGCGCAATTTGTCATTTAATAATAATAATAATTAAAAATACTTTTCAACTTTTCCCAACCATTCACTTGGTCGTCTAAAAAACGTTTCCATAAAATTTATTAAGGTAACAATTTTGTTATTCTTTATAAAGCCAAAGGAACAGAAAAGAAGCAAATATTTCGAAGAGGTCGAAAGAGGAGCCATATTTTAACTTTTATTAACTAACGACTACATTTTATATATATTAGGTTGGTGCAAAAATAATGTCGTCTTCTCACATATGTTAATGTTATATAAAACGACATTATTTTTGCACCAATCAAATATATAATATAGCATAGATATAGCATATATATAGCATATATACGAGGGTTATTCAATAAATAAGGTGAATTTTTCGGTATAGGGACTTCTAATACAGAGAGAAGCTTACTTTTTTTTTAATTTTTCAACGTAGTCTCCCAACCCCAACACTGTCACACACTTTTCCCATCTGTGCCCAAGCTTCCGTATTCCCTCAGCGTAAAAATCTTTGGACTGATGTCTAAGCCAGTCGCTTGGTTGTTCCCTATGTCTTTTTTGACCTTGCTCAGCAGTTCACAGTAGTTCTTCTGTCAGACTGAATGAGGTCATTGACTGATTCGATCACCTCAGGAGACCTCACTTCTGTAGGCCTCCCAGGCCTGTCTTCATCCTCAACACTGCTCCGTCCTTCTTTAAACAATTTAGACCATTTGAAGACATTTTTGGCTGAAAAATGTGGCACCATACACAGTTGACATTCTCCTATGAATTTCAACTGGTTTGCACCCTTCAGGAACCAAAAACTTGATAGCTGACTGCTGTTCAATCCTTGAGCATGCTTCTTGGTCGGCCATCTTTGTTAATCGCCAAAACTCTCAAAGTTTGTTTTTTTTAATCTGCAAAAGAAATTAAATCCATGTGAAAAAGAAGTAAAACCAAACAAAAACAACAAAAAAATAAAAATAGTAAGCTTCTATCGGTATTAGATGTCATTATACCGAAAATTCATATGTATATAGCATATACATATGTATAGCATATATATATATACATAGCATATATATAGCATATATACATATATATATATGTATAAATAAAATGACAATTGGAAAAAAGATCTTAGATTTTCGCACGCGTTTCGTCTTCCGACTTTGCGTCGGCAAAATCTAAGATCTTTTTTCCAATTGTCATTTTATTTATACCAATCTGTCTTGTCCACAGAATTGATCTGGGAATCTATCTATCTATCTATCTATCTATCTATCTATCTATCTATCTATCTATCTATATATAGTATATATATAGCATATATATAATCACTGGCCGTTGGTTGAAAAGCGTTTCGCATCGCATTCAAAAAACTGTTCAACACGCGTCAAGTTGGATTTGGTCGAGATCAAAACAAGCAAATAAAATGCGCGCAACATCACGATCTAACATGCACAAGTGAGATATTTGCGTTGTCCTCTATAACGACTTTTACGAGCGCGCCAATAACGGCAAACGCGTTCAAGAAACTTTCATTGCCGATAGATTTTACTTAAAGGAACAATTAGTTAGCTTATCTTCATACCCTGCCTGGTGGCAAACGCTGCTAGTGGCGCCAGGGGTGGCGGTCCCGCCATAGCCACCGAAACCGTGATATCACCCCTGGTCGGTGGCTGATGAAGACAGGACATCGCACGTGCTAACACATGTTGTATTAGGTTGGTGCAAAAATAATTTCGTTTTCTCACATAGTAACATATGTTAGAAAACGAAATTATTTTTGCACCAACCTAATATGTTAAAAAAAAATTGATATAGCATATATATAACATACATATAGGATATATATATATATATATATATATATATATATATATATATATATATATATATATTTGTATATATATATATTTGTATATATAACATATATATATATATATATATATATATATATATATATATATAGCAATCATTTTGATAAATGTTTGTATTTGCTTGATTTCAATTCAAAATCAGTGAAATCTTCACTTTCAAAACTTATAGTTTAGATATATGTGGAAAAAATGGCATCAGATAAAACTGAATAAAAAAAAAGATGGCGTTTATTTAGAAAATCAAGAGAGTATCGGCAAACTGGCAGCATCTTTTTTTTTTATTTATGATGACCATTTTGATTAAGCTTCATATTTATTCTGATTCAGATAAAATCTTGGTAAATGTCCAACATAAATCAGTCAAACTTTCATTTTTCCACTTTTATTACGATAAGGTCCACTTTGTGCGAAATCTGGGGGTCACTCGATATAAATGTTACGTTAAGGGGAAGTTTATATGGATAGGAGGAGAAGATAACGGTTGACTCTAGACTTGAACAGGTTAAGATTGTAGTGACAGTGGAGTCTAATCTACAGAGCAATGGTTCGCGGGAAGAAGCTGTTCGAGTGGAACTTAATTCTAACCGGTAGAATATGGAGGGAATGGGGGTGGTCTGATACTATGTAAGTGGCATGGTGAGTGCTAGCCTGGTGGAACCAAGGAATGTAGTACGTCCGAGCACTTTACATCGAAGTAACGAAAGAGAAGTGTGAGCCTCGACACATCCCGCCTATGAGAGAGAGAGTTTGGCGGATGGAAAATAATTCGTCACTCACAAGGACTCGGAGACGCTTTTGAAGTCTATCAAGACTGGAAAGTTAAGACTGCGCAACTCTCGCACAAATATGACAACGGTACTCCATTGTCAGTTTCTTTCTTTCTTTCCTTCTTTTCCCCTGCTTTGACTTTCTTTCTTTCTTTCTTTCTTTCTTTCTTTCTTTCTTTCTTTCTTTCTTTCTTTTAATTTTCTTTCTTTCCCTCTTTTCCCCTGCTTTGATTTTCTTTCTTTCTTTTTTCTTTCTTTCCTTCTTTTTCTTTTCCTCTCCTTTGACTTCCTTTCTTTTTTCTTTCTTTTCGTTCGCTTTGATTTTCTTTCCTTCTTTCATTCATTTTGAAGAAAACGGTTAACTCTATATTTGAATAAGTTAAGATTGTAATGATCGAGGAAACATCCTCTTGGGAGTCTCTTCCACACTGCAGTGCTTCACGGGAAGAAGCTGTTCGAATGGAACTTACGTGTCACCGACGGAAAACGGAGGGATTGTGGGTGGTTTGATACAATGTAAGTGGCATGGTGAGTCCTAGCCGTGAAGGTTAAAACTGACAGAACCAAGGAATATAGTTCTTCTGATTACTTTTATTGGAAGTAGCGATGGAGTGTGCGATGCCCGCCACATCTCGTCTGTGAGAGAGATGATGGTTGGGTAAAAAATAATTCGTCGCTCACAAGGACTTGGAGGCGCTTTTGAAGTCTATCATAACCGGAAAGTAAAGAATGCGCAACTCTAGCACATATGGCAATGGTGCTCCATTGTCGGCTCTTGTAAAGGTAGAGGGTATCATGAGGGGCCCGGTATTTAGCGGAATGGCAAAGGGCGGAATCGACCATTTTACCTGCATCTTTAGCTATGGATCGTATGTACGAGTTCCACTTGAGCTCAATTGTCTCTCAAGGTACGGTACCTCCTCGAGGCAACATCCATTCATCGCGACTGGAGGTTGTTTGGGGTCTGATCGGTGCCGATGGAATAACGACAGTTAATAATTATAGCTTAGACAAAAAATAATGCATCCGCTTCAGCTTTCACTCGGAGAATACAGTTTCATTCACGCTTAAAACATTGAACCCAGGCAGACGGGATACCACCCAGAGACATAAGCAGCAGAGGTGAATAGCAAGTGGTGGAACCAAGGAATGTAGTGGGAGACCTGTCTTCATCAGGGTGGTCAGGGTTAAAAAAAAGTCATGATTTAAATTCTTCAATTAACACTCACTGTCTGCATCCACGAATAACGTAAACATTCTCCATATAATAAGAGACTGGTTTTTTTTCGTTATGTATAGGCAAATCCTTGGGCAACTCGAGGTGGTGTAATGGTTAGCAAGCTTGAATCGCTAGAACAATTACGACTGAGTTCGATTCTCACTGGGTGCCTCCTAATTTCGGCCTTGTGCCACATCTAAGCTATGTTTGGAAAATGACTATGAGCGTGGCGTAATAGTTAGCAAGCCTGTCTTCAATTACGCCTGAAAAGTGAGTTCGATCCTCACTAGATGACCCATACTTTCGGCCTTCTGCCACATCGCTTACAAAATCAATATATAGGCATATGTTTTCGTGTAGAACCTTAAAATACGGTTTGGATACTTATTGGGTGAAACGGAAAATTTAAATTTTTTTCCAATGTGAAAAAAAAAAAAAAACAGGAAATCTACTTCTTTTCTTTTATACAAAAATATCTTTCTTAGTAATAGATACTGTTTTTAACCGTCGGTGTAAGTCTATAAATTATCTTTTATAAATAATGTTCAAACACGAAAGATATTCGTGTGCTATCAAAAATAATAATTGACTGCAAAGATTCATTGGCAAACTTTGACCTTCGACCCCACCTCCAAAAAAAAAACAGCGTATCAGAAGGACGTTTTTTCCCTTCACACCGCTATTATTTTAACTATTATGTCCTCGGGAATGTCTACTGTTATAAAAGGCGATGATTAAAAATGTAATAAAACTTAATATTAGCTTGGTGCAAAAATAATGTCGTTTTCTCACATATTTTACTATGTGAGAAAACGACATTATTTTTGCACCCACCTAATATGAAAATGATTGTATACATTTTTTCTTGAGCATTGAAAACAAAAATATTCGAACTTTATAAAATGGTAAATAATAAGGATTTACTCATAGATGGTTTACATATTTTAATAATTTAATAATTATTTATAAATTTATGAATAAGAAATTATTTTCATATTTATTTCTTTATAAAATGGTAAATAATGAATATTGCGCTGAATTCTTAATATAATTGTATTAGATTTTAGAATGTAGTAAAAATGAAATTATGCTTGTAAATAAACAATTTAATAGGCAAATACTCAAGAATTTAAACCAATTTAACATAATCGAAACAATCAGACTTAATATTTATTCCAATATTGATTTAGGATAAGATACAGATCAAATATGAATCTGAAAGCTTTATCAATCAAAACATGTTTCACTTTTATTAAAACTTTATCAGAAATGAGATATGGAGAGAAAAAAAAATAAATTCTGATATTTTTAGTTTTGTCTTGTTTGATTTTCATTGGTTAAGCATGTTTCATGCACATTCGACTTGGTAAACCAACGTTAGTATAATTTATGGCGTTCCGAATGAAAGGGAAGAAAACTCGTTTATTTGAAGTTGAACATTAATAAATTCCAAGACAAACTGAAAAACGGTAAATATAGCTTTATGTTTGCAATTATAAAACAATACTAGTTTGTCAATGTTAGATTCAAAAGATTATGCACATTCCTAAATGTGTGCATGTGTGTCTGCGTGTGCAGTAGATATAACGTTTTTTGCTCTTTCGCAAGTTGGTTTTGGAACTTTTTTTACGTGCATAGGTTTGTTTTAAATAGAAAATACATTAGTTTTTTTTATTGTTTAAACCTTATTCGTATTGGACGACAATACTTGAGTAGATTATATTTATTGGCCAGTGGGTTATTTGTAGTTGAGAGGTTAAAGCACGTCAGATCTAATAACGGTTTTCTCTTGGGCAGAAGTTCTTAACCGGGTTAAAAAATTTCCAACCGTGGGGAAATTTTAGGGTTGTTAGTTGAGAGGGGAATGTTTTGAAGGGTGTTTTCTGTGATTTGCGTTTGTTGTAAGCTTTTATAACAAGCAACTCATCAAACATCCAGTAGTTGATTATCTTCTTTTTTAACAGCTTAATCGAACCTGTATCAGTCTATTGCTAATACCATTTGGAATCAGTTTACTGTACAAGCTTTATTTGCTTGCATACGTACGTGCAATTTTATTTGACCAGCCTTTGCCAGTTTTGAGACACAACTTGACACTGTTGTGTTGTTTTCTTTCCGTTTTCTTCAGGAGAAGATGTCCGAAGAACGCCGTTATCGACATTCGTACTGAGGTCTCTCGTTTTCTTTTCAGATCACGTATGAAGAGCAGGTAACCCAATGTGTGTTTTGTTTTGAAAACTTAGACGACTCTAAAAAAATATTAGAGTTGAAACAATAACTTGAAACCAGCCATCCAGAATTCAAAGACAAGTACCTTGCATTTTTCAATCTCGAAGAGGCCAATTTGAAACGAACAAGATTAGACGCGACTGGAACCTTCCAAAATCCTAACAGATGAAATTGTGAAAGAGTCCGATGTTGACTACGAGATCGCGAAGAATAAGAAGGGACATACGATCGGAGAAATACTGGTAAAACCATGTTTGCTGACCTGTGCCAAGTTGTCTTGGGAGGCTCCTTCTATCAGAAAATGAAGTAGATTTCAATGCCAAATGACACCATTCACTCGCGTATTGACAGTCTGGCTGAGAGTATGAAGCGGTGACTGATTTCAAAAATTATGAAATGACCTTTTTGTGCAAACCAAATAGATGAGTCAACGGATGTCGCAAATCTTTCTCAACGGTTGGTCTTTGTCAGGTACATTGACGAAGAGAAAATTGAGGAGTATATTCTGTGTTGGCAACCACTCGAAACAAGCGCCAGAGCTGAGCTGTAGTTGTCTTCGTTTTTTGAAGAACTTAACTTGAATTTGGGATTGCTTGGTTTGAGCGTGCACGGATGGCGCACCTGGAATGTTGGGTTCTAGATCCGGATTAGTTACCCTCATCCAGCAAAAGTATCCATTGGCCCAATCTGTTCACTGTGTACTTCACAGAGAGGAGAAAAAACTCTTCTAAGATCCCTTCGGGATGACTTGTGGATCGTGATTAAAGTGGTCAACTACATCAAAATGTTCCGCTATTAATTCAAGAGTGTTCCGACCATTCGGTCAAGATCTGGAAGCACGACATGATGCCTGTAGAAGTCAAGTGACTTACCTGCCAATATGGCTGCCTTCTTCTGTTTCTTTGTAAAGCAAGCCAGCTGATTTTACCTCATTTTATAGGAGAGTGCTTAATACACCAGTTAGGTTGGTCCATTTTGCTAGAATAGACCTGCTCAATACATTTACATAAGTGGTCTTTATTCACCCATATATTTCTCTATGAAATGACTCTAGTTATTAACTTTGGCTAAACTTGCCTACTTGTGTGTTAGACCACTGGCAAGCTAACCAATATTCTACAATGCCTTGCTTTTTCATACGCAAGTCTGATGGCTGTCCAAAGGCAATATGCTTCGAAGTGTGCTTGAACTGTTCAGTGAGTTTGTGTTGATCCTCGAGGAACAAGAAAAGACTATTTATTTGAAGATTTGAGTAATGATGAATTCGGCGTTCGATTGGCTTACATGGCCGATGTATTTAGAGAGCTTAATGAACTGAACCAGAAGCTTCAAGGAAATGATATGAACATTCTGATCCAAACAGACAATATTAAGGCATTGGATGGGCAGAGAGGAAAATGGTAATTTTGCATCTTTTGTGAGTTTGTTTATTGTGTTGGAGATGATGTTATTCTGAAATGAATTCCTGAATCACCTCACTGCTCTTGGAGATGAGTTCCAAAGATATTTTCCGATGATTGCTGCCGAGAACTATCAAACCGTGTTGATCTGAAATCCATTTCGGTGTGACGTTGGAAATATTGAAGAGGCACTTCAAGAGCAATTCTTTGAGTTCAACCGTGTCTCTTTCTGCGAAGGATGAATGTAATGCTTTGGAGTTAAAGAGCTTTTTGGCTGTCTGTTTGCGTTCTCTGTCCAGAACTGGGTACCAACGTCCTGAAAGTGTTAGTGCAATTTTCGACAACTTATTTGTCAGAGGCAGCGTTCTATGGGCTTACCAATGTTAAAACAAAATATGGCAATCATCTGAATGTTGAGTCCGATCTATGGCGTGCTTTAGGGCGGACTCATTCTGATATTGATCACTTAGTATAACAAAAAGTTCAAAGATTCCATCGATCAAGTCTTCTGTTAGTGTCCTCTTTTTTTTAAAAAAATAAAAATGAAATGTCATGAAACCACCTACTTTTTCTTCTTAATGGCGACATCTTTTAGCAGGTACGAAATGATTCGTTTGCTAATGGGAATGGGGAAGCAGGCCAAAAAAAGATTAAGAAACATTGCCATAACGGAACGCGGGTTCAAATTCTGCCGGAGAACGCATATTTTTCTAGTAAGCTTTCTCGAATATCCAGTCCGGTAGATGGGACCAAGTAAATATACTGTTTAATAAATAAAATGCGCATTTACTCAAATGTTAGTTTCCATTAAAAAAAAAGTTTACGTAATAAATTAAAATACGTCGGATTAATAAATGAAAAATCCATTCCTAAAAAATAAGGTATATTCTATAAAAATGGATTCAATGAATCTTGGTGATGTAATACAATGTTTTAAACATGTGTTTTAGTTATTAGGTTGGTGCAGAAATAATGTCGTTTTTTGACGATTTGTTTTGATTATCGTTCACCCATTTATCCAACTTTTTTGACTTCCCTATTTGCTTTAAATGGCGAACGACTGTTGAGTGGTTGACCTCGAATTCAACAGCAACTTCTCGTGTGGTTTTGCGAGGATCGGCTTCAATTAAGGCTTTCAAACGTTCGTTATCAACCGCAGTCGGCCGGCCGCGACCGTCTTCATCTTCGAGGCTCTCGTCACCATTGCGAAATTTCTTGAACCACCGTTGTGCCACACGTTCGTTAGTGGTTCCTGGGCCAAACGCATCATTGATATCACGAGCTGTCTCGGCAGCTTTTCGGCCTAGTTTGAAATGGAACAAGAAAATCGTGCGGATTTGAATTTTGTCCATGCTGTCGAAAAGCCTGTAAACAAATGAACGGTAACGAATAACACGATTCGATAGAGCGAAAAAAGGGCTTCAAAATGATATATAACATGGCTATATATATCAATGAATTAATTCAGAAATCATATATAAAAGTAACATATGTGAGAAAACGACATTGTTTTTGCACCAACCTACTAGTAATTTTTTATTAGTACTCCTTCTAAGTACCTTCGATGTAAAGAATTAAATTCTTTTTAATAAAGGTGGAATTTGTTCCTTTGTATTACGAGTGACTTTGAATTGTTGTCTAAACGTAAAAATCTCTTTTATGTTCGTAGAAACTGGCTTTTAGATTTCGAGCTATCTTGCCACTGTAAGTGTTTTACATTGGAAAGGGATTTATTTGATAAGTTCCAGTATCTGGATTAATGTTGGAGTTTATTTTTTTCCTAATTATATCTCCGATTGACTTGAACGTGGAGATAAAGATCCTCCTATTAGGGATAAGTAATTATTTTCTAATCTTCCAGAAAGAGGGTAGGTTTATGAATTTTGTGTTGTTAAAAATGCTATCTGTCGTGTCTCTTTTTTATTTATGGATTTTGTAAGATCGATTTCTAATGCTGAGGATGCAATAGTATGGATAGTGAAAAATCTAAATGTTTTCGCAATGTATTTCTGTTATACCTAAGTATTATGGGCTACAAAACCTAAGATCTCCAATCCTGGGTATGACGATTAATTACATCCGGCAACAAGGCCTCTCATCGGGATGTTTGGAGGCTTTGAGGAGAGTGGAACCAATTTTGACTGCTGTTGTTTTCAGGTGCAACCTAATCTGGAAGTAGTAACACCTATTAGGGTTCTAGCTACTGGAAAAGAGTGAATTACACCCCAAAATAAAAAGAAAATCCTATTAAAGTATAAAAGTACTTTTATAGTAAAAAAAACAGCAATAAATTTTTGTATAAAAAATTACCAACAATACATTTGATCTGTAATTGAATGCATACAGTTGTGGTTAAGATATTTAAATTTTGGCATTAAATAATCCGTAGAGGTTGACATACAGCTAAACAAAATCAAGCAAGCAAACCTACGTGCTCTGAGGTATAAAGCCATGAATGATCCTGCTTTTATTTTTTGATTTAAGATAATAGTATAAATAGGTTTGCGTTCAGTAACCTCTGTTGAAATCAAAGGTTAAAGTTGACCTGTTCTGACCTTTGCGGCAAAAAATTACAATTTCGTACTTCATCGCCCTGCCAATATTTCATTTGGTATCGCTAAGTTTGTTGACGTCTGTAGGACTCGAACGCACTATATAATTTTATTTCAAAGTAGATTATTTGCTCACATATTATATTGTAGGTTTTCTTTCCATTTTTTTTTTTTTTTTTGCTTCTAGCGTTTCAGTTCCGAGTTTTGAACACCATCAATATCTCTATTAATTAACATATTCTTTCATTGTATTCCACTGACGATTATCCGGGTTGATTAAAATGTCAAATTCCCGCCAAAAAATTAGGTAGCCCTTTCCACAGTCGAAAATAATATATGAAATTGCAGAACCAAAATGATAATAAGAGAGTGAGAAATTTTCAAGCGAATTCCCTGATGTAGAACTAAAGAAGAAATCACGTAATTTGAAGCGTAATTATTTTACTGAAAAAATAAAATAAACAAAATTCGTTTTAGAGGCTTTCATTTGATTTCATGTCACGTATTGAATCATTAATAATATTCCACACCAATTTTATAGAAGCGGTGTGTTTTTTATTGGCAAAAATGTCATAGAATAGCCATAATTTTATGTCATTCATATATTAGCACTAACCTGTCAGAAACATTTGCATTTAAATCACTCTTTCTTGATTTTGAATATATTTTTTTTTAATAAAAATCAATAAAAATTCATTTATATCATGAATGTAATAAATTCTCAGTAATATCCTGTCAATAACATTTGAAAGGAGGAACAATAGAGCAATGGATAGCGGCTCGGGATGAGAGCCAAGTTCGAATTCCAGTCGTGTTCATTACATTCATTACGTGAAAGGTAAGGATCCATCTGTTCTACCCCCCCCCAGCTATGGGTAAAGAGCAGGACATACTAGGTTTTATAGTCCTGGTAAATGGATGGCCGTATATGGCGGCTAGTGTGAGAAGAATTTTCTAAGAGCTACAAAGGATAGGAAATTTTGGAGAGCCATGTATGCTCACATCCTGAATAGTAATGGTACAAATAATAATAATAATAATAATAATAATAATAATAATAATAATAATAATAATAATAATAAAATTGAAATCTCAAAAATTTGGCACATGAGAACATCAATTTTATTGACTGGAAAAATATTTCAATAGACACTATGAACAGATTTTTGGTAGCCTATGCCTAAAATACATTAAAGAAATACAAAAAGCTGTTTTCAAGGGTACAGTCCTCAACTTACGAAGGGTTTTATCTATGTAAAATATGGGATTTAAAAAAAAAATGCTTTGTTGAAAATGCAATGATGCCATTTCTAACCTTAGGTCTCTAGTCGGGACTGGAAAGAAATGAGTACAAACCAGAAATAAAAGAAAATAATAATAATAATAATAATAATAATAATAATAATAATAATAATAATAAGAAGAAGAAGAAGAAGAAGAAGAAGAAGAAGAAGCGGAAGAAGAAGAAGAAAAAGAAGAAGAAAAAGAAAAAAAAAGAAGAAGAAAAAGAAGAAGAAGAGGAAGAAGAAGAAGAAGAAAAAAGAAAAAGAAGAAGAAGAAAAAGAAGAGGAAAAAGGAGGAGAAGAAGAAGAAGAAGAAGAAGAAGAAGCGGAAGAAGAAGAAGAAAAAGAAGAAGAAAAAGAAAAAGAAGAAGACGAAAAAGAAGAAGAAGAAGAGGAAGAAGAAGAGGAAGAAGAAGAAGAAGAAAAAAGAAAAAAGAAGAAGAAGAAAAAGAAGAGGAAAAAGGAGGAGAAGAAGAAGAAGAAGAAGAAGAAGACGAAGAAGGAATAGTATATAATAAGAATGACAACTTGTTCCGCTTTGAGGGAGGCACTTCTTAAAATCTTGTAGAACCATCAAACGCAATTATTAAGCAAAAATAAAATAAAATCCATTTAAAATAAGAAAGCTAATCACAAACATAAAACAAATAATTGTTGGTTATCGGTACGTTAACAGGTTACCAATCAAGATAAAACGAATTGATTAATGTATTGAAGTGACCTGTCAAACCTCGTGTAATTAACAACGTTACTTCCTGTTTTCATTATATGGACGTCGCTTATTTTTCTTTCTCAAAGTAAAAGTCACCGTTGCACGAGATGCTAAAATAATGAATGAAGATCAATAGTAGATGTCTTTCAAGTTTATTGATTATCAACAAATATTGATTTTACAATCAAAGATGTTTTTGGTGTCTCTTCATTAAAAATGAACTTGGCTTTTCTCCACAAATTCTATATCCTTGCAACTGATAGTACTGTTTGAAATTCTGCCATCCCTGCCAATCCACTTCCACAATCCTTGCACACAAACTGGTCAGACAAGATACCTCACCCGATCTCTCTCTCACACACTCTGTCTTTAACCTTCGCTATGTCTTGTCAGTTATGTCTTAATATAATTCCCCAAACTATACTTTATATTATGTGTGCAAGGATTTTCATGGGATGATGCGGCATATTCTGAATATGGATATCATTTCTGCATCCGTTTTCCCTATAGATTTCTTCGTTGTTTACGCGCTCCATCAACGATATTCTCAGCATCCTTCTGTAGAACCTGATTTACCGTCTCCGTCGGTCTTTCTCTTTATTTGTCCAGCATCCAATACCTTATAGGAGGATGTTTACAACTACATCAAGTCGCTAACATGGCCAAACATGCACTTCAAGAGGTCGTTTGGGAAGTTCTGCCACACCCAACATAACCCTTTCCGACTACCACCTTTTTTCGGTCGCTTTCTAACATTTTGAGGTGTGTTTAATTCAACAACGATGTGGAGCTTAAAACGTGTCTTGACGATTTTTCCGAGCCTATCATCGTGGCATTGGCCAGTTAGTAGATCGTTGGCAGGAGGTCGTAAACAATCATTGTTGTATGATTCGTTAGAAATATTAGTGAATAATAGGTATTAAAATAAATTATAAAAATGTACGAATTTATCGAACAACTTTAGAAAATAAATAACAGCGGTGAAGTATCCGAATATCTAAATGAATCTCTCTTTATAGATGTGAACTTTATTGAAAAATCAACTTCCTGAGTCCAATTCTAAATGAATAGATCAGAGAGAGAGGAATTAAGCCAGATGTAGAGCGGCATTGTTTAAGAATCTGTATTTTTTTATCTTTGTTGTTTTTATATCCTTTCTGCTATCGTACACCCCCATCTCAAACTTCTTCAGGTGTATTTAGATTCGGGTAACCTACAGGGTATTCTGAATTGAGAATTTACATTTAATCTCCGGTGGCTGATTGTTCTATATCATAGTGCTCATGTCTCGCATTATATCGTCTAGTTACAACTTTGACCGAGAATTAGAGGAATTGTGATTCGAACGGTATCCAAGAGAGCGATATTAATGACGAAGGGTGTGCACCTATTTCTACCACCAGAGAGAGAGAGATAGATAGAGAGAGAGAGAGAGAGAAAGAGAGAGCAATCAGCTTTTCAGGCCATGTATTCCCAATGTCAACTGTTAAGGACATCTTACAAGCCTCATAGATACACATCAATGTAGACTGGGTCACATTCAGAAAATTCGTCACTATGAAAGGGGAGGGGAAAATTAGGAACTGAACCAAAGACAAAAGCATCCAGTGAAAGCCTCAAGAGTTGAACAATAAGTGACGGACAAATAGAAATACATGCTGTCGCCCATAAGAGACCGATGAAGGTAGGTTTTAAACTCGGAAACAGAAAGCATGATAGCTGGAGAAAACATCCAACACGGATTTCCGATATATTCTTTCCCGCCAGAATCTATTTTACACCTTTTTAAGTCAACAATTCGATTGTACATTGAATATTACTACCACATCGGGCCTGGTGCTTCTGTGATGTATCTTGAGGTTCTTGACAAAATCCAAAGAAGCGTACTCGTTCCTGAAATGTCATTTCGTCTTCAATGAATTTACCACCACCATAACATAACTTACCAGTGCATTAAAAAAAAATCATGTTTTGAGGAGCTTTCTTTTTTTGGTACCTCGATTTCATGTATTTAAGCGCAGTACTAAGTTACAGTTAGGTCTCATTATATCAAAGTTGAAATTTTTAAGTGTCACCATAAGTTCTATGGTGACAATTTCTTTTCTCGCATTTCTCGCTTGTTGAATTTGCTTCCGGCATTCGAGACTGACCGAGGCCCAAATGGAGAGACAAGCCGAAACGATACCGAAACATACGCTCTATCTCTGATATTGAGCACATTATCCCATGAATATATCACACCTCACATCTATATTTCTTCATATATATATATATATATATATATATATATATATATATATATATATATATATATATATATATATAGAATATAAAATTTGTCACTTAGCTGATTGATGTTATTTTCAGTATCACGACTATAGAATTTAGCAAACGGACCCTACAGAAATCACTCCGCCCACTCGCCAAAAGATATCACCAGAAAGAGATGCGAACAAACTGAATCTCGTCAATAAACTGATAGATAGATAGATAGATAGATAGAGAGATAGAAATGGACAGACAGAGATGAATAGATATATATGAATAGGCAAAGATTGATAAATAGAAAGATAGATACAAAGATAGATAGATAGATATGAACAGATTGAAATACATAGATATGAACAGACATGAAGAGATAGATAAATAAATATAAACAGACAGAGAAGATGGGAACAGACTGATATATATATATATATATATATATATATATATATATATATATATATATATATAATACGACTTTGAACACGCAGTCATATATATATATATATATATATATATATATATATATATATATATATATATATGTTTAAAAAAATAGGGTCCCTTCTTTGATTGATTTCGTCCTAACATCAAGATATTGATGATACAACTGGAAATCATTAGACTAAAAATATTCAACGAAACATATTTGAATGAACATATGCTGCCTAAATACACACACACACACACACACACACATATATATATATATATATATATATACTTTGCTCTATCATATCTATCTATTTATCCTTAACAGTATATATATATATATATATATATATATATATATATATATATATATATATATATATTCAAACAGGTTGGTTAAATAACAAAAAGTAAGAAAAATACAGAAATTTTCTTTCTATTAGTTTTTATTTTCCCAAGTACTTTCTATCTCATCTGAGACCTTTTTTCAATTTTCTAAATCTATCAAAAAATGTATCCGCAAACTTGAAAGGATTACATCGAAAACTAATGGACAGGATTAGTCTAAATTATTTAACCACACCTGTTAGAATATATGCTGCCTTTATATATATATATATATATATATATATATATATATATATATATATAGATAGATAGATAGATAGATATAGATATATATTCAGAATAAATTGTTAGTTAAGAATAAATCGAACTGCATATGTTATTAGATATGAACGATCTGAGGTCTGAGAGAAATAGTTGTGTGTGTGTTTCAGGTTTTTGAGAGAGGAATATCAAAAATTCTTCCTGTGGAAGAACAGAATATCAAAAGTCAAATGCACCTCAGTGCAAATGGATCCGGTTTTGCTATAAAATACTGAATAATAAAATCGTGCGCGACATCTTTATGAACTACTCTGAATGGCTGAACAATCAATTTTATGCGCTGCTGCAGGTTATAAACTATCATTTTATTCTCTTTCCAATCACACGGAACGACGTATTTTTCGCGGTTACAATCCAATCGAATATAATGGGAGGTGTGAACACTACAATTTCGTCACTTGTTTTCATCCGTTTTCTGAGAATCGACAGCAAACAAATATCGGACATAATTTATGACGGCCATGTTCAATATCCGAAAATGTCTTCTAACGGGGAAAAGAAATAATCTTATTTGATTTCGATAACAACAATTTTTTAATTTTTTAAGGTGAGTTTTATTTCTCCACATCTAAGGACTATCATCATCATTCATTTCTTCAGAGAGCGCAATTTGAGCCGCTGTGGTCGTCGCTCTCCCATCCATCTGAGAATTGTAATTCCTGGTGACATTCAAGAGAGAATATCACGATCGCTTGCTGATTCCTTTTGCATCAAGTATGTTATGGCTACATCGTTCCTCTTCTCAGGAGTTAAAGACGTAAGACCTACAAAGTAGGAGATGGTTTGAATTCATAGTGTTCCTTTTTCTAGACCGGTTGCCAAGCAAGGGTACAGTGCTCAGCCTGTTTTGCTATTTACACATAGCTGCAAGAAAGAGATGGATTCATATCATCCCCAAGTGTATAAGCACTTATATGAATGCAATTAACTCGACTGGAATTAGAACCGTTATCCATTACTCCAACTTGCCTCTACCACGTAAGGTTCAGCTGTGATATATTCTTGGCATAAGGCACTATGTCATCGCTTCTCATGTCATTGTTTACTCCTTTGATAAGCTTGCTGCCTCCGTTCTGCCATCTATTCACACAAGCCTGTCAGGTAAGTGGGCCACTGCACTTCGCTTTTCCCCTTACCCTCCATAGGCCGTGTGAGGTTCAAGTTCTCTAAGCCCTCTGCACTCATTAAGTGACCAAGAAATTTCAATTGTCACATTCTGATTGTAAGTATAAATGTTCTTTTTGACAACATACCTCTAAGACCTTCCTGTTCGTTCTCGGCATGTAATTATAACCATTCCATGGTTATAATTTATTACATTGGAATCGTAATCACTATCCAGTTCATCAGACCTACAAATGATGAATCGAATCGTGATTGCGATTCCAATGTAATAAATTTTAATCATAAAATATTAGTGTTTGAGAATTTTATATTATATTCTTACTCTGTCCTGGACATTGAGTTCTACCTGGATTCTATCCTCTTTGGAATTTATATTTATATATATATATATATATATATATATATATATATATATATATATATATATATTAAGAAATGGACAAAGTCCGACAATTTATTTATTAAAGACATTTTTTATGTTTAACGTTCTTTTTATAGATACAAGTATTTAAATAAATGCTCTATTTATAATAAACAGTATTAAATAACATTTACCGGCCTAAATGTCCGAGAAATTTTCATAGAAAATATTCGTCCTTTGACAGGATTCGAATCGGAATTCTATACGGAACCGCCATTTAGCCGGGCGTGCCTAACCGATTCGGCCACAAAGGAGCGTTCGGTTGGCAAAGTCGAATTCACTGCTTATAAACTTCCTGACGGCCTGAATGAAAATGAAAATTTCTCGGACATTCAGGCCGGTAAATGTTATTTAATACTGTTTATTATAAACAGAGCATTTACTTAAATACTTCTATCTATAAAAAGAACGTTAAACGTAAAAAATGTCTTTAATAAATAAATTGTCGGACTTTGTCCATTTCTTAATATATATATATAGCGCATTTAAATTATTGTTATGTAGGGTATTTCTGAGGTTTTGACGTTTCTGAATGTTTCACCGATGTAAATCAATGAGCATTCTGTTTAGTCTTCTTTTATTTTCCAGCCTCTGTTCTGTTGTAGTTTCATGTTAACTATATCTCGTATTGATTTAGAGGTAATTACGATGAATTTTAATTCATGGTTAGACCAGTTTTATCGCTATTGTTATAAAGTCGGTCGGTTTTTTATAGTTGTCGAAATTATTTTTATTTAGGCATTTTTTATATTTTTCTTCTATGGATTTTGTAGGCTTTGTATGAAATATTGCAGGAAATATTAGGTTGGTGCAAAAATAATTTCGTTTTCTAACATATGTTACTATGTGAGAAAACGAAATTATTTTTGCACCAACCTAATAATTCGGGTATTGGAGGAGGTTGAAGGTATTGTTGATCTATTTCTCTTCTTCAGGCAGGAATTGGGGGATACAGATTCCTACGGCTCTAAAATAAAAGCCTTAGATCACCCTGGATTTTGTTTTATTGTTTCGTTGGGATTAAAAGAGCAATATATAATTAATATCTATTGATTTTCAAAAAACCTTCAGTTGAATATCCTCATATGTAAGTATCAACATAATGTCGAGATATGGTGAAATTTGCTTCCATTTCGTTGGTGAAAATGATTGCAAGTTCTATCCTATTCAATATATCAACACATTGTGTCATGGGGGCGTACTAATAAGCCATCCACAGAGATAACAAGGCATTTATCCTCAGAGATCCAAAGGCATTTTCTTCGCACACAGTTTTTTCTTTCTTTCATTTTAAACTGAAGAAGCCAAATAGAGCCCGTCCTGGGTATGAGGATAAACTACATCCGCGTCCTGGGTAAGACGATAAACAAGATTCAACAGCAAGGCCACTGATCAGGACGTTTTGAGGAGCGTGGAACCACCTCTTAATTGCTGGTGTTACCAGATCCGCCCTGACCCGAGGTGATAGCATCTGTTACAGTCCCAAATATGGGCAAACAGTTAACACCCAAACTAGGGTCAAAATACTATGAAAGTGTAAATATAGCTTTTAATACCAGCAATAATTTTTTTGAAGAAAAAATTATTACCAAAATTACATTATTACCAGCAATACATTTTTGAGGAAAAATTAATACCAGCAATACATTTTTGGAAAAATATTACTAGCAATAAAAGTCATGTCAGTATTAACAAACCCTTTGAGGTTGATAAGCCGTAAAACGAACCAAACCAAACCAAAATAGCATAAGCTATCTAGCAAAACACGTCGTTAATTAAACTAGTATGCATGTGAACGGTAAGTAGGCAGAATTGACCCCTTTGTAGATCTTTGGAACTATTAATATGTGCTATGAAAAATCAAATCGCCAGTCGAATAGGCAATGTAGCAAGATCTCTAAAATTATGTTACATAACGTGCTTTTCACGTCATTTGAAGAAGCTTTTTTTTCTCTTTGAAATACAAAGTCGATGCTGTTTTTATAAGCTACAGGATTTTTCCTTCTCATAAAAGGATTCACTCAATGAAGTAAATGATGCAAATAGCATAAATCTCCTCGGAATCTCTCATTGAATGATGTCAAAGGAACTAACAGAGAAAATAAAAGAGGAATCAGTAATCGGACGACGAAAAGTGACAATGTAGTTTTCAGGTCTTGAGCTTCGACAGAGATTCCAGGAAGTAAAAAAAAAAGTAATGTCCCGAATAATGAGTAGTGTTGGAAAGAAAGAGGGAAATATAAAGAGGAGGCTGGAGAGTAAGAGGGAAAAAAATAATAAAGAAGGTGAAAGAGTGAAGGAAAGATATAGGGAAATACAGATAATGAAGAGGACGTTGAGAAAGAGGGCTAGACTGACAAAGATTGGGGGCTCATTAAGGAAAGAAATAGGGAAATATAGAGAACTAGCAGTATAGCCCGGCGTTGTCCGGGGATGTAACAGTAAGAGGTAGATCAAGTATCGACCATCATAAAGACTGAAAAATAAAATTGACAAAGATTATTGTTTAAGGTTGACGGACATGCATGTCTTAATTATTTTTTTTGTTTTGTTTTGTTTTTTTTTTTTTTTTTTTTTTTTTTTCTTTTTTATGAATTGGTTAAACCCAAACTCAAACAAAAACATTGTTTTGAATCGCTATGAGTCTACCGATTAAATAGATTTTATTATAAAACATTGTCTTGTAAATGGAATTTTGAAAGCATTCTGAATGTAAAAATAAAGAAAAAAGTGTGCAAGACAATAAGAAACACTACCTGCCAAATAAAAAGTGAAGTTTTGTTGAAATCGGTTGAAAAATGTAGGAAATCCGATCCAATATATAAAGGAACATACACACACACGCACACGCACACACACACACACACACACGCACAAACAACGAACGTGGGTTTTATAATAATATATAATTTGATATGAGTTGTCCCCCTTTCATTAATGCTTCTTAATCGTGTTTTCAAATTGATTTTGTGTACAAACAATTTTGTTTTTCTAATTTTTGGTGCTGTCAGAACCACCGCAAGGTAATTTTACGTAGTCCTGTGAAGTTTTGTGGAAATCGGTTGAAAAATGTAGGAAATCCGATCCAATATATAAATAAATATTAAAAGTAAGTATAGAGAATATACAAGAAGTAACAAAAAGGTCTACACTTATAAAATATAACGAATAATGAAGGAAAAGGATCCAGAAATATAGAAAATAAACACGACGGTGAGAAAGAGGGCTAGACAGATGAAGAATAAGCAATAATGAAAGAAAGAGAGAACAAAATATAGAGAATGAAGAGGACGCTGATAAAGATGACTAGACATATATAGTATAACGAATAACGGAGGAAAAGTAGACGCAAATATGGAGAATATACAGGACGGTGACAAAAAAGTGTACACTTACAACGTATAACGTATAATAAAGGAAAGAGAGCCGGAAATATAGAAAATAAACAGAACAGTGAGCAAAAGGACGAGACAGATGAAGAATGAGCAATAATAGAAATAGGGAGGGAAATAGAGAGAATAAAGAGGATGGTGAAAAAAAAGGGCTAGTCTTATAAAGAATTAAGAATAAGGGAGAAAAATGAGACTCATATATACAGGATAAACTAGACGGTGAGGAAGAAGGCTATACTGTTAAATTATAATGAATAATGGAGGAAAAGGATATTATATATATATATATATATATATATATATATATATATATATATATATATATATATATATATATATATATTAAGAAATGGACAAAGTCCGACAATTTATTTATTAAAGACATTTTTATGTTTAACATTCTTTTTATAGATACAAGTATTTAAGTAAATGCTTTGTTTATAATAAACAGTATTAAATAGCATTTACCGGCCTGAATTTCTCGGACATTCAGACCGGTAAATGTTATTTAATACAGTTTATTATAAACAGAGCATTTACTTAAATACTTGTATCTATAAAAAGAACGTTAAGCATAAAAATGTTTTTAATATATATATATATATATATATATATATATATATATATATATATATATATATGAAGAAAAATATACGGAAAAAACAAACAAAAATCCTTATATGCAATTAGGCTGATCATATAAAACTTTCAGTTATCTGTTTGGATAAGTCTTGTTCTTATATCCATCGTCTTTGTCATGTTGAATTGATAATGTTAATTATATTTTATGAATATGTCCTGAAGATGGTTTATTAGACCGAAACGTCCGACGTTGACATTATATTAACATTAAAACAGCATAATTGCGTATAAGGATTTTTGTTTGTTTTTTCCGTATATTTTTCTTCATACTGTCGGATCTATATCCATATATTTCCTTACATACATATATATATATATATATATATATATATATATATATATATATATGTATATATATATATATATATATATATATATATATATATATATATATATATTTATATATATATATTAGGTTGGTGCAAAAATAATGTCGTTTTCTGACATAGCAACATATGTGAGAAAACGACATTATTTTTCACCAACCTAATATATATATATATATATATATATATATATATATATATATATATATACATATATAAAAGTGTACATAGAAGTCAGGACTTAGAGGCGACAGTCTGTTTCATGCTAGATGATAAACCAAAACAAAACTATTAAATAAGCGATATAAAGAAATTTTAATACGTTAATAAAAACACCGATTAAAATAAAAATTAAAAAATAAATAAATATATAAGATAAGAAATAAAAAAAATTAACTAAAAAGAAGCAAAATGTTTTAACCCAAATAAATAAACACACAAATAAACGACTTCCGTTAAAATAGACTACCCACAATGCACCGCTGACCCGTATATATATAAATAGCCGGGAAAAATGACAGCACTCATGGCCTGACGATTGCATCTAGTATGAAACAGGATGTCGCCTCTAAGTGTTGACTTGTATGTTCACTTTTAAATTTACACACGCTCTATCTCTGTTATTGAGCACATTATTCCATAGATATAGCACATCTTCAGTGTATATTTCTTCATATATATATATATATATATATATATATATATATATATATAAAGAATGGCCCACTTATTAAAAGAGAAAGTAAGTTACTTAGACGGAAAATTTTCGGTAGTGTTCCTATCGAATTTTATCAAAATATAAATCTGCGCTGCGTATTTTCTTCAAATATCGCCATTCCTGAAAGAATCACCTATATTTCAAGCCAACATACATAACCATAAAATATTTGAAAAATGAAAAGAAAATGGATAAATTCATGAGCTCATGTTATTAAAAAATAATAATGTATAAGTTTAACTCATACTAAAATAATTTAAATATTAACTGCATAAATTTACTCACTTTCGTTTATTAGACATTAAATTACGTCACTTAGCGTCCTCCATAATTTTTCTTGAGATTTCAGTTAACCTGATGAATATTTATGAGCCTCTCTTAAATTAAAAGAAAAATGACAAACTTTTAAACTTTTGTATTTAAATACATGTTGCAAAATATAATCCTCATATTTACGTTGATAAAGTCCATGAGAAGACGAACCATATATGCAAACACACTCGTACTAACATCTCACTCAACCTCGCCAAGCGGTTTTGTACAATAGTCTCAAACAAAACTACAAGAGACCACAGACTAGAAGAGATGAAAAAAAATACGCAAGAGAAAATACCCACAAAATTTGGTCATCACTAGTATTGCAAAAGCAAAACAAATTAACAGCCAGAGACTCCGAGAAACAAAAGGAAATAAAGAGAAATACGTCATCCCTTATATCTCAACTTTCAACCCAAAGAATAGAGAAATCTACACACACATAGAACTAAATCTACCAATCCTACTAAAGGACCAAAAAATAGGAAGCCTACTGCAAAAAAATCCAATCATAAAAAGTAAACGACAACCTAAATCACCAAAAAAATATATTGACCAGTGCAAATCTGCAGAACAATTAAAGACCCTTAAGTATAAAATGCAACCGACCACTTTACAGGGTACGTAACTACCTGTTAGAGGGCCATGAATTTCATTTCAAAGACGGATGAAAATTCAAAATGATTTCTCGTGCGACTCAGAGAATTTAATATATATTATTAATATACATAAGTAAAAGCTTGCCATGGGCAATCTATTGGCCAAACCGGCCAGTTACTCCGGCAAAGATGATAGTTCATCGCCAACAAATTAGGGACCAGAAAAATACCCCTCAGCCAACATATAGAGGAATGTGGAGTACAAAATCTGCCAAATTTTAGTGTCTTCCCATTCTTATGCGTGACTACAGAACCACTGATCAAAGGCGGTTTAATAACGAAATATTAGGGTGGTGCAAAAATAATGTCGTTTTCTCACATGTGAGAAAACGACATTATTTTTGCACCAACCTAATATTTTCATCTAGTTCAAACACATACTTAATTCATTGCATAAATATTCTACCAAAATCCCCACACCGTAAACAACAGATATAGCCAGTTATGCCCCTTGATTCTCATTTTTTTCATTGATACGAGCATAAGCATCAACACGTGGAGATAGAAACAGTTAAAAACTTTTTGAAAAGCAAAGTGGAACCGTTTGAAGTAAAAAACGTTTTAAAAAAAAAACAACAAATTATTTTCTAAGAAAAATCACTGAAAATCCAAGCGTAAACAACAAAGTTTTAATTCTTTTATGTAAACATTCATATATGATAAATAAATATCACTATATTAAATATTAGGTGCCTGTTTTTCCAATCTTCATTTTAGTCTATACAATGAGTTTCTGCATATAATCTTTCTAACAAAATAATTTTCACACACACATATATATATATATATATATATATATATATATATATGGCGTGCGCATTGTATGTAGGAATCTATTATCCTTGTAATATCTTGAAGTTGATGAGGACATATAAAATGTCGATTTTCAAAAATAGCAATTGCTTACTACCTGATAATTGCAACATTGACATTGGTTACGATCACTGTCCATCGAGAATTTATATAGAAATATTAAGTCTTTGTCAATCTATTGTGTGCCTTTGTAGCATAATCGACTGTTACATTGGACTTTATTTAAATTATATATATATATATATATATATATATATATATATATAGGCAGATAAATAGAGAGATAGATATTAGGTTGGTGCAAAAATAATGACGTAATAATGTCGTTTTTTGACGTATTTTTAACGTCAAAAAACGTCATTATGACGTCATTATTTTTGCACCAACATAATAGATAGATAGATAGATGTGTGTGTGTGTGTGTGTGTGTGTGTGTATAATTAATGCAGCATATTTTCATTCAAGCGTGTTCGGTTGAATAAATTGTACATAATATGTCTATTTTTATTTTAATCCCCTGGAATTCTCAGTACAAATTTTTAATGTTGCTTTTTTGATTTTACCAATAGTTGCAATCTCATCCAAGATCATCGTCAGGGTTAAATTTCTAAGACTAAAAAAAAAAAAAAAAAATAGTGTAATTGGTGATTGTGAATTATTTTGTAAATACGCATGAAACGAAACCTGTTATATTAGGTTGGTGCAAAAATAATGACGTAATAATGTCGTTTTTTGACGTTAAAAATACGTCAAAAAACCACATTATTACGTCATTATTTTTGCACCGACCTAATAATTATAAAGAGGTATGAACGCGGTCTGTCGTAATTAATGTAAAAAAATAAACAAATGTTAAAGCTAGTTGGTTCATTTTGTGATGTCAACAAACACTCGTTACCACGTTTGTGATGTAAACGAATACGCTTTTTCAATTTCGTAATGTTCGTTGTAGTAGAGACTTTGTAATCGCAGATACACCTATAGTAACGCCGTTGAACAATACTCGTGTCAGATACCTTCGACTAACACTCGCACTAATAGTACTTGCTCGATAATACTCGCTCGGAAAGTAACCACCGAATAGTGATCTGAATAGAGAAACAGTATATTGAACACAGTAGAGAATAGCAGCCCGTAATGTGATAGAGGATAGACTCGATATAAGGATCGTTTAGAAACCACGATACTACATACTTATGCGTTTCTCCCATGGTCACTTGATCCACTTAATTCAATATTGGGATCGCTTGTGTTTGCTCACTGGCGATCTATGTTCAAACTCAAGTGTCGGCAGCTTATTACACACACAGGCACACACTCACACAGAATCAAACACACGCACACACATATATATAAGATTAATACAATAATACAATTTGTCTCTTAGCTGATTCATATTATATTCAGCATCCCGATTCCTGAATTCCGAAGACGAGCCGTTTTGTAATCGATCGATCCACTCAACAACTGTCTGCCGATTTTTTCATTTTCGTTATGAAATTTTTTTTTTTTTCTCATATCGTTATTTTTTTTCATAACGAAAAATGAGAATATATATATATATATATATATATATATATATATATATATATATATATATATATAATCATTTTACCTCAGGCAAGGTAATAAAGCCCAACAGTGTTTCTTGTATTGAAAAGGAATGAGAGTTTCTTGAGAAAACGGCAATAAAAGAACATAATCTAGAAGACAAAAGATAATGATTTTAATTTGCGTTTAATTTCTTTAATGCATTAATTATTGTCTCTATCAAACCCTCCACCTCGTTTTAAATTCATTATATTCAAATTGAATGTCAAAACTTTCGCTAATAAATTTCAGACAAAAAAGAAAATTAAATGGATACATTATCAAATGATACCTTAAAGCTTCTGTTTAGTTATAGTGACATCCATTTATCTCAGCTTACATTGATTTAATGAAATTATAATTATCAAATAATAGGATTTTCTTCCGTGTTCAAGTGTTAGTCAATTCGACGCATGCGCTAAACCTAGATAAGAAGAAGGAGGACATTTATACAGTGTTTATCAAAAATACTTCTGCAAATTCTTCGTTTTTGAGTACCGTACTTGACGGCATGTAAGGTTCACTTTTTTTTTACTAAAACTATCTTAAAATTCCCCTGCTTCTTACATGCCATATGCGAGTTTACTAATTTTTACTAATTATTAATATTTACTCGTTTTGCTCTGCTGAAACTGGGGTGCAACTTAGCACCCGTGCGTCTTATATACCGTCAAATACGGTAATTAAGTTTAAAGAAAGTTTACGTTAGATAGCACTGTGTTTCCATTTAGACATGTTTATATTTGTTATTCGTGTACATGCGTTGCTACTCTGTCTTCAGTCTTTAACGTGTGTAGCAGTGTGTTATCTGAGAATTTTTACGTTTCACAATGGCAGGATGTTCATATCGGGAACAGGAAGATATGATTTTAACATACGGCCACGCGAGTGGTAATGAACGCGAGGCTGCACGGCTGTATCAGATTGTATTTCTACACAGAAGAAACATTCGCGAAGTACTCGCTGCTTTATCGCTATTTTCATGGTAAATGTTTAGACAAACTACATTACTTAGTTTCACCAGTTCAAACCCGCCATCCCAAGCATATTGTATCGAACAATTAGCTTTCGTATTCCATTAGTGAGATGTAATTTCAACTGGAACATTTTCTTCTCACGAGCGCTATCTTGTGTAATCAACTCCTAAGAGGATGCTTTCCCAACCACCACAATTTTAAGCTGTTAAATCTATGATTAACCACATATCCTCATGAAGTGAGCTTTTTTAGATCTTACTTCTTACAGAGAAAACATCCAGTAACTCTCTACCTCGAGTGGCTCTTGGGCATTGTATTCGGTAAACATTAGTAAGATAAAGCTTCTGGGGGTGTCATGAGTATATATTCATGTATGAAACTAGTATAATAAGTTAAATGAAATTATAATGCAACTAAAATTAATATATTATATTGTTCAGATAAATGTCTATAAATAATTTTTTTTCATCATTATGATGTGAATAACAACTACTGTTCGAAATTGTTGCGGAAAGTAGTTATTTTGCGAGGACCTTTTGTTAAGAGACAAATATGTCGACGTGTGAGATTTTTTATTTTATTTTCTGGTTGGGAGTTTACAATTGAATAAACAGTTTTTTTTTCTTCCGCTTCGAAAATTTAAAGCAATTTCAAAATTACACTGGCTGCTATATTCAGTTCCACTTTCAAAAGCTGAATTATACGCAATGTATGCGAGTAAACAGACGGATATCCACACAGTGAACTCTTATATATGCTGGTCAGTTTTCATTCAAAATTGAATTTGTAAACGCAGACATCGTAAACAGCTTCAGAAATACACTATATTCTGTTTAACTTTCTTTCAAACACGGAAATGTTTACATAATGTGACATTGTAGTCTCCAAAGCGCAACTTAGATGTGCCACAAGGCCGACTATAAATTCTTATCAGTTTAATTAATATTACAGTGTCTATATTTCTCAGATAAGGTAGAAATTTTCCAAGCGTAGCTTAGATGTAGCACAAGGCCGAAAGTATGGGGCATCCAGTGAGGATCGAACTCACTTTTCAGTAGTAACTGATCTAGCAAGACAAGTTTGCTAGCCATTACACCACGCCGAGATGCCCTATTTCTCAGATAAGGTATTGTATTAGGTTGGTGCAAAAATAATTTCGTTTTCTAACATATGTTACTATGTGAGAAAACGAAATTATTTTTGCACCAACCTAATAATTGCTTACACTATTTAATTAGTTCAAATTGTTGTAGTCATCTTTGTTGTCATATGCACGACGTTTCGCCCTCAAGGAAACATGGCTCAGTGGATAAAAGCGTTGGTCGGATCCAGTGACTTGTCCTAAAGTGTTGTGAGTTCAATACCTGTCTACTTCAGTGGTGTACAAAAAACTTGGAGAGTTGAATTAAAGCGACCCCTCGGAAGAGGCATAGCACGTAGAACTATTAGATTGGTGCAAAAATAATGACGGGATAATGTCGTTTTTTGACGTTAACGTCAAAAAACGACATTATTACGTCATTAGTTTTGTACCAACCTAATAGATGTACGAAATAAAGAGTTCAGTTCAAAATTCCAATCACCTGAAGAAGGCTGCAGCGTATAACGACCGAAGCTTCGTGAATATGGCAATAAAGACGAGGACAACAGTGCGAACAATTTTAATAATAGAAAAATAAAAACCTAATCTGAGAAATATAAACAGATATCAGTTGTAATGGTTTTTCTAGTAAGACAAGCTTGTTCACCATTACACCACGCCGATGTGTCCAGTGGCACAAGACCGGAAGTATGGTGCACCCAGTGAACATCGGACTGATTATTCAGTCGTAACTACCTAGTGAGGTAACGCTTGTTAACGATTGCATCTTGTCGCGGAGTCTATAAATGATTTTCTAAGCGTAGCTTAGATGTCGCACAAGGCAGAAAATACCATTGAAGATGAAATTAACCCAGTGAGGATCGAATTCCCTATTCAGTCGTAACTGACCTACCGAGACAAGCTTGCTAACCATTCCACCACATCTAGGCGTCCTTTAATGTCATATGATAGAGCAAGGAACAAACAGAAAACGTTTATAAATGTAACATCGTTAAGTTTTCTATAAACTTCAACAGAATTTTTTGGAAAGCTTAAAGATTAAAGCGAAAGATTAAATTCATAAACGTTTTCTGTTTATTTTTTACTCTATCATTCTGGCGAATTTAAACGATATTTTATTCCAATTCAAAAAAGAATGAACATATTCTTTCAAAAGGATGGAGAGCTGCCGCATTTTATCTTTGATTGTGCATGACTTTCTCAATGAACAGATCTCTCTCTCTCTCTCTCTCTCTCTATGTATATATATATATATATATATATATATATATATATATATATATATATATATATATATACTAGCAGGAGAGCCTGGCGTTGCCCGGGGATGTAACAGTAAGAGATAGGTCAAGTATCGACCATCATAAAGACTGAAAATAAAATTGACAAAGATTATTATTTAAGGTTGACGGACACGCATGTGTTAATTAGTTTTTTTTTTTTTTTTTACAAACACAAACTCAAAGAACAACATTGTTTTCAATCGTTATGAGTCTACCGATTGAATAGAATTTTATTATAAATAATTGTCTTGTAAATGGAATTTTTTAAGCATTCTGAAAAAAAAAAAGAAAGAAAAAATAAAAGAAAAAAGTGTGCAAGACAATAAGAAACACTTCCTGCCAAAAAAAAAAAAAAGAGGTTTTGTTGAAATCGGTTGAAAAATGTAGGAAATCCGATCCCATATATAAACGAACACACACACACACACACAAACAACCAACCTGGGTTTTATAATAAGTATAACTCGATAACTCGATAAAATAAGTATAACTCGATATGAGTTGTCCCCCTTTCATTAATGCCTGTTAGTCGTGTTTTCAAATTGATTTTGTGCAAAAACAATTGTTTTTCCAATTTTGGCGCTGTCAGAACCACCGCAAGGTAATTTTACGTAGTCCTGTGAAGTTTTGTTGAAATCGGTTGAAAAATGTAGGAAATCCAATCCAATATATAGACTTACAGACACACACAATCTGCGTTTTATATTAGGTTGGTGCAAAAATAATGACGTAATAATGTCGTTTTTTGACGTATTTTTTAACGTCAAAAAACGACATTATGTCGTCAATATTTTTGCACCAACCTAATAATAAGTAAGATTATTACGGGGCAACTATATGTCCGTTAGGAATGACGAACTTACGCGCAACGAATAAAAAGAAAAAAAAAAAAAACGAAAACGAGAGGATCCCAGGTGTTAATGAAATAATAAAAAAAAATATACACGGGAAGGGGACCCTTTCTCAAGACAACGATGAAGGAGACAGAAAAAAATAATGAAGGCCCGTGTGAGATCACAGAAAACAATAAATGACAGATATAACATTTACAAACATTTATTTACAAATTATACACATAGCAAAACTTGCAAAAATAAAATATGTACTTAACGGAAGTGAGGAATAGGAAATTACTAAAATAATCTATATGTGCTGCTAGCGAGCATGTAACACCTAGAAGTATTATGTTGGTGCAAAAATAATAACGTAATAATGTCGTTTTTCGACGTTATACGTCAAAAAACGACATTATTACGTCATTATTTTTGCACCAACCTAATAGAAAGTTTAAAATCAATGATTATAAGAGAATTGTTTTTTTTTTAAAGTCTTTTGCGGGTCGTTTAAAATAGAAACAGATTTTGGATTGTAATATAATTTTGTTTCTTTTTCGCGAGGGAAAATTGCATTAACAGTTTTTATAGTGATAAAAATATTTTTCAACCGACAAAAAACAACTATTTAACCTAAAGCTAGGAGGGCAAGAAGAGACGGTTTCATGCCTATTCCCAAGATCATTTGCACTGAAGTGAATATAACGAAAGCGACTCATGTTCGAGTACGGGCTTCAGCTTTTCGTCTATCGCAGATCTGTGTGTACCTTTCCCACTCCCTTCGTATTCTGTTACAAAGAAAATAAATTATTTTCCACCATACAATCCCTTCCCCACAGACGAAAAGTCGCAATATTTTCGCTACTGTATCGCTGTTTCCATGGCAAATGTCCTGATGAGCTACATTTCATGGTTCCACTAACCCTGACCTTTGTAGCTGGGACTTACCATACCACGTACTCAAGAATGAATCATCCTCATTCCCTTCGTATTTTATTAGTAAGGATTAAGTTCCACTCGGACAGCTTCTTCCGAATAACTACTGCTATGTGGAACAGACTCCCAGTAGTATGTTTTCTCGATCACTATAATCTTGACCTCTTCAATACAAGGGGTAACCGTTATCTTTCCTTCATAACCCCATGAACTTCCCTTTAAGCCTTTTCTTACGCTCATGCAACCCAGCATAGTGACCCTCTATCCTGAGTGGATTCAAGATCTTCTGTTGTGTGAAGTTTAGTATAAAAACACATTAGTCAATTTTAAATAGATTGGACTCTTTTTTTTTATTTATTTACTAAGATATATTATTAGGTTGGTGCAAAAATTATGTCGTTTTCTCAAATAGTAACATATGTGAGAAAACGACATTATTTTTGCACCAACCTAATATATACTCGTGCACAAGTCGACTTCATATACAGTGCGACTCATGATTTTTTGCATGAATTCTAACCCCTATGGAAAAAAACGGTCATCGAAAATGCATGATTTTTTAACCCCTTCAAAAAAATATTTGTGTATAATGCCACCCCCTTATTTATGGCGTAAGAATGACTGATCATGCAGACTTGCACTATATATGAGTATATATGATAGTTAATTATTTGTCTCGACGTTATTTTCAGTCTTTTCAATGAATCCTTATAAATCACGCAATAACACAAGAAAATTCTATGAAGAATCCTAAATAGGAGAGGGGGCTCAAAATACAACTTGAAAGTTGTTGCAATATGAGTGTAGGGTAATATATATATATATATATATATATATATATATATATATATATATATATATATAAGTCAGAACTTTTTGATCAAACACGTTTTCTGTCTAAAGAGGACATAAAACTAATTCTGTGAGAAAATCAAGAACGGTCGAAGGAATTCCGTCATATTCTCACTTATTTGATAAACACAATTCCAAACCATCCATGCGGCCATAACCATCGATAAATTGAAAAGGTGTGCCCGCTGACATTGATTTTCCCAAGTAATGACTTTAAGCAGAATGCACGTCAAACGCTGACTTAAGCTGAGCAAAACTCGGATCAGAAGTGGTGACTCAATTTTATAGTATAACACAGCCACATATATGGATTAACAGGATATATCAGTTTTACGGCTTCAAGTCCTCTAATACGTCCATTACAATAGATTAAACGTTTGATCGGATTTTGTCACGAGTGGCATGGGATCAGAAAATACAATACTGATTGTATAAAATTAAGTTAATTTCTAAACTGATATGCCCCAAAAGAAAGTACGCGTTCATGGCACTCCACTGTTTCCGTTTGTTTTATCATATTTCATTTCCCATAATTTCCCGAGAAAGATAGTGCAGTAGATAGATAGATAAATATATGTATAAATAAATAAATATATATATATATATATATATATATATATATATATATATATATATATATATATATATATATATATATATATGATCGATATATGTTAGTAATAGATAATGAACACACTGAAATAGATTTGGATATGACGCACACACACAGACTCATAAACACACGTCTATCTATCTCACTCTCTCTCTCTCTCTCTCTCTCTCTCTCTCTCTCTCTCTATATATATATATATATATATATATATATATATATATATATATATATATCAATAATGATCAAACTGAAATAGCTAGCTAGCTAGATAGTGAATAGACTGAAGCAGATAGATAATTAATCGGAAACCGACAGAATGATAAGATAAAGAACAAGTAAGAAACGCTTATTAATCCGGCATATTTGACCTTTATTTTCTGCTAAGAGATTTACTAAGAACCACAAGAAAAATTGAATTTTGAAGAGACATTGTCACCTACGTCCTGAAAAATAGACGACATAGAAAAAAGAATCCCTGTTACTTTGTCGCTATTGAATGACATGTCATTTCGGGACAGTTTTCATCATTGCAGTTAACATATTTCACAGGCAAATCCCAATGCCTTGATAAATATTATTTGACCGGCAATACTTTGTCAATTGATGCATGTCTGCTGAATAATTGCAAGATTTCGGAAAAGAGGGATTATCGATGAAAAACATTTAACAAATTCAATCTTGTTCACATATTCGTTGATCTAACATTAAGAATTATCGGAATCGTTCTAGAAATCGGTATTTTTTATCAGTGCTGTTTTGTCAGTTTCCTGAAACGCATTTATTTAATCAAAACCAAAAAATTCTCATTCAGATTAAAATATTGATCGATTCTTGCAACACATCGATTCACATTTTATCTTTATCGTTTTTTTCCACCTATCAAATCTTCCTGATGGAAATCGATAGAATTTTTTCGCAAGAAAATTCCAGAAATCTTTCACCTGATCATTGAAGCGGTCGCTTGCAATAACCGACAGGGACATTCTTTTCTTCTGGTTCAAATAAAATACAGTGTATAAAAGAAGTGTTTGACATTCTCGTACATTTGTTTTGTTTTTTTGTATAACTTCCCCTTGAGAGATGTCAACATTCAGCATTTACTTATCAATAACGCGCAGTAAGTTTCACCCTGTACAAGGCCCGAATTTACTCGAAGTAGAGGGTTACATTAAGAGGCAGTTTATGCGAATAGGATCGACTGCTAGCAGTTAACTCTTGACTTTACTAGGTTAAGATTGTAGTGATCGAGGAAACATCCTCTTGGGAGACGGTTTCATGGAACAGCGACTCGCTGGAAAAAGCTGTTCATGTGGAATTTCCTTCTCCATCAGAGGTTATGTGGGTGAGTTGCTACAATGTAAGGTGCATGACAGGCCCAAGCCGTGAAGATTAGAACTGGCGGAACCATGTGGTTCGTGCGACAACTTTCCATGGAAGTGTAAATAGTGTAGTGAGAGGACTGCCGTTTATATATATATATATATATATATATATATATATATGGAAAATATTATAATTGTTCCAACGAGAGAAAAATGTATATTTTTAGAGAAAAGAGAGAAACAGCAAAAGTTTTTAGTTATAATGTGTATTTGATCTAGTGTATATGTTATATTTTATTATTCCTATTTCTGCTACACGGGTTTCCGGTCTTGTGACCTTCTTCAGGCAGATTAAAGGACTCAATTTTTAAAGGAATAAATTTTTCCTTATGGTCTTTTACTGTTTCATTGTCCATTTTCTGTATTTGCAGTGAGCCTTGATCGCATTTTTGGACTATTGGTAAAACTGAATTTCTGCCTAAGTGGAAATAAAATCATTAGGTTTGGTCTTAGTGGTGGCCATGACAGGTGTGTTCATGATAGATGACCCCCTAAGACCAAACCTAATGATTTTATTACCACTTTTTTATACGGATAAGAGATAAAGAAAACGATTAACCCTAGACTTGAACAGGTTAAGATTGTAGGGAGTCGGTTCCACAGAGCATTGGTTCGCGAGAAGAAGCTCTTCGAGTGGAACTTACTTCTCACCATTGGAACACGGAGAGAATGTCGGTGGTTTGCTACAATGTGAGCTTCATGCCGGGTCGTAGCCGTTATAATTAGACTTGACGGAACAAAGGAATATATTTTGTCTGAACACTTTCCATGGAGGTCTCGATAGAGCAGCGAGAGGCTTGTCGCATCCCGCCTATGTGAGAGAGCTTGGGAATTGGAAAATAATTTGTCATACCCAACGACTCAGAGACACTTTTGGACTCAAGATTGAGTGTGGGTACTGGGCAACTCCCGCCCAATTATGACGACAGTACTGCATTTGTAACCTGATATGTCTTGTAAAGTTAGAGGAGAGCATACAGAATCTGGTATTTACTGGAGATATACAGGGATCCGACCATTTCTCCTGTATTTTTTGCACTGGATCGTATTAAGAGTTCCACCTGAGGTCAGGTCTGAGTTTATAGCCCAATAGTCTCTCAAGGCACGCAGCCTCTCCAAGGGGACAGCCATTGATGGAAAGTGGCAGTAGTTTGGTGTCCGATCGCCGATTATAAAATGCAACTAGTTTTTTTCTCACTAAGAAATTAGTGCTAGATCGGAGGAAAGATCAGCTACCAATCCCTGCTGAGGGGGAAAAATAAGCCCAAGGATTCACCCCGCCAGGTAAACCATGTAGTAATTCAATAAGATGATTTAGTCAGAGTCAATCCCCCGGGCCTGGGTGTCTCGAAGAAGCTGAACAAACCTGTTTGAACGTGGGTTTTCTATTTTAAACTTGGACATGTCCCACACTCTGGTTTCATCTCTGGGTCCTGAGACGTAAAAGAAATTGCTAAACCCCGGGTAGAGAGGGTCGTTGAATTTTTTTTTTATCAGCTGCATCCATCCGGATCAATGATTTAAAATTCCTAGATCAATGATGAGAAATGGCTTCGAGCGAATTGGGCCTGTACGTATGAGAGAAAGTCACTCTTTATCGAAACTCCTGGACCGGAGCTTCAGATTCACAAGCACTAATTGTAATGAGATTAGAAGAGGTTTCCCTATAAGGAAACATTTGCAATTCACTGACCGAGATGACAGTACTGCCCATGGTTTAAATTTATAAAAGTTTTTCTCTTCAAAAGATTTTTTTAGAAAATTCTCTTTTCAAGTCCAGTGCCTTTAATCGCTCTTTCCATTATTCATGGAGATTTCCTTCCTAACCATTTTGTTAGAAATAGCGATCACCGAAGTTAAGCAACGTCGAGCTTTTTCAGAACCTAGATGAGTGACTGCGTGGGAATATTATGTGCTGTAAGCTTACATGTATAGTTGGGGTCATTTTTAAGAAAATCATGTTTCTCAAGTCCAGTAGCTTTTATCAGTCTTTCCATTACTGATGGGAGTTTCATATCCATTTTTTTTTATAGTAATATGGATATTCAACGGTTTTATTATGTCACTAGCCGAATTACCTCCACATTGCTACGTGTCACACATTTTTTGTGAGAAAATCATGATTGATTTTAAGTCATTGTTATAATTTGTGGAAAAAATGGTGCATTTCAGTATTCACTTGTTCAAATTTAAATTTAATTTAAATCAAAGGGAAATAATTTTTCAGTGGAGGTTTTTTTTTTGCAAAAAAAGCTTGATCTGACCCCTGACACTGATATTTCAGTTGAATTATTGCAACTAATATGTATTGTAAAGCATTGCCCACTGATTGCTGATTTCTTGCTCAACTTGACCTCCATATTGTCTGATTTTGATCTTGCCGATGTGACCTCCATTTTCAGGCTTTCTCCTTCTATATTTTCGATAGGAGTCGTTCCCTTCTTCAAATTTAAATTTAATTTATATCAAAGGGAAAAAAAAACACATATTTTAGCTGAGGTTTGTACCCCCCCCCCCGGATCTCCTTTGATCAAACTGAAATACACTTATCCAAGTACTTTGTATAATGTAGTTTCAGAATATCTATGGTTATGGGTGTCTATCTCCAAACCCGTAGGAGGAGACAGAGGCTCCAACATATATATATATATATATATATATATATATATATATAATATTAGGTTGGTGCAAAAATAATGTCGTTTTCTCACATATGTTACTATGTCAGAAAACGACATTATTTTTGCACCAACCTAATGTATATATATATATATATATATATATATATATATATATATATATATTATTTTGTCATCGAGTTGATTTTTAGATATTTCTGAATGCCGGGAATCCATATGAACATCTCGATTTGGCAAGGCTATTTAAGAACATAACTCAAGTGTCCAGGTTGAGGATCTGTACCAAATAATAGAAACACATTACTTGACTACTTACACCAACAGCAAAAATGGATAGCACATATAACTCGAAGAGAGAAAAAGAATATAATCCAGATACTGACTTCCACACTACTTCAAACAAAAGGTTAGGAAGGAAACACCCATCAGTTCTGTAAAGGTTTATACTAGTTAAAGGACTTTTTATTTCCTTTTCTTTTACGATAAATAATGTAAGGCATAGGTTTGATTCTGCAAATGAAGAAGCAATTGTTATCTTTGCACTAAAATAGTAACAGATACCTCTCATTTCTTGAAGGTTACCCCTTCTTTTGTTATCAACGGTCAAAAGGAGCTGGCAGATGCTGACGGGAATATAATAGCAGCTTTTCGTGTCTCCTTGAATCATGTTCTTTTATTGCCCGTCTTTGTTTATTTCAACTTAAACTTGAATCATTTGGTGCCATCACAAAAATAGATGTTTGAAAGTATAGTCAGAGAAAACAAAAAGAATTTAGGCGCGAAAGAGAATCGAAGAACGAAAGAAAACCATTTAAGTCTCTTATCCCCTGGAAATGATTTCTGGGACACCTATATTAATCATCATTAGGATATTTTATTGAAATACGCATTTGATAAAGTAGGTCACAAAGAACTACTTGAACTACGAGATAAGCTTCATTTATTTGAGACGTATATTAAAATAATCAACAACTTGTACTTGAAGTAAACCACCAGTATATAAACAAAAATAAAATGTGCGTAAGACAAGGATGTGTCTTCTCACCGGACTTATTAAACCTTTCCAGTGAAGTAACTCTGACAGAATTAGAAGCTTTGCCAGGAGTCATTACTGACAGCCACAATCTTAAAAACAGATAGATATGCAGAAGACATAGAGTTGATAGACGATATGGAAAGGCAAATCAGCGATAATAAGGTAATAAAGGAAAGGGAGAAGAATGGACTAAGCATCAACTCTAATAAAACAGAATGCATGGTTGTTAGCAACATAAACTATTATGTTGGTGCAAAAATAATGTCGTTTTCTCGCATAGTAACATATGTAAGAAAACGACATTATTTTTGCACCAACCTAATAATTATAAAGCAGAGATACCAAAACCAAACAAGTACAAAATTTAAATATCTGTGAAGTGTTTTAACAGAGGACGGAAAATGAGACACCGAAATCCGAAGAAGCATTGGAATAGCAAAAGGTGCCTTTCAAAAGCTAAGCAAAGTATTAAGAAAGAGCAAGATTCCCTCAGAAAAAAGGAAAAAGAGAGTATTGAAATTTTATGCAATATCAGTCCTATATGGAAGAGTACGTGACCGAGTGGTTAGAATATTCGGATTCTGACCATGAGACCCGGGTTCGAATCTCACCATTTGCCAGGATGGAGACTTCCTGATGGTATCGGTCAGGAGTGGTCTATCCCAGCGCGCGACAACTTTGTAAAGTGCCTGAAGACCATACTACGGGATAGGCGGAACCCTTGGTTGCCGTTGATAGCTCTGCTAGCACGAAGTCACAAGTCATCGTGTCCAATTGCTTGAGCGTGCTGGCCTTTTCAAATTGTTGATCACGCTGGATAACACGTTACTAGGAAATGTAACTATGGTCTGCACTGCATAGTTGCAGTATAAACCACAGGTTGGTTCTGTGGGTGTTGAACAAACACAAATGTACCTGAGCAAACGTCTGCAATAGGTATTGGCTAGCCGCCTTACTAGACGGGTGTCCTCGAATACGAGTAGCCAGATTTATATATATATATATATATATATATGGAAGGGAAAGATGGACAGATGATGAACAACATAAGAACTACGACGAAGTTCCAGAGAAAATGGAAACAAAAAGGAAACTTATACTTAACATCAGGAAAAGACAGTTGAAATATCTAGGGCACATAATGAGGAAAGACAGCTCGGGAAAGCTGATACTCACCGGATAGACTGAAGGCAAGAGAGAGAGAGAGAGAGAGAGAGAGAGAGAGAGCTAGAGAGAGCTAGAGAGAGAGAGAGAGAGAGAGCTAGAGAGCTAGAGAGCTAGAGAGAGAGAGAGAGCTGAAAACAACGCATAATATTCTTAATGAGCTTGAGTAAATGGATGGCGGAATAGGGTTTAGGAACAATAACAGAAAGACAAAATTTATTAAGAGCTACAAAGGACAGAAAGTTGGGGAGAGACATGATCGGCCACCTCCTGAGGAATCATGACACACAGAAGAAAAAGAATCATCCTCATTTTCTGTCAGGATAATCTTGCTTCTTATAAAGAAAAAACTTCCATGAAGATGCTCTAAGAAGCCGTACAATCTGTTCCTTTTTATATCAATCATTTTCTATCCTCCTTATCCCCATAATTTCAACTTATAACCACATTCCTTTTCATTTATATAAGAGACTTGATTCATGATTAGCCTTACGCCCGAATTACGTTTTCCTCGTACGATCATCGAAGTTAAGCAACATCGAGCATGAGCATGAGCATTATCCAGATGGGTGACCGTTTGGTAATACCAGGTGCTGTAAGCTTGGATGTTCATGTGGTATACTGGATAACGTTTCAGAATTAAAAATCAGAGAACAGAGTTTCAATTCCAATCGTGTTCATTATATTCACTCGCAAATACCACTGGGATAGTTATGTACCACCTCTTCTTCCTCCAAGCTATGCATCAATTAGTATGAATTCTATCAATAAAATCATTATTACCTTCCATAAAATTATCACACTATTTACACAGTTCTGGTTGGTCTCCTTATCATTATTTCTATATTCACGACGTTTCAGTTGTTGTACGTTCCGGCCTTCTTCAGGTGATATTGGGATTTCGAACCGAACTCTTTATTTCGTACTCGGTAATAGATTGTTCTAATTCCACCCCGATTTACCCCCGTGAACTAAATATAGGGTCAGGTTCAAAATTCCAACGTATATTACCTGGAGATGGCTGGAGTGTACAACGGCTGAAACGTCGTAAATATGGCAAGAAAGATGAGGACAATAGTCCAAACAAGGTAAAGAGTATAAATAGTTACAATATCTCATCTCAGAAATATAGACAGATTTTGAAGCCGAATATGTCAATAAAGATGAGGACAACAGTCCGAACAATGTAAATAGTGTAAATAGTTACAATACCCCATCTCAGAAATATAGACTGGCTTTGAAGGTGAATATGGCAAGAAACATGACGATAACAGTCCGAACAATATAAATAGTGTAAACAGTTACAATATCTCATCTAAGAAATACAGACAAAATTATTTCAGTCTAAAAATATTTTCTGGTTTTAAATAATCTGCAAAAGGTTGGTAAGCCGTAAAAATCAAATAAATCGATCATTCATTATTGTTATTTTAATAGTAACATTTTATCTTGTATTGAGTGAACTTCAGTATAAAAAAAATGTTGTTTTAAAATGTTATCCTCATTGGGCGCTTCCGAAATGCCGCCTTGTGCCTGCCAGACAAAGTGAAGCTATGCAAATATCAACCGAATACCGCACAAACCTCTGTTGGAATCATTTGGCCACTTCTGAGAAATTAGATAATTTTTATTTTTCAATGAGAGTGAAAATTCAGTGAGAATCGATTAATCAATGAGAAACGAAAATTAAAAAGACAAGAAAGAGAGAACGGAAAGATAAATATAGAAATAAATAAATAAAAAGAAAATAGAGAAAAAAAAAGTGTTAAATATTCAGAATTGAAAACTTAAAACTATGTGTCTGGGAGAGTTATGTAATTCCAACTGGAGTTATTCGAGCACTGGCTAAAAATTAATTTTTATCAATTTTGACCTTCTACCCCGACTGTAACGGTTCATTGTTAGACATAGAACTTTCCCATATTCTCTAATATTTGCAGAAGACTGGTCCCTTCTATTACCAACATGGTTCCTTCGTATTTCCAAATTCATTTATTAGATGGTGTTCGAGCACTGGATAAAAGTAATTTTTATCAATTCTGACCTTCTACGCCGACTGTAACGGTTTTTTGTTAGACATAGAACTTTCCCCATATTCTCTGATATTTGAAGAAGGCTGGTCCCTTGTATTAGGTTGGTGCAAAAAATAATGACGTAATAATGTCGTTTTTTGACGTTAAAAATACGTCAAAAAACGACATTATTACGTCATTATTTTTTGCACCAACCTAATATTACCAACAGGGTTCCTTAATGTGTCCAAATGCATTTATTAAATGGTGTTTGAGCACTGGCTAAAAGGGATTTTTATCAATTCTGATCTTCTTCTACTTCGTCTGTGACGGTTCTTTTTAAGGCATGGAACTTTCCGCATATTCCATTATATTTGAAGAAGGCTGGCCCCTTCTATTACCAACAGGGCTCCTTCCTATTTTTATCTGGATTCATGAGATGATGTTCAAGAACAGACAAAATGTGATTTTTATTTTTTCTAGAGAAGTTTTCCTTTTTCTTCGTACTTTTGGAATGCTCCTTTGGCTGTACCAACACACCTTCGTATTTCAGTACCACACTTTCCGTCCTCTGTTAAAATATTTCCCAGATATTTAAATTTCCGAAATTGTTTGATTTTCGTATCTCCGACTTGTAATTTGCAATTTTAATTTCTAATTGTGCTAAAAACCATGCATTCTGTCTTCTTTCAGTTGACATTTTTTTGTAAATTTGACGTTATTTGTAATTACCGCCGATCTAGGTACCATCGTAGAATTTTCTTCAGAATAACTCTATCAAATAATTCCGAAAATTCCGAGTTAATCCAATAGGACGTCGTTAGGAATTTCCGTACACCTAATGAATACAGGAAACACAACAGTCGAAACTTTGTGATATTGTTGTGGTAGGATCCACCTAATTTGCATAGTGGAGTACCGACCATATAAATATGGTTGGTACCGGGAAGTGAGGAAGGAATCAAGAGATTCCTCGGCGACTGTCGAACTCTCTGCATTAGCAGAGGGGAACCCGGACGAGGCTTTGCCGAAGGGCAAGGTTTCGTCCGGGGAGGTTGACAGGGCCTGAACCCGTCTAGGCGGGTTCAGAAAGGCCATATTTTTGGCCGAGACTACGGGCTCGGGGATACCCACATAAAAACGGCCTTGTGCCACATTCGATCCTCGTGGGTGGATTGATAAATACAGGAATCAAGAGTTTCAACCAGAGAATCTGCTCGACTGCGACTCAGTCAACACATTCTCCAGGAACGGTCTTCCCGGGAATATACAAAAGACTATATGTAAATATTGTGTACACTTTCTTGTTTCAATACATTTTGTTCTATGTACATTTTGTGTTGCATTATTATTCCATGCATTAGTCAAGTTTCAACAGATATCAACAACAAAAATGATGAAAAAGTTTCGAATGTAAATTGCATAAATAGAGAAACTGTTGTATTTAGTTTCGTCAGTCTTGTACTGTACCCTCTTAGCCATTTTTATTTCTTTTCAATACCATCATTACAGTCATCAGCCATGCTGTTTTTTTAATCAGCTTCTATTTCTCTTCCCTGTCGGAGTCTAGCCCGGGGCAACACGAAATATTTTTGCACTAAACATTTTGAAGACATAACAACGTATTGTAACGTATCTAAATTTAAATTAAGAGATACAGTAAACAAATAGCATGAAATATATATTCAGAAACTTAATTCTTCGATTTAAACTTTTTCAGATGTTACCCACTCCTCAGAGACTAAGTTCCACAATAGAATTTCGTTCTATTTTTGGGACTCATCAGCAGAGCGCATCCAGTGCTTTTTGCATTCTGTTGAGGATTCTTCTTGACTCGATCAATTAATTATGATTATTCAAATACCCCTTAATTAATATATATATATATATATATGTGTGTGTGTGTGTATGTATGTATATATAAGCCGCTTCAAACAGTGATATATATATGGGGCTAGAAGTCGTAACTCATGGGGGCACAGTCCCTTGGTATAAGTAGACTCGGATGATTCACACGACGGAATTTGTGAAGAGCTGGCGCTATATCGAGTACGTACCTCCCTGTCACCGAGCCCCGTTGGACCAGTGGGTATGACGTTTGCGTCATATTTTAACAATCCAGGTTTGATTCTCCGTAGTGGATGCGTACTGGCGATGAGTCTCAAAAATTCTGTTGAGGATTCTTCTAGACTGGATGTAGTAAATATGTCTATTCAAATCCCCCTTAATATATATATATATATATATATATATATATATATATATATATATATATATATATGTAATGCGTACTTAACTATTAAAGCATTTTTATTCTCAAACCTAAAGAAAGAACCCTACACATTTTGTCATCTTTCTGAAACATTGCTTATCTCACTCCAAATAGTTTCTGAATCATAAAAATCACAAAAAATTGATACGTCGATATATATATATATATATATATATATATATATATATATATATATAATTGGTACACACAAATACATTAATGTCGTCTTCGTTTTCATCTCAACAATATTTTGCTAGTAATAATTTTTATATAATTTGGAATGTTTATATAATCTGGTAAAAGACATTCTGAATTTCTTCATCTTTCTTTTTAACTATCTCCCCCCCAAACCATAGCAGAATTGATAATGTCACTAGGTGAGAGGAAATTTTCTCAAATTTCATCTAATTTCGTTGACGACCTGATCTTTTCGTAGCTATTCGTGCTTCTTTTTTCTACATCGTTGTGTATTGCCCATATCTGTGACTATATGAACTTCAATTTGTGACACGAAATGGCGTATTATAAGCAAATCTCTATTACAAGATCCTGGAAATATAGCAGACGCCGTTTGGTAAATCTGACCTTTCAGGAGATCAGGTTTTGCATATGTCTGCCTATCAACCAAAGTTTGAAATCGCACGCCAGCGTTGGTCTACTGCAGCAACTATTTTCTCGTGCATTCCGCATTGTCAACGCTATTAAGTTAAAAATGTTATATCTGTTTTAATCAGACGTTCCAGCATAATCACAAATATCCCTCAGCCGGTGACCTCAAAAGATGGACAACGTTAAGCGTTGTTTTGCGGTGATCAATGAAAAGATGACGTTCTTTTAACTGGGATTTTCCCCATTTGGTGCGGTAATCCTAAGGTACTTTAATAACTGTTCGTAGTGTCTTTAGCTCCAAGCGTTTTCGACTAGTTTTTAGACGTTTTCAAGGGGTTTGCTCTTAATTGTTAATTTCTTTCAAAAGTTGTCTTTTAAGAGATAATTGTGTGAGGCATATTGTATAATAGTAGCGTTTATTCCGAGCCCCGCGAAATGAACATGGCTGTGATTCAAACTGGCTACCTTCTATGTAAAAAAAACAAAAAAAACAAAAAAACTTTTAGCATATTGGTTCCGTTGTTAAACAAAGTAAGATTAATATTCCATGAAAAAAAATTACCAAAAACCTTAATATGTTTTCATTTTCAGTTCTTATTAATGAACAGACATACACATACATATGTGTATTAGGGCAGGTCGCTTTGGTACCGTCATATTACACACAACGTAAAAGTTGAGGTTTGACATGATAAACAATGAGACAAATTATTTCTTTCAAAATCGTTACCGCCTTTTGAGGATTTGAGTTTAAATTATAAAATTTAGGTTCAAAATATTTTAATTCTCGTGATCCTTCGGAGCCATATAGCACAGTCGTATAAAATTTATAATTTCCCGAAGCTTTGGAAATTTTATATGGACATGATGCATAGGCCAACATATTATTGCTAAATCATTCTGCCATCAAATAAGATCTTCACTTAATTCAAAGGGAAATTATACTGAACAATTTAGCTGTTTTTATCAAATGTTCTCATAACTCTTTATTATTATTTTTTAAAAACAAACTAATGAACACTATATTGTTTTTAAGAAACGACGTTAGTTGTAATAGAAAGGGAGGAGGAGGACATGAAGAAGGAAGGAAAACTAAAGTCTTGAGTCCTTAAATACATATTGAAAAATTCCTCTTAAGCATATATGAGGCTGGATAAAAAATGTATTTTTCAAATGAATCCGACACTGATATATTTATAATACCCTTGCTTTTCTCCTCTTCCCCCTTTTTCTTCTTCTTTAATACTACTGTTCCCTGGCCTGATTCAACTCTAACCATTAACCTTATATATAAATATATATATATATTAGTTTGGTGCAAAAATAATGACGTAATAATGTTGTTTTTTGACGTATTTTTTAACGTGAAAAAACGACAGTATTACTTCATTATTTTTGCACCAACCGAATTATATATATATATATATATATATATATATATATATATATATATATATATATATATATATATATATATATATATATATATAAAATAGGAAAGAACTGGTTAGGTACATAATCCAAAGTTCTTTAGTATTTTTGTTATTATTTTAAAAAAATATTGCTCGATACAAAAGTAGAGCATATATATATATATATATATATATATATATATATATATATATATATATATATATATATATATATATATATATATATATATATGGCACCTCCAGGTGGTGTAATGGTTAGCAATTACGACTGAGTAGTGAGTTCGATCCTCACTAGGTGCCTCATACTTTCGGCCTTGTGCCACATCTAAGCTACGCTTGGAAAATAACTATATATACATATATATACTTAATAGAACTCTTATAAGTATAAGAAACTATACTCTCTCGGAAAACCTTCGGTGTCTTGATTTGCAAATAAACAAGCCAATACCAAAGGGAAAAAAGGTATAAAAAAGAAAGATCCAAGAACATGAACATTAAGCATACGAGTTCAAGGCTCAAAGAAAAAAAAAACCGATGCGAGTACCCAAAACAACTGAATAAAGTGCTCAATACAATGAGTAGGGCAGACCTAGTTAAACCTAGAGAGCCAGACAAACCTACCAAGATTTCACCTAATCGGATCGTGAGGGAAGGCTGGCTCCCGGTCGATCGGCTTAGGTGAAACCTTGGTAGGGTTGTCTTGCTCTCTAGGTTTAACTAATATATATATATATATATATATATATATATATATATGAAAACAAAAGGAAAATTTTATCTTAGCCGGCGCGTTTCGTCCTCTGATGGACTTTATGAAGTAAAATATAAGGATTTCATTTTGCAAAAATTCCGAGTCTTTATGTATTACACCACACGCACACCCAAGCTTACAGCACCAGGTTCGATGTTGCTTAACTTTGTTGATCGGATGTGAAGCTGTGTTTCAACGTGTTATGTCTGTTGTAAGCCTAGTAATTTTGGATGATATAAAAATATTTTCGTTACGAAGCAAACTGAGATTTCTAAGAACTTTTTAGAAAGATGTCTGCGGGCGATGATAAGAAATAAAAATTAAAGAAATAATAATGTATCGATTTCCAAGATTCAGTTATAACCAGTTCCATTAAAGACGTCAACACCGTTTTTATTAAGGACAAACGAAAATGAATTTCACTCAAAAAGCAGACGATATTGACGTCTTACTTATTACACCTGAAAACAACGCTGCCTTGTTTGAACGAATCAAAACACGATTATTACGGTTGGCGACGGTCAAATTGTTCGTGTCCAAATCAATTGAATACCTGATGATCATGAAAGGCACAGTCCCGACATTAAAAAATATTACCAAATTAGGCTAATAAACAGATGGAGTCTAGGTGGCCACGAAAAATTTAAAAAGCAACATGTACCGTATATGTCGGCGTACAAAACAAAAAACAAAAAACGAAAACAAAAAGAACAAAAAACAAACTAGGGGGCTGTTTTATACTTTAGGTATAAAGTGTAAACCTCGAATCCACTAGTTTATGGTACGTTGTTAGTCTGGGAAATATTTTACAATAGTCTAAACCATTTCCCGTCCCATTTTTTTCGATGATTTTAAACAAAAACACAATTGGATGTGTGTCTGAACAGGCCGTTTAAAAATGACATTTGAGAACATTGGAACGAATGGATGATTAGCGGAGAGATCCTAAGAAAAACACAAACTCTAACTCATAAGGTTTGTAGATTGTGATAGTTGACTGAAAATATCTCCCCCAGTTTTCTTTTCATTAGCGACAAGAAAGTATATACTTATTAAATTTATTTAACAAATTCAATGTAATACATTTTAAGATATAATTTGATGGTGATCGTCTTGTACTGTGAATATAGAACTGTAAGCGTTCTGAAAGCAAAGGAAGTATGTGTTGCAGATTACTTCCACAAGACAAAGAAGAATCACTGTAAGTCCAGACTCGAATATCGTGGGCAGAAAGAAAAGCTGAAAACTCGATTCGCCGGTACTATTTCAAATCACAATGCGGGTAACCAGTCAGAAAAATAACTCGTTCACTAACAAACGCCGAAACCAAAAATGCCCGAATTTTTTCTCCTCGAATTGAGAAAACCAACTGCTTTTATCGGCAGAACCTATTTTTTCTATTCGTCGACAGCTGGGATTGGATTTTCCGTAATTTGCATATCAAAATACTTTTATACTATAGCGACTTCTGCGACTGACTTGTTTTTTTTCTTTAATTCAATTATTCCATTTTCAGTATGTTATGCGGAATACGTGCCCCTCTGTTTGGTAAGTAGTTTTCTTTTTCGCCACTTTTTCCGTCGTAGAATACATGCGACACGCTGTCGCTTGGTTTGACGAGGTAAGTCGCCGTTTTCTTCGCTATAAGAACGAAACCTACATTTTAGCTTGAGAATTTTAGGTTTGTCTTATACGACTATTCGCATTGAAAGTCAGCAGACACTCTACATAAAAAAGTCTGTTCCCGTCTTATACAAACAGACATTCAATATATATATAAATGTATCTCTGAACAGGGTGACGGAGAATTACCTCTTACATAATAGTCAGATATTTGTAGCAAGGGTGACTTCATATGGCTAATCTCTAATTATGTGGCAGGTATTTCTGAGAGCTATATGTATTTCTGCCGTACCCTGTATGTATGCATAGGGTCAATTGCCTTGAATGTTCGCTTTCACTGACTATGAGACCCGGGTTCGAATCTCACCAATTCGAATCGATTTGTCAGGGAGCTGATTTCTCGATTATATCAATCTGGTGGAGCTGATCCAAAACGGCGGCATCTTTTGGGGGTGCCAAGAAAACCATACCACGGGTTAAGCCTTGGGAGTGGTATTGGGTAGATAGAACTGTTCGGTTGCCATCGATGGATGTGCTAGCACGAAAACACAAGACATCGTGACCGAGGGTTTGACCGAGGCCTTGTTAGAAAAAAGAAAATGATCTCGCCAGATTAAGCGCGCTTTCAAAGTAACCATAACTAAGGCCCGCTCAATATAGTTGCAGAATAAACCACAGATAATTATTGTTGGTTGAGTGGTTGTCTCCTCGCTGTCTTGGTAAATATTATACATTATGTATGTACATATGTATGTATGTCAGGTTACTAAAACCAAAGGACATTTATAAAAGGGCCGCTATGTAATTAAGACAATTTGACAAAATTAATATCGACTACAGGTTACAAATCAAATTTAAACATATAAAAAATAAATATAACTATTAGCTAATGTAGCAAGGACCTATATTTCTATGTTCAAAAACACATGCGTATGCACACATACACAATAACATATACACGTACATACATATATATAGGCGTGTACATACATACACACACATATACCCATGTACATATATACATATATATATTCATATACATATACATATATATATATATATATATATATATATATATATATATACATACACATACACATAAATATATGTATACATATACATACATAAATACACACACATACATACATATACACATACTTCCATACACATCCACTCCTACATATATATACATTTACACACATATATACATACTGACATATACATACGTATACATAAACATATATACATAAAACCTTACATCTCCATTGTCAAATTTTCTTAATTACACAGCGGCCCTTTCAGTAAATGCTCCTCAGTTTTACTTCCCTTCGCCCCATCTCTCCCCCACCCCTTTTTCTTTTCTTTTCCTCTCACTCTTCTTCTGATCTTTAAGATTAGATCATCTATTGGGTTTGTATGTCACCACAAAATGTATCCTTTCCGATTACATCTTTAATGTATTAGACATCCGACAACATTCATATTTCTCTCACTTAAACCGTCTTTAACTCACCTCTCTAAAACTTCTCTCTTTTAAGTTTTAATCTCCCACCTTCTCTCGTCTGTTACCCCTCTCTTTTGCTCTAACATTCGTCCCACACTCTCATACTTACACTATCTATAAATTATATTTTTTATTTCCGTAGTTGTTTTTTCTGTTCTCTTTGTGAATTTGTAGGTCTGATGAATTGGACCGTATTTATTTATTATATATATATGTATACCATGAGCCGAATATGTCAGCAACCACGAAGTTTTAGAGAACAGCCAAACAAAAAGAAACGTATATATAACAACAAGAAGAGATAGTTGACATTTCTATGGCATATATTGAGGAAAGGGGGCTTAGAAAATCTGATACTCACAATGAAGATTTAAAGCAAGAGGGACGGAGGAAAATAACACATAACATAGTGAATTTCAGTAAATGGATGGCAAAACAAGGTTTAAGAGAAATAAAAAGACAATATTTATTAAAAGCTAAGTAGAACAGGAAATCGCGGAGAGATATAGTCGCCTATTTTCTGAAGGGACATAGCACATAAAGAAGAAGAAAGACTTCAAAGAACTGGAAGTTATGAAGAGCTATGATCACCCACGTCCTGAAGGGACACGGGGCATAGAAATAGATGATGTGGGTTTACTCGTCACTGAGTGCCCCATACTTGTGGACTTAAGCCACGCCTTGGCCACACTTAATAAATCCCTAAATTGTGTCTCGTTCCTATGATGGCGGTGGAGGAGCGGCTGCTAAAATTCACAAGAAGTACGAATCGTGTATTAAAAGCATTTGGTTAGATTAGAGTTCGTTAGAATGTGCTAGCGAGATTCCGTTTTTAATTACGGCGATTTCTCACGAGAAAGCGATAAATTCTCGCCAAGTGTTTATCTCATCCTGTCAGTGAATTGACGAGATTGTCCATCGCCCATAAACATACGAATTCAAACAGAAACGCTACCTCACGAATATAGTAACGTAGTAGTTTCCGTTTCAATACTTAAAATTTTTCCATATAGATTAAATATGTATTCCACGGCTTCCGAAATAATTAAATTACACGCGAAATGTCAGTAGTTCAAGTTGTATTTCATCATTTGCTTTCCGGTTTACTGTGTTCTTTGTCCATATTTGATCATTTGATATTCACTTCCGGTTTGTTTTCATTCTATCTATCTATCTATCTATCTATCTATCTATCTATCTATCTATCTATCTATCTATTAGGTTGGTGCAAAAGTAATGTCGGTTTCTCACATAGTAACATATGTGAGAATTCGACATTATTTTTGCACCAACCTAATATCTATCTAAGACTATTTATATCTATCAATATATGTATATATCTCAGTCTATTAATATTTATATATCTTTCTCAGTCTATTCATATCTATCTATATATCTATCTCAGGCTGTTAATTTCTATGTATATATATAACTATCTCTGTTTATTAATATCTATCTATCTATCTATCTATCTATCTATCTATCTATCTATCTATCTATCTATCTATCCTAGTCTATTCATATCTATATATCTATCTTAGTCTGTTGATATCTATCTATCTATCTATCTATATATATATATATATATATATCAATCAAATGAAAATCTTTGTATCTATATATAGATTTCAGTCTATTAATATCTACCTCTCTATCTATTTCAAATAATTCATTATCTATCTATCTATCTATCTATCTGAGGAACCGAAGGAAGAAATGGAGGAGCAGGAAGGTGAGAATAGACAGGGGGAGAGGAATATTGGAACGAAACTTTTCCATAAAAGGAAAGCGTTGCCTGATCTCAACCTAACTTGAACGGCTGCCTGAGGCACCAGATCGTGATTTAAAAAAAATATATAACAGTTATTCGAAGACTGGAATATGAAATACAGCTCGAAGAATGCTTTAAATATAAGACTGCTGAAAGAAAGAAAAAACTTCGGGATAAAGTCGAAAAAAGTAAACGCAAGAATAAAAAATAAAAATAATTCAAGAAAGTAAAAAAAGATGTATGTATATATATATATATATATATATATATATATATATATATATATATATATGCGTGTGTGTGTGTGTGTGCGCGCGCAAATATATAGAAAAGAGGAAAGACCATGTTAACTAAATAATCCTAAGTTCTTTAGTATTTTTGTTTTTCACGAATTTAATTCGTTCCTGAAGGCCGTTCGTAACTCGAAATGTTCATAAACCGAAAATATTTTTCCAATAGGAATCAACAAAAAGAAAAAAAAGTCAGAGTATAATAAAACTGGAAAAGAAAAGCACGCCACAACACACGAATGTATACAACACGGCGGGGTCGACTCAGAAATTATTCCGTTCGGGTTTAAACTCGGTTCGGCAATGTTGTAGAACCGAAATTTCGTTCGATAACCGAGGCATGTTCGTCTCGAATTTTATATATAAAAAAACGATTTGTTCGACACGTGAGACGTTCGAGAACCGAGGTTGCACTGTATATATATATATATATATATATATATATATATATATATATATATATATATATATATATATATATATATATATTTAGTTTATGAAAAACTAGGTACTCCGTATGGCTAAATATGGGTAAACCCAATGAGGATAAAATCCAGAGAGCTCAATGTAAATCCAGAGCAAATAATTTTTTGTTTCAACCTTTGGAAGTAAAGACTGATGATCCGCAGTCCTTTAAAATGGCTGTGGTGAAATAATTTATTTAAATTATATATATATATATATATATATATATATATATTAATGAAAATAGGAACTTTATTACTTAGCTGATTGATGTTATATTCACAGCCTCTACTTCAGAGATTCATAGACGAAACATTGTGTCATCTTTCAGTCCACCCGTCAGAAGATATCGGAAATTGTTTCTTGATTTGTTTCATGTTTGTCATTGTAATATTAATTTTTTAAAAATTACCCGTTTTTTTATTGGTTTTAAGTTGATTTTTTCTGCATCTTTGTGTGGGTGTATGTATTCTTGTGCACACGTGGGTCTGCGTATGTAGCTCTGCATGCGTATGCGTGTATACCCATATAGTGATTTTCCAATAGTAGATTGGTTGTGGCACAAGGCCGATAGTAACGAGCACCCAGTGAATATCGAACTCACTACTCAGCCGTAATTGTTGTAGCGAGACAATTTTGTTTACCATTACTCCGCCTCGAGGTACCCATGACAGTATATAGAGAAATATAAAATATCGCTTCTTTGAATATCTACAATTTTCTGAAAACAAGAATAGGGTTACCATATATGGTATAATTTCCATTTCTGATATCAATATTAGATTCTAATTAGAAGGTGTGCCAGGATATATATAGAAAAATAATATCGAAACCTTAAATGACGTCAGGCTTGTTTTCGGCGTCAGAAACGTGGACATAAGCTCTTGTTTTTTATTCGACATCCTCTCATCATACACGCTCTGAAATGTAGAGAGTTTTCAGACAGGTGCAAATGTTTCCTATTTAAAATGTTTCATTTAATGTTGGATATTTTAGAGATTCTATTTTGACTGTATTGACGACTCTGATGCAAATATGTGTATGAACATGTAATGTATGTATATATATATATATATATATATATATATATATTGATAATATTTGTGGTAAATATACACATACATATGCAATCATATATCTAAAATATATAAATATATATACATACATACATACATACACATAGATATGTATTTGTATAAAAAATAAATCCAAGAGGATAGAATCCAGGTAGAAGTCAATGTCCAGGACAGAGTAAGGATATAATAAAAAGGATTAAACACTAATATTCCATGGTCATAATTTATTCCATTGGAATCATAAATATGATCCAATTCATTAGACCTTTTTGAATTTGTAGGTCTGATGAACTAATATTCACTAAATACACTAATATTCCATGGTCATAATACGATTCAGTATTATGACCATGGAATATTAGTGTTTAAGCTTTTTATTATATATATATATATATATACCCAAGTATAGAATTGTTGTATATGGAATAAATCCCAATAACCAACAATTACTATTCTTAAAAATGTGCTCAATACAGAGTAGAGCGATTATAATTATTTATTTAAAAATTATAACATAAATATGTTATAAAATCACTAGAAAAATAGCCATTTTGTTTCAACACCTCTGGTGTCGTATCAAGTGATGATGTTGAATGTAGAATAGAGGTTTTAAAAAGTTCAAATTAATTAACCACACCTCGTAAGATACCAGAGGTGTTGAAACAAAATGGTTATTTTTGTAGTGATTTCATGACATATTTATGTTATAATTTTTAAATAAATAATTATATATATATATATATATATATATATATATATATATATATATATATATATATGGAGAGAGAGAGAGAGAGAGAGAGAGCTAATTTTAGTGTTCAATATATATATATATATATATATATATATATATATATATATTTAGTTGAAGTGATGTGAGTCAGACAAAGTGATTAATTTTAAATTTAGGACCTATATATGATTGAGTATATCGGTGTTTTTATGGTAGTGGAAGGAAAAATTATCGCCAGAACGCCACTCATACTTACGCAAGCATACATACACGCACGTTCAAGCAGTGACATACGCAGACATACATACACGCACACTAACTCATTGGAGCTCACACGAACATAAACATATGTGGGTCTGGGCATATATACGCATCCATGTGTCGTTGCGTACATACGTACATATTTGGTCGCTGTATTCAATGTTGGATTGTGTAGCGAATATCTTTCGTCTGTAGCACTGTCTACGCGCAGACCGGAAAATATATACCTGGAGTTATATCTTCCGATTTCTTTTTAAATTTGTAGGCCTGGTGAATTGGATCGTGATTACAATTCCAATGTAATAAATTATAACTATCGAATATTAGTGATTGATCCATTTATGTTATATATATATATATATATATATATATATATATATATATATATATATATATATATATATGAATGTTTCATTAAAAACGTCAGGCATGGACTGCGATTAAGGTTTTCATTTAATTTTTCTTGTGTTCGAACAAGTGTTTCCTTTTCTGGTCACATCTGGTCACCTAACTCCCCAGACTGCAACACCCTTGATTATTATCTGTGTAGCTCAGTTGTGCTTGAGACCAAAAAAAACTCTTTGTAACGCCTAAGATGAACTGCAGGGAATGACTATGGCATCATTTACCAATTTAAACAAGGAGACTGTCCAGAAGAGATGCTGGAAATTCCGAAGACGTCTGAAGTTGAAGCCAATAGCGATTTTATTGAATAAATGTAGTTTTTAGTATCTGCCTATATTTCTGAGATGAGGTATTACGTAGACTATTTACATTATTCGGACTATTGTCCTCATCTTTGTTGCCACATTTATCACAACGTTTTGGCAGTAGTAATTTCCGGCCTTCTTCAGGTGGTTGAAATGTCGAACTGAACCCTTTATTTCACACGCTGGGGTAGACTGTTCTTGTTCCACGTGCCGTGTCTAATGGATGTCAGTTATCAGTTATCTCCTGTTAATTCACCTCTCCAAGTTCTCCACTGCCATAACCAGGTACTGATCACATCAGAGCTCTTTGGGCCCTGTCACTGGATCTAACCAACGACTTTATCCACTGTACCCTGTGTCCTTAATTTACTCTTTAGCATTTCAATATATTTTTGTGAAATTTTGGTAAATATATCTGTTAAAATGAGATCTCAGTGTTATATTCATTTTTAATTTTGATGACAATTTATCCATCGCACACTATATATATATATATATATATATATATATATGTGTGTGTGTACACAGTCGGGAAAACAAATATTCGTACACAGACGAATTTTTAATTTATTGTATTTCCAACTAATGAATAAACATCCTTTTCATATAATTAACTGTGCACAGATGTATAATTACTAAATATGCATAGACGATTGAGAAAATTTGACTTAATAGAAATAAATCCCATTTATTTATTTTGATGGGTGAAAAAAGTATTCGTACAATGCAAATTTAAGATCTTAAAACTTTTAAATGGCTCAAATACTCTAGATTATTCAAGTGGAATATTATAGAATGTTCCAACAATGTTATCAATAGTTATTTTCAGCTTAAAAATATAAACAGGAGATTCTGTAATTGATATTCGTGCAAGAAGGTTATCATCTTGGCAAGAGGTAAAGAATTGACAAATTCGCAAAAGGAACTGCTTTTTAAGCGCTGAAAAGAAGGTAAAAGTTACAAGAAAAACTCAACCTGGATATTCTATTTACTACCATTTCTCCTACTAACAGAACATCTTTCTGTTATCAACGCGCAGACTGGGACTCGTTCCGTGGTTCCTTTCGTGGTGTCCCCTTGAATGTGGTCTTTAATCTCCCCGTTCAAAAATGGGCATCTGAGGTTTCCTCCTGGGTAAAAGCTGGTATTGAGGCTTTCATCAAGAAATTCAAAGTTGAACTGCGCTCAACTCCTTGGTTCAGAGCCGCTTGCTCAGCTGCTAGTGTCCCTAGGAATCACTGCTTCCGTTTCTACCGAAGTAAAATGTCTCTTTTTTTTTCTGATCGTAATGAGTGCAAGCCTGTCCTCAGTGAAGCAAAGTTAATATTTACTGAAAGATTGAAACAATATATATCGCAAGTTTGTTTCTAAAGATTATTGCCTAGTCTGCAAGAGAGTGCTGAACCACAACAAATCCTCACTACCTCCTCTATTCAACCAATTTGAACTCATGACTCCCTCAGCTGATAAGGCTGAATGCATTGCTCGGAAATTCTCATCGAATTCAACGCTCGACTCATCCGGATTACCCACACCTGATTTTTCCCCTAGAACTGAAGGTTTAGTGACATAAACTCAACTCCACCCATGATCTTAGACACTGTCTCTAAATTAGACTCTTATAAGGCTAGTGGCGGGGACGGGATAACAGCCATTGTCCTGAAGAAATGTGCTCCTGAACTGGCACCAGTCCTCTTCAAACTATATAACTATTACCTCACTGACTCTTGCTTTCCAGCCTGTTGGAAGTCCTCATCTGTTGTCCCTGTCTTTAAAAACCCTGGTGACCCTTCTGATCCATCTAACTATCGTCCTATCATTCCCCTACCACTCTTCGGCAAAGTCTTCGAGGGTTTAATCAACGTCGAAGTGGTTAAGCGCCTTACATCCCATGATCTGCTCTCAATCTGGTTTCCGCTTTGTCCGCTCCACCGCTGACGCGCTCACGGTCATAACTGAATCTATATACCAAGTACTTGACAATAACGGAGAAGCTCGAGCCGTGGCTTTAGATATCTCTAAAACGTTTGATAGGGTCTGGCACGCTGGCCTTCTTTGCAACCTTCAGAGATACGGCGTTACAGGACTTAATAAAATCATTCCTGTCAAATCGTCCTGAACGGGTTCTCCAATTCTCTTAAGAAATCTGGTGACCATTCTGACCTATGTAACTACCGTCCTATCAGTCTCCTATTTGCTTTCCAGCCTGTTGGAAGTCCTCATCTGTTGTCCCTGTCTTTAAAAAACCTGGTGACTCTTCTGATCCATCTAACTATCGTCCTATCATTCCTCTACCACTCTTCGGCAAAGTCTTCTAGGTTTTAATCAACGCCGAAGTGGTTAAGCACCTTACATCCCATGATCTGGTCTCAGACAAGCAATATGTTTTCCGCTTTGCTCGGTCCACCGCTGACGTGCTCACAACCATATCTAAATTTATATACCAAGCACTTGACAATAACAGAGAAGCTGGAGCCGTAGCTTTAGATATCTCTAAAGCGTTTGATAGGTTTTAGCACGCTGGCCTTCTTTGTAAGCTTCGGGGATACGGCATTAGACGATTGTTTGACTTAATAAAATCATTCCATGAATTGATATAATGGAATATGCGTACACCTGTGTTCCCCCTCACTGGAATATGATTGGCTGGTGTCCGTCATAAATACCGATGGGCGTGTAGGAGAGTCAAGAGAGCCTTAGTCTGAGAGCTTAGTCTATAACGACGCCCATTGGACTACGCCATTGATCTACAGTTCTTACCTGTGACTACGACGCGTACCAGTCGATTACTGCTACCGTATTCTACTTGGTTGTAGTAGCCAAAAATACTTAGCTACTTCGTTCAAATATATCCCTTGCCGGGACATATCATGAATGAAGGTCGTCCAAAACGGGCTCTGCCTTAGTTTCTTTCACACGAAAGCTGGTGATCCCATGGCTCTATTCTGGGTTCTACACTGAAACTGATCTTCATCGACGATCTTCCTGATATCATCAATTCCCAAGTTGGCATCTACGCTGACGACACTACTATTTAATACTGTCTCAATAATAAAGCCAGCAGCACTGACAAAACTAATCTGGCCGTAGGCCTCGAGAAGGACCTACACTCTATAGGAAATGGCTTGTAAACTTTACTGCCTCTAAAACGAAACTGCTCTTATTTACCCACTATAGAGAAGACTCCCTGCCTCCCACCAGGAAGGCTTATGCTCAGCTCCATGACAGCACCTCTCTGCGCCTGCTAGGTCTCACTCTGTCCACTGATCTGTGGGGAAACAACTGCATGGAATACTGCGGCCATACATGGTCTGGTACTCCCACTGTTCGTCTCAAGCTCCTCGGCAAAATCCAGAGACGGATATGCAACGTGATGGATTCTGATCTGGCAACCCATCTACAGTCAGTTTCTTACAGACATGCTGTGGCTTCCCTCTGTCTTTTCTACAAGTATTTTCATGGCAACTGATTCGACGATCTACTTTCACTGGTTCCCAAACTGCATGAATTGCTACTAGGTTGACATCTCGGACCCACCCTTTCACTGTCGAAATATCTAAATTTAGCCATCTCTTCTACTACAACAGCTGCTTATCTCGCACTTTCCGTCAGTGAAACTCCCTTTCTATCAATTGCTTCCCTGGCAGCTATAATCTTCAAATATTCAAATGTAATGTCAATCGTCATCTTCTGGTGCCTTGACCTTGACCCCTCTCCTTCTCTTTATCCTTTTCTTAAACACTCCTCTTTACTCATACTCTTTGTATCCCCTTGCTTGGGGTAATTACTTTAAAAAAATAATTGCAAGTTATAAGAAACTCAAAACTGTTGGTAACCAAGGAGAACAGGTGCTCCTCGGAAGATTTCTTCAAGATCTTGGAGGGAATTAATGCGTCAAATTAAGCCACTCGGACTGAGAAATTCGGAGCACCGAGTTCGAATTCCAGTCGAATCCATTACATTCACTTCCGTGCTAATACCCTTGGAAAAAGTATGAATCCGCTTCTCCCTCCTGCTATGGGTAAATAGGATGGGGCCTATGCCCTGTATGGCAACTGGTCTATGAATTCAAAACCTGCGAAGGATCGTTTGGGGCCTTGTGACACGTAGGCCCTTCAAAAGGTGTGGTTGGTTCTGCCCAAATCCTTCATCAAAATAATCATATATGTGCAGGTGTCTGGGCTGTCGGGTCTTTGGAACTGAGCTGCTTGACTCTCATGTCGAATACGATGGGAGAGTCTACCATATATATATATATATATATATATATATATATATATATATATATATATATATATATATATGTGTGTGTGTGTGTGGAGGGGGGAACTAAGGCAATGTGTAAAAAAGCTTTGTTTGACACGTTTCGTCGTTTAGGACTTAATCAGGCTAAATTATTGTTTTTATTGATGCGACTACAGATGCGCACTAAGGGAGGGGAAGCTGAAACTTTTAAATAATTTTTAAATATGTTTTTGGATGTATAGTCCTGCCGATTTTATTTTCTTTCAAATCAGCTGAAATATAGTTAAAACACACTTAAAAGAATTAACTGAAATAAAATATGACTAGCTTCGTGTGAATGCTTAGCCGTATTTGCGGGACTGGTGTAGAGAGTCATTATAATTATTTTCTAAATGGACCAAGAATAACAAGTTGTAGGTGCACATCTACGCGGGTCAATTTCACAGAATTTGCCCTTGTAAGTATTTTTTGTCTGGATTGTTTATGTGATGTTATTCCTCTAGCCAGGATCGAAACCCAACCGGTATGGTGTCGCTCAGAGTTTCTACGACTGGGCTGTCTTCACTCGGGAGACCTGCTGAGCTAAATCTAGCGTATTGTTTTTACGAATGTAAACAAATGCCAATCAGCCGAAGTGCTCCTTTTATTTTACTGAAGAGCTTTGCATTAGCGCAGGTGGCTGTTGTTTATAGAATCAGCTTATCACTCAACAGTGCTTAATTGAAATATATTTTCAAGATATATATATATATATATATACCAAGTATATGATTGGTGTATACGGAATAAATTCCAATAACCAACAATTACTATTCTTAAAAGTGTGCTCAATACAGATAGGAGCAGATATAATTATTTATTTAAAAATTATATCATGAATATATTATAAAATAACTACAAAAATAGCCATTTTGTTTCAACACACCTGGTGTTTTATAAAGTGTCTTATCATCACTTGATAAGACACCAGAGGTGTTGAAACAAAATGGTTATTTTTGTAGTGATTTTATAACATATTTATGTTATATAATTTTTAAATAAATAATTATATATATATATATATATATATATTGATGCCTGTTTCATTAAATAATATAGACAAGCTTTGTCTATTTATTTTAAGTAAGTTTCTTTCATATTGTCTGATAAGCTTAATAACATTATCATTGAAAGACGAAAGGAAATCACCATATTGATACTTGTTTAAATCCAGTCTATGCTTTCGGCTTATAAAAGCCATTATCAAAAATGACATTTCAATATATCAACCAATACACGGACGAAACAATGATGATAGTCTGTTTTTTGGCATGAGAAATTTCAAAGCAACGACTATCTCGTGTATACGAGACGCGGAAGCGAAAATCGTGTCGCAGCTTGTGACGTCACACATGACCACGCGAGAGTGAAAACGAGAAGTATTAAGTATGGGATGACGTTGGCATAAACCAATGGCTTCTTTTATCATTTATAGGCATTTAAGTATATTTGTGGAGATTTCGTAGTTTATTTTATTCAGGTTAGGTTTCAACTGATTTATGTATATAGCTTTAAGATTTTTTAGTTTTTGTTTATTGTTTTCATGTTTAAGTATAGTTGTATTTTCAACAAGGATTTAACGGAATTGCGTACGTGGCCAGGCATGTTTTTTTAAACGCCTAAAAATGTTAGAGGTATCATTCAAATGTAGAGTCAAGCGTCGTGAACGCGAGTTTGTGGTATGACCAACATAAATATTATTTAATACATTGGAGATACAATCTCACAAAGGGTATTTGAATTTGTAAACTATTTTGGTTTTTTGCAAATAACAAACGGGGAGGGGGGGAAGAATTATTGCGAAAAATTAAGTTGGATATACTAGATTTAGTGTAGTATATGATTAAATTATTTTTTTCAGGAAAATAGGTTTCCCAAATCCAGTAGCTGTTATCGATCTTTTCAGTTATGAATGGGGGTTTTCTTTTGTTTGAATAGCGTGACACGCCAAAGTCTAGATTACGTCATTTATTTTTTTTATATTTTAGTTACATGTTATCTCCATTTTAGTTTTTTGAGCTGGTGACATCACTCAAGTGAAGGTGTTTCTATCATTTATTTGTTTCTGTTCGTGAGGTTCGAAGAAGTATGGTCCTCACCGAGGCGTACAGGATTCCTTCGTTAAAATTCATTTGATAATTGATCTTAGAAAGCGGTTGTATACAGCTGACAGTTCAAATATTTCCGGAGGATTTTGGCGCCCTCTTTGTCATCCATATTGGATTTTCACGATCAGTTGATGCTATTTATGAACATGACTTGTGTTTTCTGGTAAATACGTTGATTTTGAAGCAATTTACGGTGTCAGAGGAAACTACCTATTATATGTTCAAATTCCTTACGTTCTATGCTAAATCTCTTTTAACTGATCCACACATAGAGGCATTTGATGTATTTGGAATTTATCCAGAATTCAGAGTAGGTTTCATCACTGTTTACAATGCAATTACAGATGCCGGGTATGTATATGTCAAATAATTAGGAAGCCAATTTAAAAGTAATTTCAATGAAGTTTCCTTCTTCATTGAGACTAGGAATTCTCATTGAGTAAGGTTTTGTCATCCAAAATCATGTTATAAGTTCCGACACAAACGGGTTTAAATTAGTAGAACAAAATTAATTTATTGGAAACATTAAAATAATATGGAAATTGAACACCAAGAAAATTCACTCCATAGAGACAGAAATAACTATCTATATTTCTGAAATAAGATGTAATTATTTGCAATATTTAATTGTTTGGACTGTTGTCCTCATCTTTGTTGCTATATTTACTCCTTCAATATTTGTCTATATTTCTGAGGTGAGACATTGTAATTATTTACACTATTTACATTATTCGGACTGTTGTCCTCATCTTTGTTGCCATATTCCCTCCTTCAATATGTGTCTCTATTTCTGAGATGAGACATTGTTATTATTTACACTATTTACATTATTCGGACTGTTGTCCTCATCTTAATTGCCAAATTCACTTTCAAAATCTGTCTATATTTCTGAGATGAGGTATTTTAATTATTTACACTATTTACATTTTTCGGACTGTTGGCCATATCTTTGTTGCCTTATTCACTCCGTCAATATCTGTCTCTATTTCTGAGATGAGATGTTGTAGTTATTTACATTATTTACTTTATTCAGAATGTTGTCCGTATCTTTACTGCCATAATTACGCCCCGGTTTACTTCAAATGAAACTATCTAGAAATTTCAGTCTAGAAATATAATTCTACAGAAGGATTCTATGGATGTCATTGACTGAAAATGTGACAAAAGGAGGAGAATTTAAATAAAATGGCAAAAGAAGAAGGCTTACACTTAGAATCAGAATGAGACAGTTGAAATTCCTGGAGCGCACAATGAAGAAATATAGCTTTGACATTCACAGCGCATACGGAAAGTAAGAAAGATAAAATGTATCAGCAAGTAACCCCCGAAAGATGTAAATGGATAGCAGAACATGAAATGGGAGGGATGGTGAAAAGAAAAAAAAATAATACCATCTACAAATGGTAGGATGTTGTGGAGAGCCATGATCGTTCATATGACGTGAGTAGAAATTTATGAAATCATCTTTGTTACTGAGATATTAATGAACATTTAGCCATTGTTTTTATTCTTTCTTTATCAAATTCAGGAACCTGTAATTTATTTAAAGAATCATTACTACGAGAAAGGGACGTAAAAATTCCACGGTTCTCCTATTTGAAATTTCTGATGGATCTTAACTCTATTTTAATGAGTGAATAAGCTCATGACGAGTTCTACAACAATAAAACAGCCGTAGAAATTCGCCTATCACTTCGTTAAAATTTTGCGCTTGACAGCTTTAACAACTGTCTGATGTGACGTATTGTAATAATTCATCTGAAGAAGGCCGGAGTGTACTACGGCTGAAACGTCGTTGATATAGCAATAAGGAAGAGCACAAAAGCTCGAACTTTAACAAAATATTAAATATAAATGCTGGTAGTTAAAGAAGTGGGTACAAATCAAATAAATTGTCAACATTATTAATTTCAATGAAACAGACGTCAAATACTTCTATTTTCCGTTCTTTCTTTCTTTCTTTCTTTCTTACTGAAACCAAATAGTGCCTTTGATACGTTTTTCCATACTATCTAAATTTATGAGGTATTGACAAGATACAGTAAACACTTCTATTTTTCCCTTTTTCTTTCTTTCTTTTTCTCGCCAAAACCAAGTAGCTTCATGTCTCTGGTATGTTATTTCCGTGTTTTCCCGCGATCAAAGAGGAATAGACCATATGCGGTACTGGCAGGACGTAATAGTCGTGCGCACTGAGGAACGAACGAAGGGAAGGAAAATCAGACTTATAATATAGATTATTGTTTGAAGATCAATTAATAAACATGCAGTGAAGGATTAAGGCGACACTTAACTCCTTTAACCAAAAGGCCACCGATCGCGTATATACATTGCCAAGAAGGGATCGGTATTTTGGTTTCTGACATAGCGATTATGCATATTTGGCCGTCCATAAAATGAGCAATACAAAAAAAAAGCAGCTGAGAGAGCTGCTGATGATATTGTTTATATATATATATATATATATATATATATATATATATATATATATATATATATGTATATATGTGTGTGTGTGTGTGTGTGTGCGTGTGTGTGTATTCAAGAAGCGAGAGCAAGATGTAAAAACTCAGCCAATCTAACAGTGATCTCATCTCACAGTCCTCACTCTTGCTCCATATATGGCCTCCTTTGTAAATCACTAGCGGGTTTTAAGTAACACTTAAGATTATCGCACAAAATTTCATGACTGAATCAATTAAGCAGTCAGATCCTCATACGTCAAAACCAACGGGAGAGTCCATTATTATTATTATATATATTTAGCAGAAGCATGTCTCGTTTTTTTTTTTTGTCGGTGAATACAGAAAGAATCATCTACTTATCATAGATATGTTGATCCGTTGTGTAAAATCTTTTGAAAGGGACCAGATCCTAGAGATAGTATGCGTCTTCATACAAATGAAAATCGTTTGGATGTGCGACGCAGACCCGAGAAGTGCCCTGTTTCAGTGTCTACGGGAAAAAAGTGCGATAGCATGATATGGCGATCGTTGACCACTACTCCCATTGTTTCCATTTTTTCTAAAACTTCGGTTTTGCTCACACGTTCGGTATTCTCATCATCCTTCTGTAGAACCACATTTCTATTGTTTCAAACTGAAGAAGAGACTGCATATAACGGTGCAATGGGACAACGGGTGCTGCAGACAATTTCTGCACTCCCTTTCTCTAGCTAAACGGATCAATGTAAGAATGCTGGAAAGAATAAATGAAAAATTAATAAAATTTTCCTTGTCTATCATATTCAACGAAGCAGTTTCATGCAAACACGCCATCTTCAGATGCAAAATACTCACTGATCGTTAAAGCGTTATGAAATTCGCATTCTCGTAGTGTTGATTTAAAATTTGATGTTAAGACTTGCTTATTTTATTGTTTCCTAAATTATAACTAATTATTTATAATTTATATCGTATGTATTTTTAAGTTAGAAAGACGAAAAGTTAAATAAAAGAAATTATTCTTAACTCAAAAAGGAAGGATTTGCGGACATATGTTTATATGGACGTTTGTTCTTCTTTTGGTGTGAGGAATTCGCTCCCGGTGTTTGTAAAAATATTTTTGATACACCATAATAACACATGAGGACTGTCGTTCGGAGTTTCCGTGGCAAGTCTTTTGTATCGTTACTTTTTTTATCGACAGATTCAAAAAGTGTGGACGGTCCGATACAAACCTTCACCACTTGAAAAAAAAAATCATTGTGTTGGTTTTCTGAAAACTACAGGCAATTAGTTCCACACATATCCGGTTACTGCGAAAATCTCTACGAAACGACATCAACTTCATCTTGGCACTTGGAATGTACGAACTCTCCAGCACAACAACTCAGCACCAGAAAGAAAAACAGCTCTGGTCGCACTGGAGCTAAAGAAGTACAACATTGATATAGCTGGACTAAGAAGTAAGCATCAGTCAACTATATGAAACGAGAAAGCAAAATAAGACATCTAACAGGGTTCCTGCTGCACTTGGATGCAATACATTCTCCTGTACTGTTTGTGGTCTTTTGTGCAATTTTCGAACCGGTCTCAAAAGTCATGCCCCCCATAGGCATGGAGATAATTAGTTTATGGTCGTCGGAACCTCATACATCGAACTCGATGGGAGATTCCATCATATCCATCAGGAAAATTGTCCAAATCGTTTAACAGTAAAATTGTCCAATTGTTAGATTAACCTTTAAAGGAGGTTTTTATCACGCTATTGGAATCTACTTTGAACAAGAAGAATGTATTTAGATCTAAGTTGAAATGATGATCGCTCTTGCTCTTTTAAACGCTTGATCCAGTTTTTCTCTCTACTGTTCCTTCTTTTTAAAACTTATCGTTCTCTTGATCGTTCTTGAATAGACTTTAAAGATGGAAGTCTGAGTATGAATGTTGGTACCATTAGTGACAGCCTGAATGATTTTTACTTCTCACAATTGCTTAGTTGGGAAGACATAGTGGGGCTGACACGAAACGATTACAACTGAACAGCTCAAATGCGTTTTCAGTGATTCTTACAACAAATGGTGTCAAGATTTGCTAAACGTCTTATCTGACCCCACCCCACAAAAAAGCTCAATTAATTTAGTAGTATTTTTTAGATATTAAACTTTTTGTAGGATGGACAATTATCCCACACTGTTATTCGACTTGGACAATTTTGCTGTTACAACTAGTATATATAGTGTGTAATTTCCTTTAAAATATCAAAACGGTTTTGATACCTATCTTCAAAATTATTCACATATGAAACATATAGAACGGATCCATCGATTCGCTCTAGTAGTAGGCTTTGCGTTCTCCACAGCTCCCCACCGCCAAATAGTCGTTTTAAAATTTTGGCTTGGTGCCAAAATATCTTGCGGCTAATAAATATTTTTCTCTTCACAATACCCAGAGCCAAAATGGCTGATTCTTCTAAAATTACATTCAAGTGCTACAAGCCAGTGGGATATTTACATTGAAGATTCTTGATTATTCTACCTTGAATTTTGTGACAAAAATTCATTATAAGACAGAAACTATCCTAAAATAAATCATAACAAAAAGAAAAAAAATGCGCAATGTATTGGCAAAGGCTAAAAATATAATCTCATTTAAAAATATAAGACACTGATATTGATTAAATATTTGCTCTGTTAAAGATGGCCTGTTATATCTGTAACTCATTACAAGTAAGACGCTGTACTCAATTACCCATTCATTTTATACAGCTATTTGTCAAGATATCTGTATATTTTTATTATGACATCCGTCGCTCTCGAGAAACTGAGAAGAATTATGCTCTCTCCAAGGTTCTAACCTGGGCAGGATCTTTTTTTTTATTATGAAAGGTCGGCAGTTTCCCATGCAACACATCTACCCACTTCATGCTGCCGATGTTGTCAAACGAAAAAATACCAGCAATGGTGTTGCCAGAGCGAAATTGGCCATGACATCAGCCCTGGATTTGAATTCACAGATTTTCCTTCTAATAGTCTGGTTGCGAACCATGGCCTAATAGTCCAGGCTGTCCTAATATTGACCGATAGTTGGGGGTTTAATTCATAGTTGTTCCTTTTCCTAGCCCGGTTTCCTGGCAAGCCTATAAAATCTAGTCTGCCCTACTCTCTGTATTTATGGCACGGCAAAAATAAATGGATCCATGACTTTCACAAAGGTATTAATCATAATTCGTCAGTCACATCTTCCACCGATATGACGTGAAAAGATTATATTGAATCGATTGCTAAGTCTGCTCCTAGGAAAGTTGGTTCGCTCTCTTGTTCTAGACAATTTTTCTCGCAAGAATCTATCTTACATACGAGGGTCATTTAATAAATAAGGTGAATTTTTCGGTATAAGGACTTCTAATACAGATAGAAGCTTACATTTCTTTCAACGTAGTCTCCCAGCACTGTCACAGACTTTTCCCATATGTGCCCAAGCTTCTGTATTCCCTCAGCGTAAAAATCTTTGGACTGATGTCTCAGCCAGTCGCTCACAACACTTTTGACTTCATCGTCACTTTTAAACTTCGAGCCTCTCGTGAATGCTTTCAAGGGACCAAACAGGTGAAAGTCTGAAGGGGCAAGGTCTGTAAGGGGGATGAGGGAGCTGTTCCCAGCCCAGCTCGTTGATGGTCTGCACCGTTTGGGCTGCTGTGTGAGGCCTTGCGTTGTCATGATGCAAGATGACTCCTTCTGACTGATGACCCCTGCGTTTTTTCTTTATGGCTTTCTTGACCTGCCTCAGCAGTTCACAGTAGTTCTTCCGTCAGACTGAATGAGGTCATTGACTGATTCGATCACCTCAGGAGACCTCACTTCTGTAGGCCTCCCAGGCCTGTCTTCATCCTCAACATTGCTCCGTCCTTCTTTAAACAATTTAGCCCACTTGTAGACATTTTTTGGTTGAAACATGTGACACCATAAACAGTTGATATTCTCCTATGAATTTCAACTGGTTTGCACCCTTCAGCAACCAAAAACTTGATAACTGACTGCTGTTCAATCCTGGAGCATGCTTCTTGGTCGGCCATCTTTGTTAGTCGCCAAAACTCTGAAAATTTTTTTTAATCTCCAAAAGAAATTAAATCCATGTGAAAAAGAAGTAAAACAAAAAACAAAAAGCAAAAAACATAAATAAAAAAAGTAAGCTTCTATCTGTATTAGATGTCCTTATACCGAAAAATTCACCTTATTTATTAAATGACCCTCGTATTTTCAAGTCTAACATTGGTCCATTTATTGAATATTGCTGCCCCATCTTGTCCGGTCGTTCTGATATATATTAATGAAAATCTCATTCTTCATCTCCATCATCATCATCTTTTGACTTTTGTAATAGTAGGGAGGATCTGAATACAGAAGCGACACTGAGTATCCTTCATAATTCTCTATCAAGGGCAGCCATCTGCAATTCTAGAATAATCATACTTGTCCATTTTTTTACATTGTCAAACAGTTTTTGCGTTGGCGTCCTCTCCTACAACCACCTTCAACGGTGCCTTGCATGCTATCGTGCCTTGTAATGTTCCCAAACCACGCCGTTTTTCTCCGTCTGACAGTGGTGTGAAGAGGTTTCTCGTGGCCCACAAAACGTTCAACGTTTTTCAGCACAAATTCATTTGGAATGTTTCCAATAGAAGATAACAAAGCGTTTTCAAACGCTTGGATACTTCTCTCTGTTTCTGCCAACAGTGTCATGTTTTATATCCATATAGAAGAATGGAGACTACCAGAGATTTGTATAGTGCGTACTTCATTTGAAAGCTGAACTTGTTTCACCATATTCTTGACAATTTAACCATCGCTGCCATTGTGATTCTTTATTAAGGACAAAAAGGAATCTGCAATGTTATCAGTCTGGACCTAGCATTTCGGTTTCAGTCCCTTTCCTACCACCTGTATCATAACGTATCTATTACTTTTCTAATAATATTTTCGTGGTAACTGTTGCTCTTTGGTACTTCGACTTAATTAATTTCAGCACGGTATGATATTGATGGTTGTGAGTGCGGGATGATCTCCTTAAGGATAAAGAGGAGCCTTGAAGCAACAGAAATGTGGTTCTGCAGAAGGATGATGAAGTTATTGTGACCCAAACATCTGAGCAACAACGAAATTTTGGTGAAAATTAAAACAAAAAGGAAACTAATACTTAACACCAGGAAGAGGCAGTTGAGGTTTCTGGGGTTCACATTGAGAAAGGAGGGTTCAGAAAAATCTGATACTCACGGGGCAGATATAGGTCGAGAAGGACAAAGGAAAACAAGGCATAAAATACTTAATGAGCTTGGGTAATTGGATGGCGGGACAGGGATTAGGAGAAATAACAGAAAGACACAATCTATTAAGAGCTAAAAGGTAAAGTTGTGGAAAGCCATGCTCGCCAGGTCCTGAGAATATGTGGCATATTTGGTAGCAAGTTCTCATCATTTTAGAGTTGACATTTCCAGATTTTGTTACAGAATACAAAGGCCAGGTTCAGAATGGTCAGCGATTGGGCGGAGTATCTCGTAGCCGTGGTATTCTGATAGTGTTAGATTGCCTTTCAGCTTTTCAAAACGGTGTAAATTCAACAAGTGCGCAGCAAGAATTTTGAAGCGTCGATGCGCTTTCCAAACTCAGAGAGAACGACTATGACCACCCGCGGAGGGACACTGAAATAACGTGCGATGTACGACCCCGAGACGCCATTCCTCTCACTATCCCTTACACTTTAATTTGCCACGTCTTACCCACTCTTCTAATAAAAACAGATCAGATAAAGAAATTATCCTTTTCGTTGACGCCATTTTCTCTGGTAGCGTGGGCAACCACAGGCGGCACAAAACGCAACACAATAGTATTATTAATAATTTATACATACACTTAGCTTGGTGCAAAAATAATGTCGTTTTCTCACATATGTTACTATGTGAGAAAACGACATTATTTTTGCACCAACCTAATATATATATATATATATATATATATATATACGTGTGTGTGTGAATTTAAGCGCAATACTCGACTTGCGTCGGGATCTCATCAATTTACAGTTAAATTAGCTAGATGTAACCGGAAGTTCTTATGCTGTTTCTTTTCTCGCACTTCTCTCTTATGGAACTCTCTTCCGTTTTCTTGCTTTCCATTCAACTTTAATCTTCAATACTTTAAATTTAATCTTAATCCTTATCTTCTGTCTTCTTGATTCCTGTTCTTTTATTGTTCTGTCTCCTTAAAAGTATTTTCTTTTTTTTTATATTATTTCACCTTTATCCACCCCCTCGCGACTTGTGGTGAAATGAACAAAAGTGAACAAAAAAGGTAACATAATCTGACTCAATCTAGTTTCGAACCCTGTTCGAAAATTTTATTGTCTGTGCTGTTGAACATTAGTCATCCAAACCCAACTACCTAATAGCATTGTAATAAGAGATTTTTAAGATGGCGTTCAAAATCGTCTAAGCGGCCTTGTGGCTAAACGGTTATTTTCGATCATACATCGTATTTTCCCACAGATTAAAGGTCGTAAATAATTAAAGGACTGTTCCGTTTGGATCCTACAGAAAGATGGGAAAGTCACTTGGTTTTCAGTGAAAAAAAATGAAAGATAGATAGATAGACAAATATTAGGTTGGTGCAAAAATAATGACGTAATAATGTCGTTTTTTGACGTTAAAAATACGTCAAAAAACGACATTATTACGTCATTATTTATGCACCAACATAATAGATAAATCGATCCATAGATAGATAGAATTGTTTAACTTCTCTTGTTAATACCTAAAAATAATCGACTATTCTGTTTTGTTTGCGAAGAAAAACAAAGCGCATACGCTTTTAGGTTTCAGTTATAAACGCCCGTTTCAGCAAAATAGAAATAGTTATCAATTTCAGATCTTTTAATGTGTACCCACTTCTTAAAATAATGGCCAAAATTAATATGATTGCTATTTAGGATTATTATTGCAGTATTTCTTTTAAAGTTGTTAAGCTTAACTATTTAACGATGCAATATGAGGCTTTCCACGGCTATTTTATTGTTATACAACTCGCCATGAGTTTATTCAATCGTTAACTTAAAATAAAAATAGGAAAATTTTAGTGTCTTTCCACTAAAACCAGTTACGATTAATATATTATTCTAGAGTTAAGGATATTTATTTTAATATGATGCAGGGAACAATTAAAAACATATTTAAGACGTCCAACTTATAATCGATGTATCATGTGGGTGTTGAGTTCTATATAGAAAGAATTATTCCGCATTTTTTTAATGCATGTGCCTACAGAAACACGGATCCTTTCCTATATATCTATTCATTTTATTATTGTGGAATGAATATGACTTCTTGGTAAAGGTAAGGAAATGTTTCCGATTATGTCAGATTAGCCCAAAAATGGTGTATTCCTGGCGTTTAGGCGGATGGATTATCTCACAGCTCATTTTCAAGCCTTCAAATTTATTTTACGTGGCCTTGTAGGAGAAGATATATTCTCCACTCTTTAACGGCCTTCCCACAGACGCAAGGTTGCATATCTATTGCTATTCCAACAGCAAATGTTAAGATGAGCTCCAATGCTTAGTTCCATCTGTTCAGGCCTTTATGGCTAAGATACGTACTGCTATTTCAACGGAGTTGAATCAACCTTGTTAAATCTAAGAAGGTGGCATATCTATCGCTGTTCTAACAGCAAATGTTAAGATGAGCTCCAATAGTTAGTTCCACTTGTTCAAACCTTTGCAGCTAAGATACGAACTGTTACTTCTACGGAGTCGAATCAGCCTCGTTTCCTCTAAGAAAGTTGCATATCTATTGCTATTCCAGCAGCAAATGTTAAGATGAGCTCCAATACTTGTTCAGACCTTTACAGCATTTAGTCGATTATAATCTGTTCTCCTTATCCTTATAATCTTCACTTCTTACTAATATTTTTTTCGTTCATATCATACATCAGCTTCATCAATACCATTTTAACAGCAGCATTTAATCATCAGTGATCCTCGAGATTTACATTGGATGAATTCAGATTTGAATTAAGAGCTCTCATTCTACTTAACTGCTCGTTATCCGGGGCCATATATCCCAGCCTTCCTTGGCCTTTCACTCAAAGCTTGAACAAATTAGTACGTCGTTTCCGTATCTTTTCTCGCGATTTTAAATACAAAGTCGTCCTTCTCTTATCCGTGTTACAACGAAATGCCAGTCAGTCTTGTCTCCAGTGGTATATACCTTTTTAGCTGGAGAAATAACGGAGTGTTTATTTGTTGCTTTCCTCACGAAATTGAATATATGCAGTCGGCACTGCAATTTGGTGTGGGGTCGAAAAGAGAGAGGGATTCTCCCAGGGCGTTAGCGCAGCAGTCAATCGCTCGAAATTTCAGCGCCAATAAGCGTTACTCTGACCGCACAACCAATTCAATAAGAACCGCCTTCAATATTTTATCTGCATTTTCTTTCATGCAACGTCTACGCCTAACCAGTAATTTTATTTAATTATTTCTTTTTTTTAATTTTTGCATTTTTTTCACTTTTTTCCTTGATAGAATTAGATAGTTAACACTGCTTTCAGGTCATTTAAAGAACAGAAGTAGAGTTTTATTCCTTGTTTGTGTTACCTGTTACTTCTAAAATCTACTTCAAAACTATACTTCCAACCGATCCACCTAAACTTTGTCATTTTATTTATTATTTATTTCTATTTTTATATTTTATTTATTTATTTTAATTTTAATTTTTTCCTCTGTAAGAGTAGATATATTTGTTTATCGTGCCTTTCCAAAACAATCCTTGTTCTTTTCAGCAAGAGAAGAAGTTTATCCCTTGTTTTCTGTTTAGGACTGGGTTTCTAGTTCCTTCTAATGTCTACTTCAACCCTATAAAACTAGAGTCTCCGCCTGAACACTGAAATGCTATTAATTATTTAGTTATTATTTTTCCTCAATAAGAGTAGATAGGTTCACCTATCCCCTGGTTCTAATGCTACCTCGGTCTTTCGGTGCAGGAGCAGTGGTGTATCTCTTGTTTCCAGTTGAAGACTAAGTTTTTAGTTCGTTGTAATGTCTACTTCAACACTGTTTCTAATGTTTCCGCCTGAGCTCTGTCATTTTTTTTATTTATGTTTGGCTCCTCAATAGGAGTAGCTGGTTCGCCTATCGTCCGTTTGACAATCCTCACCTGTCTTTAACAGGAGTAGAGGTTTATACTTTCTTTCATGGGAAGGATTGGGTGTCCGAGCCATTCTAAAGTCTTTTCCGTTCTCTTTAACTCCTAGTAACCCATCGCATCTCAATGGCATTATCGACTTGCGTAGAATGAATTGATTAAAAAAAGAAACTGTTTTTAATTCTTATTGGACATTGGAAAGCATTTTATTTCTCTTTCTTCTTTTCTATTGCTTTGGTTGATCATTTCTTTGCTACTGTAGACAATTCCTTCCGTTTGATCTGGGAATAAATAGTATTTGAGATTGAAAGCTAAAAGAAAAATTGGATTGCTAAGCATCAGTCAGGATACCAGTTGACTTCACGTTTAATTAATCATCCGACATTTGTTCTGGTTCTGAACATCGATTCCAATACGGGGAGAAATTAATCTCAAATTACGTACAAAACTTCTTCTGTAACTGTAACCAAGAGACGTAGACACAAGCTTACAAGTCTGAGAATTGTCAGAGATTCAATGATCCAAAAACTCTTGCCAAAGTTTCATGGTACCAGTTTTAAAAGATGGGCGTCTAATCAGTTTATATGTGATGAAATTGACCGTGAAAAGAAAAAAGAAGAAAAAAAAAAAAACGAAGGAAAATCGTGAGACAATTCTTCGTAATTGGCTAGCACTTCGATCAAGGGAATCGTTGATAATTTTAAAGTTTTCTTAAATAAATGTTGTCATTTTGTTCTATTTATTTCTTTTATTTTGTAAAATCTATTTACTCAAGTCCATTAAGTATGTCAAAACGCTGCTTTCCTCTGTCTCATTTTCCCTCAGTCTGTCCTATGAGTATCAGATTTTCCAAGTCCTCTTTCCTCATTATGTGCCCCAGATATTTAAACTGCCTCTTCCTGATGCTAATTATAAGTTTGCTTTTTGTTACAATTTACTCTAATACTCTCTATTCCATTGTATCCTCAGCATCCTTCTGTAAAGTCAAATTTCTGATCAGTTTGAACTCTTTTCTTAATCTTTGAGGAGATTTTCGAGCATTCGCTGCCATATGTTAAATAATAGTTTAGCAGACTAATAGTTTTTAGGGAATTATGTTTCTCCTTTAACTTCCTCATTTTGACCTTTGAGGTTAGATACAAGAAAACAAAGGAAGTCGTTTAGCGTATTGTTAGACATAGAAAACTATTTCACTGACTCTGTTTTTACACGTCTAACAATGTAGACGTGTGAAATTCGTGTCTGGCAACTTGCTCCCTAGTGGTAGTGAGAGAGTTCGACCCGAATGGCTAGTTAGAAAATGTACACGTCGACGTGTTGAATAAAACTATAGAAATTTAAAACTCCTTTGTTTTACCTCCGAACAAACCAACTAGCGAGAAAGAAGGAAGCAACTTTACGATGGAATTGACGCCGTCTCCCCAAGACGCACACCAAAGTGCTATACAACACTATATAGGAGGACAGATATCAGGTAGCAGTTCAATATCCTTTGTATCTAGTGCAATTTTTCTGTCTCTTAATAATCTGCTTAGCTTTTAGAAGGCTTATTTGGCCACCCCGTTAATCCTTCGGACTTTAATGCCGCATTTTCCATCTTCTTTTAGGACACTTCCCAGATATTTAAATTTAAATTTTCTCACTTGTTTTATTTAACCATAAAAGAATGAAAGAAAAAAAAGTGATTTATACGAAGTTCAGTTATATGCCATGCGTGATACACGCTTAGGCGATCATGTATTTTGTACCACAAAGCAAATACAGTTAATTTGCTATGTATTGTAATTCCATTTATATGGCAGTGAAAGGTAGACGATTTCCTCGCAGATGAAGAGAAGACTTGAGGCAACAGTGATGTGGCTAAAGAGAAGGATGCTGAGAATTCCAGAATATGTTTATATTCAAAATCAAAAAGTAACCGTTGAGATTTCTGGCAAACATGATGAGGGAACTTGGGAAATGTGACACCCATGTCATAATGCCTTTGACACTCATGTCATAATGCCTTTGATACCCATAACCTATTGTTTTTGACATGTCACATTGCCTTTGAAATACATGTCATATTGCCTTTGATAGCCATGTTATATTGCCTTTGAAACACATACTATAAATCCATGTCATATTGCCCTTGACAGCTATGTCATATTGATTTTGACCCCCATGCCATATTGACTTTGACACCCATGTCATATTGCATTTGACAGCCATGTCATTTTTCCTTTGATAGCCATGTTATATTGCCTTTGACAGCTCTGTCATATTGGTTTTGACACCCATTTCATATTGCCTTTGACTGGTACGTAATATTGCTTTTGATAGTCATGTTTTATTGCCTTTGACACCCAAGTCAAAATATTTTTGATAGCCATTTTATATTGTCGTTGACAGCCATTTTATATTGTCGTTGACAGCCATTTCATATTGCCTTTGACACCTATATCATATTGCTTTTAACAACTACGTCATATGGCCTTTGATAGGAATGTCATATTGCATTTGACTACCATGTCATATGGCCTTTGACAGCCATGTCATATGGCCTTTGACACCCATGTCATTTTGCCTTTGATATCCATGTCATATTGCCTTTAACACCCGTGTCATATTGCCTTTGACAACTATATCATATTGCATTTAACAGCCATGTCGTATTACCTTTGATAGCCATGTTATATTGCCTTTGACACACATGTCAGATTGCCTTTGACATCTATGTCATATTGCCTTTGACAGCTCTGTCATATTGGTTTTGACACCCATGTCATATTGCCTTTGAGACCGATGTTATATTGCCTTTGATCCCCGTGACATATTGCCTTTGACAGTCATGTCATATTGCATTTGAAAGCCATGTCATATTGCCTTTGAGACCCATGTTATATTGAAGGCAAGAGAGGGAAAAGGTAAACAGCGAGAAAACTAATTAACAGGATTGTGAAAATGTGTAAGACAGAAGAGTTATAGAGAAGAAGAAGTTTTCTCTTCCTTTCTTGTCGAACTCCCAGCCTCCGGGCGGAGAGGAACCAAGGCGAATAGTCTCGCTTGGGGAGGTAGACAAACACGACCCCGTATATACAGGATCAGCAGCCAACTTTTGCCCAAGCCTATGGACTCGGAACGCTCAACTTTAAAAACTGGCTTTGTGCCATATTTTGCCTTGTGGGGAGGTTCGTAAATAGAGGAAGACAGAAGGGCAAAAGGAAGTGATAAATATTAGGTCGGTGCAAAAATAATGTCGTTTTCTCACATATGTTTCTATGTGAGAAAACGACATTATTTTTGCACCAACCTAATAAAAGACAAACACTGCTCATTATAGCAAATTATAGGAGGTTTTGTCAATATGCGCTGAGAGTGTTAAATTTTTCCAGGCCTCCGTCCTCATTATATACCCTAGTCATATCAGCTGCCTCTTTTTGATACGTCTGGCCCTTCAATTTTTATTTTCCTTAAAACTTCCTTGTTTCTCACATGTTCCCTTCATGTCATTCTTATCAACCTTCAGTAGAACCACATCTCAGTTGCCTCAAATATCTTCTTCATCTGAGAAGAATTCGGCATTCACTTCCATATAAAACGATTGATGCTACATACCAGACCAGTAATCGTATATTTGTTCCTGATGGTATTTTCTTATCTCTTGATACTTTGCATAGTTTCTGAAAGGCATTAGAAAATTGTGTACCACCGAATTAAATATTATATAACAGTTCAGCAGGTCTTTTCTTTGTTTCTAACCAATTTCTTTTGTCACTTCCTACTTTGTTTAGCTTTTGTAAGACATATTTCATTACTAAAGGGTGTTCCAATAACTTGGGCCTATTTAAGCGTCTGATGATTTTTTTTGTTAGATTTGGTAGACGTTTCGGCGATATAATTTTTCACATATAAATGCCATGATGTAAATAACATGATCCAATAGAGAAATAAATAAATTTTCACCAATAACAGAGATTTACTTACTGCTGATTTTGATCCGTCTTAATGAAACACCCTTTACAATGTTTTTTTTTTTTTTATTTCTATGTCATAATTTCCGTCGTCAGTTAAGACACATCCCAGATAGTGAAATTTCTGTACGTGTTTGATTTTGACATTTCCAGTCCTTACGCAGCATCACAGGGAGTCTCCATCACTAAGAATCTTCGGTTATATCTTCTTGCAACATTTAGTTCGTTGTTCGCGTTTTCATAGGGGTTAGGTTATTGGAGGCCGATTGAAGATGAAATTGCGACGTATATATGTTTTTCGGAAGTCAGATGCAATTGAAAACGCAAATCATATTAATCTACGTTTTTTCGATCATAAGAGAACATATTTCGTCTTTCATCTCATTTTTAGGATCATTGGGTGATACTTCGAGGCCATCGGTGCCTTCTCCAAGAATTAAATTATTTTATGAATTAGAAGGTCGTGGCAGAATCATGCTTGTTCCTTCACAGCATTTTTTGGGGAAATATGGTCAGTTGAAAGCAATAAGCAACAGGTATTAATGGCTTTCATAACAGAGAAGACGGGGAATAATGCCAGAGAGGAATTATATGGGGTCATGGATTCGAACCAGAAAAAGAGCATTTAATTGCTATAATATTGGCTGTAGATATTTGTAGCATCGAATTGAATCGCAGAAAGAGAATACAATGGAAAGGATTTGAAGAATTTAAAGAAATACACAAAGTTGACACAGCTGGAAGCAGAAGTACATTAATATGAATTATATGAAAAAGAATTTGGACCGATAAAAGAAGAAGAGAAGAAGAAGAAGAAAGAGGCGAACGAAAAATAGAAGAAGGTTTTAGAAGAAAGTTGGAACATGACTGAATAAGAAGAAATAAATAAAGAAAAACAGTATTTCGAAGAAGAAGAAGAAGAAGAAATGAAGTGTTGAATCAAAATTGCGGAACATGACAGCGAATGAGTCGAAATAAAGAAAGATAGTATTTGACAGAAAAGGTGATGATGTTGCTGATGATGAGAAAGAAGATGGAAAGAAGAAAGAAAGAGGAAAATATGGAAGGAGGGAATATTAAAATAAAAAGTCAGAACATGGCAGTGAATGAGATGAAATAAATAAAGTAACCATATTTAGAAAACTGAACAGATGATGATGATGATCATCATCATCATGATAAAGAAAACTAACAATAAGAAACAATAAGAAAGAGCTGAAAGAGAAATAGAATGGAGAAAGATGGAAGAAGAAAGTCAGTATAAGAAAAGGGAGATGAAAAATAGAAGAGAGAAATGTAGAAAGTCAGAACCTGACAGAGACGTAAAAGAATTACAAGAGTAGATATATTAAATAATAGCAACCGTATCTCGTCTCTGACTTCCGGGAGTTGATATTCGGAATCACATGTAAAGAAGTCGATTTTGATTGGCTGAACTAGCGTGGGATATAGATTTGAGAACGGTTTCGGCGAGTTGGTTTTTACCCGTTAAGTGCTCATTATATCTAGTGATGTGTTCTCTTTCGTGTGCGAAACGGCTCCCCACTGAGGATGGTGGGGGGTATCACTGGATAGCTAGATAATGTATAATGTCGACATGAGTAATAAAAAATATTTTAAAGTTAAACTTCTCTGTGTTTTAAATCTCTCGTTGCTGAACCAAAACAGTTAGCTATCGACAGCTGATAGAAAAAAGCCGAGCTGAGATCCTTCATTGCTGTCAATATACAACTGATTCAGAAATTCACACGAAGAAGAAGAAGAAGAGGTGAAAGAAAATGAGATACAAATGAAGGAAGAAAAAAAAAGTAAAATGTAGGAAAATGAAGAAGAGAACGAAGAAAAATATAAAGAAATACAACAACAGAACAGAAGCAGTAATTTGGAAAAATGATGGCAGGACTCAACTGGGTAGAAAGAAAATATGAGGAAGAAGAGATCGATTGTGAAGAAGTTGATAGGAAGAAGAGCAAATGGAGAAAGCTGGAAGGAAAAGACACGAAAAAAATCTACTGAAGATGTCCGGAGTTAACAGCGGTCAAAAAGTAGTCATAGCAACAACAAAGATGATAATGATGATTATCCACACATAAATAATTATAACACATCACGCCAAGAATTCAAACGTAAGTGATAAATTGGCTGAAGAAAGAAAGACTGAATAAAAAAAAAAAAAAAAAAAAAAAATTAGAAACAGAAGAAAATGATACGAGGATAAAAATTTAAGAAAAGGGTAAGAATGGAGGATTTTATTTATTTTATTTTTTATTTATTTATTTATTTATTTATTTTTTTTTTACAGTGGAATTTCATTTCGTGTCTTGCCTTGGCTTTAAATCATTACACCCCCAAAGCCACATGATGGACTGAATTAAGAAAGGATAATTTTCTTTTTACTCTCTGGTATTTCGTGCGTTACGGTAGTAGCAGGTTCGATTCTAGGAGGAAGCGAGTCGGAGAGATTGATAGAGGGCCGGTTTCTACTGATTGATTAGGTATCCGTCACCAAGTGATGGCTTATCCCACGAAGGCATCTAGGTGCGTCGAGACGTACTGGCCCTTTAAGTTCTTGCTATCGTATTTAATGACTTGGTGCGTTGTTTTGATATTTAAAAAAAATCTAAGACGCTATTTACATTATTCAGACTATTATCTTCAACTTTGTAGCCATATTTATCACAACGTTTCAGCCATTGTACGCTCCGGCCTTCTTCAGGTGGTTAAATGGCGAACTGAACCCTTTATTTTGCTCGCTGGGGTAGATTGTTCTAGTTTCACGGAGTCGAATCAGCCTAGTTTCCTCTAAGAAGGTTGCATATCTATGGCTATTCCAGCATCAAATGTTAAGATGAGCTCCAATAGTTAGTTCCACTTGTTCAGACCTTTGCAGCTAAGATACGAACTGTTACTTCTACGGAGTCGAATCAGCCTAGTTTCCTCTAAGAAGGTTGCATATCTATTGCTATTCTAGCAGCAAATGTTAAGATGAGCTCCAATACTTAGTTCCACTTGTTCAGACCTTTACAGCTAAGATACGAACTGTTACTTCGACGGAGTCGAATCAGCCTAGTTTCCTCTAAGAGTATTGCATATCTATGGCTATTCCAGCAGCAAATGTTAAGATGAGCTTCAATAAAAAATCTAAGACGCTATTTATATTATTCAGACTATTATCTTCAACTTTGTAGCCATATTTATCACAACGTTTCAGCCATTGTACGCTCCGGCCTTCTTCAGGTGGTTAAAATGGCGAACTGAACACTTTATTATTGCGGTAGATTGTTCTAGTTTCACGTGCCATGTCTAGTGGATGTCAGCTATCAGCTATCTCCAGTTAATTCACTTCTTCAAGTTCTCGAAACGTTGTGATAAAAATAGCAACAAAGATGAGGACAATAGCCCGAATAATATAAATAGTGTACATAATACCTCATCTCAGAAATATAGACAGATACAAATCGAAGACAATACATCACTTTCAGAATGTCATGCTTGCTGGTTTTAAACTATAATCATTAAGTTCGGGTCGTCAGAGTTCTGACCAGAAGTGTGTCATTTTGACCAGCTTACGCATTCTGTAACAGGTATAACTCTGGAAATCAGTTAACCTGAAGCGCAATCTTATTTTGCAAACATCAAATTATTCAATGATATAAGGATTGTTATATGGTATAAAGGCAGCCGTCTGATGGAATTTGGAATCTTTGAAGGAATATCAAATTCTGGGCGATTCTGTTTCATTCCCTTCATGGTACAACAGAGGCTTGTTTTCAGCAGCCTACAAGGATCGTCAGAGACTGCCTACTGGGGGCGCCTACGTTGTCGGGTATGATCAGTCTGCAAGTGCACACGAAGGGTCGCTCGCGATGACTTGACAATTAATCCTAACACAAACATGTACAAATTCCGAATAGTTACGACTAAACATTTCCGATTCATAAGACTTTAGTGTGAATTAGTGGTATGGATTTCAGGCACTTCTAAGTCTGTTTGCTTTAATATCGTCTACCTGTTATGTCTTCTAGGAATTCAAGCAAAAGGCGCAATATATTTGCGAGAGAAACTGTTGACCTGTCGCAGAGTGATGGTTTACGAGTTAGTATACAAAACATCCAGTAAGTGGGATTTTCAAGAGTTTGACATCATTTTTTCTCACAGTCTCTGTTTCTCTCTCTCTGTATATATATATATATATATATATATATATATATATATATATATATACCGAGAGAGACTATATATATATATGTATATATATATGAGATAGCGAGTGAAAATAGTATTTATCTATCTTGCTACGTTGAACAATCACTTTCTCCATCAGTCCATATCTTTCTATCTTTCTAGCTATCTCAGCCTATTCAAACATATGTCAGTTTGATTATATCTATCTATATATCTATCTCAGTCTGTCCGAATCTATTTATCTATCTATTTATCTATCTATATCTCTCTCTCTCTCTCTCTATATATATATATATATATATATATATATATATATATCGGTCTGACCATTATCTATCTATCTATCTATCTATCTATCTATCTATCTATCTATCTGTGCAAGATTCCTTCATACCTTTTGTAAGAGAATTCACTTCGAACAGTCATGAAACCTTTTTTCTTTCGCTATACTTTGTCTTCAGTGACAGCCAGTGTACGAGATGTAAAAACCCTGATTCCAAAACCTGTTTAAAGTAGGATGCACTTTACTATGGTTATTTTATAGTAGGTGCTCCTACGACAGTAATAATTCGTAGAACTTTAATTAATCAATCAAAAGATTGAGGGAAATAAAAAACAACTGCAGGTCAACATTAGGTTTTCATTTTTCTCGTTTTTCTTGTGCTTTTCCTTTCTTCTTAATTGAATGTTTATCGCTTTTAAGCAGACCTGATGTTTGATCTGGAAATAAGTAGAGATACTTATACTTCACATATTCAAACTGAATTAGATGATTCCGGCAGATTAAATCTTTATTTGCTTATGTTTACGTAATTGTATCGTTGCCAAGCCGTAGAGAAATCAGTTTGCTGTAATGGCGTCTACAGTTTATGTCAGCTCGGAACTCAGGCAAACAGAGCAATATATTTGACAAGAAAACTGTTAATCTATCGCATAGTCATGCTTCACAAGTTAGTCTACCAAACATCCACTACGCTGGATTTTCATTAGTTTCGACACTCTTCTTACTTTCCTTTTCTCTTTCCCTCTCCCTACCCCCCCTTTCTCTCTCTCTCTCTCTATATATATATATATATGTATGTACCGAGTGTAACAGCAACATAGTCCAATTTTTACATTAAGCTTTAAACTGTTGTATCTTAGAAATGATTAAAGATATCTTATTGGAATTTTAAGAGGTTTTTAGAACACTACTGGATTCTACATTGAACAGTAAGAATGTATTTAGTTCTAAGTTGAAATGATGATCCCACTTGCTGTTGTGACCTCCTGACCCAGAATATTAATGTTGGTACCATTACTGAAGGCCTGATTGATCTTTTTCCTATCACCATTGGTCAGTTGGGAAGACATAGTGCGGCTGAAACAAAACGATTTTCAACTTTTCTCTTTCTAGCTGAATAAATCAACAGATTTTTCAGTGCTTCTTACGACAAACAGTGTGTCAAAATAACGTCCTATCTGAAAACCTGGCAAAAAGAAACTCATGTTGTTACACGATATTGACAATTTATATTAATGTATATTTAGGCAATAATCTTTCTTTTAAGCATATTTTATGGAAAATGACCGACAAGGAAGATTTAATTAAACTTCTATTGAGATTTCCAGCATTCTAAAAATTTGTTTCTGTTTATTAGTGGTTAAAGTATATAAAAAAATTATCCAAGTTATTATTTTCCCGAGGACTTTCGCCTCGTTCTATAGACATTATGAAGCATGTTGTCCTTGATATGGTGAATTTCATAGCAGTTTAACAGTGTGAAGTTCTTGAGGAGGTGTGTAAGCCTTTTTAGCGGTCACGTTCTATGCACGATAAGTTGACCTGGACGTGTCTTCTATTATTAGAAAAGTTTTAACATGGCGTCTCCACTGCTAATCAGGGTACGATAGATAGCAGGGGATCTGTATTAAATCAGTAATGCTTTTCTAATAGTAAGTTGTCTACGAGTATGTGATTTGAAAATAATTTTTATGTTGACCAGAATTTTTCCTTAAGGGTACTTGTAAATTATGTGTTAATAAATGTATATTAATCGCGGTCTACTCCGAGACGTACCATGTAAGGCGTCTCCCTATATATCTATCTATCTGGTGAGAGAGAGAGATAGATAGATAGAGAGAGAGAGAGAGAGAGAGAGAGAGAGAGAGAGAAATAGTATTATCTATCTTGCGATCTATCTTGCTATCTATCTTGATCAGCCATTTTCTCCATCAGCACATCTATCTGTCCAGCTACAACATTTCACCATTCCTGGAAGAACATCTATTATCACAGTGTGGGATATCTACTAACAAAGGTGATGGAAAGAAAAAGAAAAAGAAAAAGAAAAAATCTAAGCTCGATGAAAAAAACATCAATTTAAATTCCCAGCATCCCTCGTTCGTGCGCATGTGTAGTTGCAATAAAACAAATTAAGTTCGATGAAGGCCTAAAGGACGAATCTCGTCACAAGAAAACTTGTATATATATATGTACTACCAGCATGGCCTTGCGTTGCCCGTACTTGATTAAAAAATCGTACGACTCATACAGCAATCGCTATCACTTGACTTAAAATATTTTTGCTCTTCCTTGCCTTTAAAAAAGTGCTCTTTGCCGTGCTGATGTTGCTACATGCCTTACTTCTTGCCTATCTCACATTGTGCATTTTTTTCTAAGCTCTATACTAAACATTAAATCTATTAAGAAAAAAGAACTAAACAAAATGAACACAAAACGATCAGCTTTAAAAAAATGACTCGTAACTGAAAAAAACGAATGAAAAAAGAATGTTAACAATAGATACTTTTTCACATCCAACCCAGTTCTGCGGAATCAGAATCAACGTTGAGTTTAAGCAAGCGAATGAGCCAATTGGTGTAAAGTGCCATGCAGATTTAAATTTTTTCCACTTGTGACGAATGCAGCCATCGATATTTTTGCAATTCTAGCATACTAGTTAAAATTCGTGTCAGTCAGCTGTTGACTCTCAAGCTGCCCAATAGAATCTTCCTGCCTATTCATGGCAGCCAACTATTGGTTCTCACTGTGGTCAGTAGAAAATGGCCGCAAACTACATGAAAACTGCCGTAGAAGCATGAAAAAAATCGATTATTTCCACTATTGATGAGAGTTTGGGAAATGCAAAGTCGGTCTTGGGCTTCCCGCTAACTTGGACCATGTGCATGTAAATTTTGGTGCAAATCTGCCGAAATTCATGTTACACACACACACACACACACACACATCCTGCCTTTTATAAATATGTATATATATATATGAAGAAAAATATACGGATAAAACAAACAAAAATCCTTATATGCAATTATGCTGTTTTAATGTTAATATAATGTCAACGTCGGACGTTTCGGTCTAATAAACCATCTTCAGGACATATTCATAAAATATAATTAACATTATCAATTCAACATGACAAAGATGATAATGTTGATAATGTTAATTATATTTTATGAATATGTCCTGAAGATGGTTTATTAGACCGAAACGTCCGACGTTGACATTATATTAACATTAAAACAACATAATTGCATATAAGGATTTTTGTTTGTTTTTTCCGTATATTTTTCTTCATACTGTCGGATCTATATCCATATATTTGCTTATATATATATAGGTGCGATGGATAATTTGTCTTCTAAATTAAGCAAAAAAAGTAACACTGACATCTAATTTTGATACATATATTTACCAAAAATACGCAAAAATATCTTAAAGCATAATTTTCTACTATAAAATGACCATTGGCTTCAACCACGACTTCAATACGACTTCAGAAACTTCTGCATCTCTTTTCAACGGTCATTTACTTTTTTTCAAATTACTATTAATAAAACAGCAAATAAACTTAAATTAAGATATATTTGAACATATTTAATTACATCATTTTTTCAAGCAAAACTATAGCGACCCTTACTTCTTTGAAAAATAATTATTTACTATTTAAAACATTACACTAGTAATTATTTTCCTTTCAAAGAAAATGAAATTTAATTACTAACTATTTTGAAAGAGCCTAGAAGTAAGATACACGGACAATTTAGTTTTGAAAATTGTTTATTTTAAATTTCAAGTTATATTCGTATTTGAAAAGAAAAAATAACTTTAGTTAAATAAAAATTAGGAAAGACAGACATTGGTTGTGTTGAATATTTGTTTTAAAAATTTAACTATATTTTTTTTAAATTAATTTTCGAAAAAATAAGTTACCTACAGTTTTTTGCTTTTACTTTAATAAAACATAATTTTAAATTATTTACTTTTTATGTTAGTTACAAAACAAAACAAATAAAAACATGAAGTTTATTTTTTAAAGATTAAATAAACTATTTTCCTTAAGATGGCCGAACAATATTAATAAATCAATAATACACGAACACATGCAGACAATGCGTTTTATATATGTATAGATAGATAATATCCCTACTACATAGACATAAATTTTATTTACTATAGATATGGAAATAAATTCAAAAGAATAGAAATTTTAAAAAATATATACAGCGATTCGAAATTCTCAGCAAAATCAAAAAGTGAAAACGAACGGAATAAGAATTATTCTTGTTTGTTTTTACTTTTTAATTATGAGAATTTGGAATGTGTTCTAATGCAATTATTACGCATTTTAATTTCAAAATAACTTTGTAAGTTAAAATCATACGATGTTACTTTTTTACATAATGGATGGTTGTTTGATACTTGTTTCTATATATTTATTTTGTCATAAATTATTGTAGTTTCTTATTTTTAGCCGGACACACACACATACAGACAACTTCTTTATATATATATATATATATATATATATATATATATATATATATATATATATATATATATATATATATATATATATATATAGCGGGACCCCAGAAAACGGGAACTTTTAACAATCCAATAAAACCAAGAGTTATGGAAGAAAAATATTTATTCATAGTAATTGAAACCTTAAAATATGCCATTTAAGAAGCAATGATGGAATTTTCATTTTTTTAAAATTACGCCCTGTAGATGGCGCCCTCCTGTACAAATGCATTCTTGAAATCTGCTGTTGAGATTCCTCATTAACTGCTGCAACATCTCAGCTGGGATACTGTGAATTTCATCTTGAATTCTAAATGGCGAAATGTTTACTTGCTCAAGGTCACTGTCTCGTAGTGTTGCCACTTGCTCATGTCTGGCAATACGTACTTCAAAAATTCCCGTTTTTTTTGTTCATCCTGTATATATATATATATATATATATATATATATATATATATATATATATATATATATATATATATATATATGTATTCGTGTATTTAGGCAGCAATTCTTCTTTCATGCATGTTTCATTGAATACGACACACAAGGTGCATTGATTTAGTTTTTTATCCAATTTCTCATGTGATCTAATAATTTCTTACTTTTCCGATGTTAAATTATATAAAAACTGTCCAATTTTTCTTTTTCTCCGAGCCCTTTCAGTTATACATTTAGCCATTTTCAAGGGTGAAATATCTAAACTGAGAACAGGAGATACTTTTTTTATGTATGTATTTATGTAATGTTTTCATTTTCAAAACACGGTCAAGACATTGTGTCCATGTTCATAGTCGATATTATTGCCTGTTGTTTTCTTGTCTTTATTAATACTTCCATTATTTTTAGCCTTTTTTTTATGTAAAAGTTTTTATATAATTTACCATCCGAAAAAGAAAAAAAAATAGATTACATGAGAAATTGTGTAAAAACTAAATCAAAGCACCCTGTCTGTCGTATTCAATGAAATGTGCATATATATATATATATATATATATATATATATATATATATATATATATATATATATATATATATATATATATATTATGAATTAACTGATTGAAAATGTGGTTTTTCGCTACACAGTTAATTTATAATATTTATGCTCTGTAAATTTCCATTGAGCATTGTTTTGTAAAAATGAAAATAAAAAATAACAAGAACACCGGATTATATATCTTACTGTTCTTTCTTATATATATATATATATATATATATATATATATATATATATATATGTGTGTGTGTGTGTGTGTGTTTGTGTGCAAATATGTAGAAAATAGGAAAGAACACGTTAGGTAAATAATCCGGAGTTGTTTAGTATTTTTGATTTCATTTTGAAAAAACACTGCTCCATCCAGAAGTAGAGCTTAAATTATAATTATTTTTTCCATAGTAATTAATGTTTATAAAGATACGTACATTTCAAGATTGGTTATTCCTAATTTTTCGCTTGAGGATGAAATAGGGCTTGATACTTTAATTCAAAGAATTATTAATATTTATATTGAGTTTCTGGGCTCTTGTTTTTGAAATATGAGAACACTTATGTAGCGAAGGAATCATATTTTTTTTAAAATAATTATATATATATATATATATATATATATATATATATATATAAGAGGGTGAGGTGAAAAGTTAATACGCTACCAATGTATGTGTTTACTTACTTGCATTTATATCTTAGTCAGCCGGTGAAATTTTAGACTATCGTTGTATATCCCCCCTCTCTCTTATATATATATATATATATATATATATATATATATATATATATATATATAAGATTTATAGAAAACCAAACCTGCTGCTGTCGCATTTTCACCAATTTGCTATCCTCAGGCAGTAAATTGGATTTTCTATCTCAAGACACAATCATATGCAGATAAAGATAAATATTTCTTAAATTGCAGGAATTGTAGCGCTTATATGCAGATATATGACTTTCATAAATAGGAGATGGAAAGAAGTAAAGAGGAAGGAGGAGGGATATTTTTTTTTATATAAACATTGCTAGCGGAAAAAAAATATTCCTATTTTTTTTTAATGACATAGATGTCATTAAGAAATAAACGATGACTGAAGTGCATTGACAAGGAATGATATTTTCCTGGAAATATTGTGTAACAAGATGAAAAAAATATTAGGTTGGTGCAAAAAATAATGACGGTTTAATGTCGTTTTTTGACGTATTTTTAACATCGAAAAACGACATTATTACGTCATTATTTTTGCACCAACCTAATAAATGAAGATATGATTGGGTTGGAATTGCGCAATCGATTGAAATATTAACATGTAGCCCAACAGTATAAAGGCGAACTGAAGGTCACGGTTGTAATTGGGCCATTTAGACCAATAGCTTAAACACAAACCGGAAATCGCGATTAGGATTCTGAAAAATAAGAAGTTGCAGATTATTGATAAATATATGTAAGGTATCTCTCGATATTTATGAGATGAAGTATTATGTACATTATTTACATTATTCGGACTATTGTCCACATCTTTGTCGCCATATTTATTACAACGTTTCGGTCGTTGTACGCTCCGGCCTTCTTCAGGTGGTTGAAATGTCGAACTGAACCCTTTATTTTGCTCACTGGGTTAGACTGTTGTAGTTCCACCTGCCATGTTTTAATGGATGTCAGCTATCAGTTATCTCCTGTTAATTGCCCTCTCCAAGTTCACTGCCATAACCGGGTATTGAACTCACATTCTTTTGGTCCTGTCACTGAATCTAACAACCGCATTTATCCTATGTATGGTAATAAAGTCGGTTTTGATTTAAAAAAAATATTCCATCGTAAAAAAGAATATTTCATGATTTCCACATTTAATTTTCGGTATTAGTAATTTAAATGCTTGAAAGAATTTCCTGTACCGAACAGGTCAAACATAACTTTTTTTTTCAAGATATGAATCTTGTTAATTTTCAAATTTACAGAAATAAGCGTTTGCTTTTAATCGTCTGAGAGAATCATTTTTACCTCCCATCAGCATGGCAGATGCTAACCTCCAGGAGAGTGACTTATTGCACCTTTTTGGGCTAAAGTTTCCCACTGACATGAACTGGAAATATTTGATTGAATCGATTGTTAGCTCTGCTGATAGAAGCGTTACTGCGCTGTGTCGTGCGATACAATTTTTCTTTACCAGAATCTATCTTACATTTTGTTAGTCTATAATTGTTTTTTGTTTTTTTTTAATATTGCTGCAACATCAAGTCTGGGCCCCTGCTGTATATTTGGATATTCTTGATGAACTCCAAAGAAGCATCCGTAAGATTATTGGTCCTGACCTGGCATATCGGCTTCAGTTACTTTCTCACAGCCTTAATGTAGGTTTCTTGTGCCTTTTCCAAAGATACCTTTATGGTAATTGTTATGCAAAACTTTCCCCTGTGTTAGCTAGACTTTATGTATAGACGGAGTACTAAATTGGTTGCATGGTCTTATATATGTATTATATTTTATAATTGAAATTGGTAGATGTAACCGGAAGTTCTATGCTAACATTTTTTTTCTATCGGACTTCTAGTTTGTGGGATTTTCTTCCGGCTTCCAGCTCCTCCGTGAACTTTTATTATCAAAAATTTAAGTGTGATGTCAGTTTTTATCTTCTATCTTTTTAATACTTGTTCGTGTCCTGGGTATGACGATAAACTACATCCGCGCCCTGGGTATGACGATAAACTACGTCCAACAACAAGGCTTCAGATAATGTTTTCGGAAAAACAATGTTGCCAGCTATACGTTTTTTGGAAAAAATAATGTTGCCAGCTATACGTTTTTTGGATAAAATAATGTTGCCAACTATACGTTTTTGAAACAATAATTTTGCCAGCTATACGTTTTTTGGAAACAATAATTTTGCCAGCTATACGTTTTTAAAACAATAATGTTGCCAGGTATGCGTTTTTGAAACAATAATGTTGCCACCTATACGTTTTTGAAACAATAATGTTGCCAGCTATGTGTTTGTAAAACAATAATGTTGCTAGCTATACGTTTTTGAAACAATAATGTTGCCAGGTATGCGTTTTTGAAACAATAATGTGCCAGCTATATGTTTGATAGTACTGTATATTTAATATATGTATAGGTATATATATATATATATATATATATATATATATATATATATATATATATATATATATATATATATACCTTAATTTGGCATTAAATGAACCACAGTGGTTGATATGCCATAAAACCCAACCAACCAATACTTGTACTTTTATTGTTCTCTCTCCTTAAAAATTCTTTACACATATTCTCTAACACTGAGCAATTCCTTGCATCTGAATGGCTTTATTACTTTGCCTGGGCTGAAATGATTAAAAAAAATACGAAAAACAAAAACAAAGATAAATATTTCCTAACATGATTATTTTTATTCTAGTTATTCAGTGATATCTCATATTTGATCGTTTCGGTCGACGTATTCTTCAGGTTTTTAACTGTTTAGAAAAAAAAAACAAGGACTAGTCTAAAGCAGTTTCAGAACTACTAAGACTAAAATCCCCTCCTGTGGAAGGCACTGAATAGAGCAACCGGCACGTAGTCAGTAAAATAAAATTACGATGTAAGTCCAAAAGCGATTATGAATTCAGGAAGACAACAGGCGAATTATGAGATACCATGAAATTATTAGAACCGAGTGTAAATTCTAAGTTAAATTCTAGGGAGAAAAAAATGTCCTAGCTAAAAAAAACAAAAAAAAAAAACAACACAAAAAAAAAAAGAAAAACGAAACAAACAAATAAAATCCAACCAGAAAGATAGCGTATTTCTTAAAGTAACGTTTAAAAATTAAATAAGGAAAAACTAGATGTATGCGACGATACTTTCTCATTGCCTCATAAATAGACGAATCAGCAACAAGCGAGAACGCGAAGTTTCCTTATGCTTCTTGCTGTCGGGAGGTCCTCATTAGAACAGTTCATTGAGCACACGGGACTTAAACAGGGTTGTGTTCTTGTTCCCGTGCTCTTCAACATCAATCTGGTTGCTGTAACTTCTCTCTCGATTACATATAGAACTCAGCGATGGAATACGTATCCGATATCGCTTTGACGGTAGCGTCTTCATTATTTGACATCTCAAAGCTAAGACTATGGCCTCTACCATTCCTGTCTATGAACTGCAATATGCTAACGATACTGCCATAGTTTCCCATGCGACACTCTCAATACAACAGTCCCTGTCCTCTTTGCATCAGACCTATTCTCGCCTTTATCTTGATATCAATCCAAACAAATAGGTAATTCAATCAGCGTTGAAACGACGTGATCTAGCAGCTGACTTCTCGTTGTCTAACGTTAACTCATTCATCTACCACGGCAGCGTCATATCCGATAAGGGACACAGCGATGAAGACATCCTACGGCGGATAAAACTTGCCTCCGCTTCCTTCGAACGTCTCCGCCTCCGGCTCTTTTTTCCGACGAGCCACCAAAGTCGCTGTCTATGGAGCTGTTGTTGTTTCAACAGTACTCTGCGGCTGTGAAATCGGGACCTAGCATCGTTGAAAAATAAAACTGTTTGAGACATTCCACATCTGCTGCCTTCAGCGAATCTTGCACGTTACTTGCTGAAATCGTCAGAATCGATGCCACCATCCGACAACGATTTGTATGTTTGTTTGGACATGTGTGGATGTCGAGCCATTGCCTCCTGAAAATTGTATTCTTCGGAGACTTCGAAACCGGAAACCACCCACGTGGAGGCCCAAAGAAACGATTCTGAGTCTATCTTAAGTGAGCTCTTATCTCTTGTAACATTGACCCGACACAGAAAACCTCGCAAGGGATCGGACCGGCTGGAGGTCTCTCTGCGTCGCTGGAGTGGCGCACTCCGAGGCGGAGAGACGAGCGTCACCAGCAACTTGCCAATCCCGCACCAAGCATGTTCCCTGTCACCTATGCCCAAGAACGTGTCGCTCGAGGATCGGGCCGCTATCTCACTTTGCAGCCCATAGAGGACAAACGGAAATGGGAAGACAGCGTCGTTGTCAGCAATGACGGGTAGCCTTAAGCACTGAGGATCATCAAGTCAATGCAAACGATCCTTTCTTTTAAATGCTTAGGATGAAATCAAATATGTCGGTCACTTCTAGTCAAGTTGAGGTCTGCCTTAACAAATTTCACGCCATCGGTACTTTCTTCTACTCTGATTTTCTTTCACTTCAAACCAACTCTCGCAAAGCTAAACGGCAGTAGAGAATTGATGACGGGAGCAGGTGTTGTTGAAAATGGAAGCCTTTAGTCCTGAACCTGCACTTTGGCAGCGAATGTAGACATCAATGATATCATCACAAAGGAAGCGATCAGCAAAGAAAAAATTCAGAATTGTCCTTCTAGACAGATTACCACCCATAGCTATAGAACCCAGTCTGTCCTGCTATGGGTGAGGAGAAGAGTTGGATTCATACCCATCCCAAAGGTACTAGGACTTAAGTAAATCTAATGACCTCGACTGCAATTCGAAATCGGCTCTCCGATTCCTCAATCCGAGCTACCGAAAAGCCACTTAATGTAGAAGGTTACTATATAAGGTTGTTTTAAGGGCGTAAAAGAAGGAAGTGTAGATCTGTGGAAGAAGACACTTCTGTTCCAAAATGCAACAGTACACGGGAAGAAGCTCTCTGAATAGAGTTCTTCCTTACAAATGGAATACGAAAGGACAATAAGGAGAATAAGACCTTTTGTACATGACATGGTGGTCTTAGCTGAGAAGGTTTGAACTGCTGCTATCATGAATATAGCGATAAGGTAACTGGAGGCCACCAACGTTACGTCTGTTGGGAAAGGGGTCGGGAAAGGTGTTGAAGGTGGAGAATGAGTCATCATCCGCAGGACTTTGTGACCGTTTTCGAAATTTATCAATGCTGGAGAGTAAGGCTTGTTCAGCTCGATCCCAGATATAGCAGACGCGCTCTATCTTTGTAAGAGAACGCTTAAAGTTAGGTAACAAATTAATTTTCCATCATTTTATGTACTTTTTCAATAAGGAATTTAAGTTTAACAGTGGGATTTCGCCATATCTAAAGTGCGAAATCGGTGTTTCAACGCCAGGTGGTCGTATCATTGACAGGAGAAGCATTTGTACGAAATTTAACTCTATTGGAATTCGAACTCGACCTTCTAGTTTCGAAATCCGAGCCACTATTCTTTTACACCTCTTACATAAATTGGATTAAAATTATATTAGGTTGGTGCGAAAATAATGTCGTTTTCTCACATAGTAACATATTTGTGAAAACGACATTATTTTTGCACCAACCTAATATTTGTGCAACGTATCTTCATATTTTTGGGAAAGATAAATGAGTATAAATTTTTTATTCAAGCCTTTTCCTTAGCTTACTGTGCATATCCTTAAAGCACATAGAACGATTTGTTTTTTACGGTTTATCAATCTTTGGAAGGTTCTTTATAGCAATTAGATTTTCAGGAGATAGTAATAATTTTTTTACTGATAAATATTATACTATTTAACCCATAGCTGGAGAGAGAATAGGTGGAGTCATACGTTTCCCATGGGTATTGAAGCGTAAATGAATATAACGAACCTGACTAGTAAGTACTTTAGACCAACAATACACCCAAAATTCCATCATCTGATATTCCCAATAGATCGCTCATTTAGGTACCCGACCAAGATCAACGTTGCTTATCTTTAGTGAATAGGAACTAGAATTCACAGACTGCATGTTCTTCAGGATCTTATCACCCGAAAATAAAACAAACAAACAAGGGACAATCATTCAAATGTTTTGTGACTCAACGAACACTCGTTGACACTTTTGTGGTGTCAACGAATACACGTTGTCACTTTTGTAAGGCTCGTTGTAGTAGAGACTTTGTAATCGCAGATAAAAAAAAAACCCAAAAAACAAAACAATAGTAACACTGTTGAACAATACTGGTGTCAGAGGCCTTCGAATATCACTCGCACTTGCTCGACAATACTCGCTGGAGCAGCAATCCGTATAGTGATCCGAATCGAGAAATAGTATAGCGAATAGAGTAGAAAATAGAGGTCCGTATAGTAATAGTCGATAGAGTAGAAATGGTGACCTGTATAGTAATAGAGGATAGAATAGACATAACGATCAATTAGACGTCACGTGACTTCCTACATATAACGTTTCCTCTATGGTCACGTGGTTTACTTAATTCAATAATGGGATCGCCCGTGCTTGCTCACCGGCGATCTATGTTCAAACTCAAGTGTCGGAAGTGACACTTTATTCCTATATAACAAAAATCTTTGAGAACTGAGGTGTACTTGACTGATTGCTTTGTTTATCACGGCTTATCAATCCTTTGCAGGTTGTTTAAAGCCAGGAAATACTTTTACATCGTAAAAATTATTTTTTGAGATAATAATGATTTAAAAATTAACCCATAGCAGGGGAGAACAAGTAAATGCATAACTTTCCGAATAGCATTTGCGCGTAAGTAAATATAACGAACCCGACTGGAACTGGAACTGGAACTCGGCTATTCAATTTTCAATTCCGAGCCGTTATGCATTACATTAATTGCACAGCTAAGTAGACATTACCTGGCACTTCCAAGCGGTCATCATATAGGTATTGACTGGATACTACGTTGATTAACTTAGTTGATCATAGGCCATAAGCTCAGTTGTTTAATAATTTTGTAAAATGGTTACAAAATTAGTTGTTTTGTACTTTAAATAGGAAAAAATTATTATACATAGTTAAAGAAAAGTGAGGCATGTTTTTCTTGTTTATTTTCAAATTTTATTATGACAAAAAGAAAAAAAAAATATGCTTAACTTTTGCTCACGCAAAATATCCTCCTTTAGCCTTGATTACTGCAGAAAACATTTTTGGTATTCGTTGTGAAAGTTTGTCAAAGATTCCATTCTTTTTTCAATGACTCTAAGAGATCTTTTTTATTTTTTCACTCTTCTGTCAAGTTCATCCCGTGCTAATTCTGTGGGGTCGCTTCAAACTTTTGAACCGTAGTGTATATTTATTTAAAATTATTTATTTTTGAGGTGTTTATTTTTCGAACAGGTGATACGAATAAACTTACAAATAATATTTTACAATTAATTATAACTGTTTATTCCCATATCAAAACTCAGGATATAAACAAATACTTTCATGGAAATTGTTCCGAGGAGCTGCATTCGCTGGTTCCCAGACGTCGCGAGTTCAAGCGCCCTACGACGCTGGCATCCTGCTCTCACCCCTTCACTGTCGAAACTCCTAAATGTAGCCGTCTCTTCTACTCCAATAGCTTCATGTCTCGCACCTCTCGCCTGTGGAACTCCCTTCCCTATTCCAGTTTCCCTGATAGCTATAATCTCCAGTTATTCAAGTGTAATGTCAATCGACATCTCCAGTTGCCTTGATCTTTCCACTACCCTCCTCCTCATCCTTTCTTCTATCACTCCTATCTGATCTTGCTCTAAATTTTCTGTAACCCCTTGCGTCCTAGTGGGTCCTCGCCTTGCTTAGGGTGAAATGCTTAAAAAAAACAAAAAAAAAAAAAAAACTTTAAATGGAAGTACATATTTTGAGATGTGTTCATAAACTTCTTTTGAAGATATTAAGTGACTCTCATAGTTCGGAAAAAAAGTCTCTGCTTGTTGATTTGGAAATTGTCAGATTAGAGAATTCGTATGCTGTGTTGCGTACAATGCAGCACGTGATTCGCTTGGGATTAAGAGGTCTTCGAGAAGGGAAACTACACACGTGTTGTCTCTAATGGTTGTCTGAGGTTAAAGAGAGAGACATGAGCGAAAGAGAGAGAGTGGGATTTTTACGCTTGTACTTTTCTTTATATTGTACTTTATACAATGCGACATGGTGGGAGTTAATAGAAGTACACCGATAGAGACGTTAGTCTAAGCCCAAAGTAGAAATCCTACCATCTAACAGATGAAATGTAAAATAGAAGAATGTTAAAAAAAGGAATCGGCCATGAAACAAACATAAAATCAATGCCTGAGAACATTAATTCGAATGCCTCAATGTAGATTATGGATACATACATAGTTTTTTTTTACGAGATTTAGCTAGAAAGCATCAATACAAACAATAGAGACGAATTTAATACCAGTTTAATAATGCACAACTTACAATAACTCAAAAAGCGTCGAAAAATGTCTTCTTTCCTCGCGAACAAACTTACAATAACCAAGACTGAATAGAACTATCAATAGATTGCATCGCAATCACATTCCTTAGAGAAAATTGAAAAAAATGTTTATCTTTTACCTGTATATAAACCATACATATATATTCGATAGAAGAAACGAGAAAATACAAAGAGTGTTTGTTGAAAATTGTTGCAATCATTATCGCGCTTCTGTAGTGTGTGATTTACGCCAGACGTTGAATCAAATTTAATTCAGAATGTCGGAAAAACCTAGGTACCTCAAGAATAGAAATCGAAACTAATCGCGTAGGCACCAAGTTAAGGTTCAAGCCACAAAATAAATAAAAAGCCCACGATAGACTTAACAAATAAAAAAAAATGTTAATAGAAGGAGAAACGAAAACTAATTAGTCACGTCTACCTAAAGCCAAAAAAAAAAAAAAGAAAAAAGAAAACTGTCATAGCAAAAAGAATGTGTCTCTTATTCTGAGATTTTAAAAAGAGATCTTTAAGCATTCTCTTTATTTTAAAGACTTAGGTAAATTCTAGAGACCTTATGGTTGAACTATCGCAACAAAAATTGTTCATTAACAACATTTTTTTACGCTGAATCTGCATAGAAGCCACGAATCGTGCAAATTGTACATTAATAGATCATTGGAAATAATAATGATTTTATAATCGTTCGTCAGTTAGAAGTAGAGCGGCACTTTCGAAGCAGAACTCTCCCTCCTCTCTTTGTTCTTGAAAAATCACAAAAAAGATCCTGATCAGACATCTTGACTTCAGTCACTTTCTCACCGACACGACGTGGCTTTCCGCTGTCTTTTTACGAATATTTTCACCGCAGCTGCACTGATAAGCTATTTTCCCTGGTGCCGCGATAACAGGCTATTACCACATTAGCGGTTAGGTCTCACCAATTTACAGTTGGGCCATACTCTAAAAGCATTATTTTCTCGCACTTTCCCTCCAGATTTCTTGCTTCCTGATAAATACAATCTTCAACAATTTAAATGCAACGTGAATTGCCATCTTCTGTCTTCTTGACTCCACTTTCTCTTTTGTCAAATGTCCTTGAAATCCTTAGAAATAAATTAGAAATACATTCAACGATTCGAGTTCGCGTGCGACAGCTAGTCTGGGATGCCTGCCAGGAAATACAATTGATCTGAATCAAATTTAGTATCCATCAGTAAATTTGACCTAAGAAGAGTTGATCTGTGGTGACTCCAATATGTACGGGGCTCTGTGTAACTCTTAGCAAAATAGGCTTTGCTCTCGATGTCACACCAGAACGTCACAGGGGGACAGGTAAATGAGAGAGACTGTAAAAATAATTGCTTTTATTTTTTAAGCAAATTGTGCATTAATAGATATTTGGAAATAATAATGATTTCCAAAAGGTACGTCACTTACGATATGTACGTTGAGCGGAACTTTCTCTAACTCCTATCTATCTATCTATCTATCTATCTATCTATCTATCTATATATATATATATATATATATATATATATATATATATATATATATATATATATTATGAAAGGGAAAACAGCTTAAATCATAATCGATGAATTTATCAATTATCTGATATTGAGATAATCATAACTTATCCAGAGCCGAGCTACCACCTGCTGGCAAACAGTTCACACTCGGCTACTACAACTGAATACACTTACACACACATACACACACACACACACACACACACACACATATATATATATATATATATATATATATATATATATACATATATATATATATATAATTAAGTTCTCTCTTTGTCTCTCTTTTTCTCTCGTATGCATCAGGTCATTTACCCATTAACTCTTGAATCTCTAACTTACACTCCATCCTTATATATATATATATATATATATATATATATATATATATGTGTGTGTTTGTGTGTGTGTGTGTCTCTGTGTGTGTGTGTCTGTGATTTTTTGTGTATTAGTCTCACAAATTTGTATTAAACGTTATTTTTAGTGGATACTCTTATTTACATAGACGTCCCGGATAGCGTATATTTTTCTCTGATAAAATTTCTAAAATATTCACGTCGGTAGACAGAAATAAATTAACATATTGTTTAATAAATAAACGGGGCCTCTACACAAAAGCCAGTATCAACCAACAATAACGCGTGAGTAATATATATATATATATATATATATATATATATATATATATATATATATATATATATATATATATATATATATAAATAAATGTTTTTTTTTATTATATTGATGCTCTGTGTAATCCATACACAAAGAGCCCTATAGACATATGGTGGCAATTGTAATGAGATCACTCCCTCCGTGCATTGCATTCGTATTTGATCTCAGTTGCAGATTCCCTTCCTTGGCAAACCATTGCGTTATCGGTAATTCTGATTTCATTACCCGTTCCCTAAAGAATATTAAATACGAAGTGTGGTCGATCATGGAAAACGATACTGTGGTGCAGCTTCAAGAGGAAATATACACTTTATGCATATTGCTAAAGCGTTGATTCGTCTTACATAGCGTACAGCATAAGGTTACATGTAGATGTTAAACAAACTGGTTTCATTGATCTCAAGAGAGGAGATCTGATTTTTCTATATGCCGTGTCCCTTCAAGACTTTGGCGTTCGTAGCTCGCCACATTTTCCTGTTCTTGGGAGCTCATAATAAATCTTCTCTTTATTTTTTATCTCCCCCAAACCCTGTTTTGCTATCCATTTATACAAGCTCATTGGGTAGGTTAAGCGTTGTTTTCCTTTCTCCCTCTGTCCCTGAGTATCAAATTTTCAAGCCCTCTTTCCCCATTTTGTGCCCGAGATGATTCAACTGTCTCTTTCTAATGTTAAGTATAAATGTCCATTTTGTTACCATGAATTCTGAAATTTCGTCGTTGCTCATATGTTCTGTTCATATTATTCCCAATATCCTCCTGTAGAATAACATTTATCTTTCAAGAGATTGCCCATCTTTTGCTAAAATATTCCCAGTGTCCTTCTGGAGAATAACATATCTGATGGTTCAAGTCTCTTCATCTTTCAAGAGATTTCCCATCTTTTGCTAAAATAGTCCCAGTATCCTCCTGTAGAAAAACATTTCTGATGGTTGAAGTCTATTCATCTTACAAGAGATTGCCCATCTTTTGCTAAAATATTCTCAGTATCCTCCTGTAGAACCACATTTCTGATGGTCTAAGTCTATTCATCTTTCAAGTGATTGGCCACCTTTTGCTTCAATATTCACAGTATCATCTTGTAGAACAACGTTTCTCTTGGTTCAAATCTATTCATCTTTCAAGAGATTACCCAACTTATGCTTCAATATTCCCAGTATCCCCCTGTAGAACCACGTTTCCGTTCGTTCAGTTTCTTCATCTCTTAAATGATTTCCCACCTTTTGCATATCGGAGGAAAATTACGCAACATTTCAGTGCTTTTTTCTTAGTTTCTAATGATACTTTTCTGTGTTTTATACGCTGCATAGCTTTTAGAATTTTTCGTTATACGCTCTGGCTTTCTTCAAGTGACAGGAACATCGAACTGAACATTTTTATTTCGTCCACCGGAGTAGATTGTTCTAATTCAACGTGCCATGGCGCTTCCGGTTGTCTCAATAATCCCCCTTTAACTAAACCCTCCAGGTGTTTTGTCCACCGCTACAGTAGCCCGGGTATTGAACTCACAACCCTTTGGGTCAAGTCACTGGATCCAACCAACGCTTCTATCCATTGGGCAATAACGAATGATTTAAGACAAACAGTATATAAGGTTTCAATATAGGGCCAAGGACGAAATTATTCGTACACCCTTCAATTTTTAATATTTTTATCCATTTCTCAGAATCTAATACCAGTATGATGCCATGTTTTTTGGGTTAATAAGTACCAATATATATATATATATATATATATATATATATATATATATATATATATATATAAACTCAATTTTCAGAACAATAGGTTAATAGGTACGAGTAACTTTCAATACTGTATATATATATATATATATATATATATATATATATATGAAGTGAACATTGAAGTAAAAACTTAGAGGCGACAGGCTGTTTCATGCTAGACGCAATCGTCAGGCCACGTGTGTTGTTTTTTTGTCGGCTATTTATATATACGGGTCAGTGGTGCATTGTGGGTAGTCTATTTTGGCGGTTATTTTGCTGGAAGTCGTTTATTTGTTAATTTATTCATTTATTTCGGTTAATTTATTTTGCTTGTTTTTATTTATCTTTTATTTTTTATTTTTATTATTTTCTTATATATATATATTTTAATAGCTGTTTTATTAACTTAATAAAAATTTGATTATATCGCTTATTTAATTGTTTTGTTTTTGTTTGGGAAGATAATTAAAGCGAAAAGAGTAAATAAAAATATACAGTATAATAAATAAATAATAAAAAGACAAGTAAAATAAATTAATCTAAATTAATCCAGATAAATAAATAAATAAATAAGCAAACTAACAAACCACCCCCGATAAATTAACCGTTAGAAAAAACAAGTAAAGACAATCAATTAAAAAAAAATAAAATAAATGAAGTAATAATCAAATTAAAAACTGCTTCAGCCAAAATAATACTTAGAATAAACTACAGCATCAACCCCAAAATTAAATAAATAGGTTTATTTATAGGTCAAATAGTTGTCAATATAATATTGTAGTCTACATTGTATTGAGCATTTTTTTAAAAAGTAAATGCTACGAACTGTGGATTTTTACTCCATCTGTTCTGTGTCTTATTTGAAGGTATATATATATATATATATATATATATATACATATATATATATATATATATATATATATATATATATATATATATATATATATATATATATATATGTCCGAGATAAGAAAAGATCTTACGCTGACATCTAGCCGACTTAACTGTAATTTCATGAGATCTCGTCGCCAGTCTAGTACTGCGCTTAAATTCCTACATCTATCTAGTATTTTATGGTCCATATGTTAAACATTGATTACTCGTTTTAATCGATACTAGTGCTTCTGTTATTATAGGAAGACCGATTGTTTTTAAATGTATTATTATTAATTTTTTTTTGATTCTAGAAGCTTCTATTTTGAGAGGCTGTCATAATTGATATTTTTCGATGACTGTGTGGACATAAAACAGGACCTATTGTTCTGAAGTCTTTTATTCTAATATCGAGTGAATTGGCTTATATTTTGTGCTCAGTATATATGGTAAATTCGTAGGGAAATGTAAGATTTTCCCATTCCAGCGCCGATACGTCTTTGTGTTCATACCATTTTCTTCAATGGGGAAAAGTCATACCTTCGAATATGGGTTTCTATTGACCCTATTAGACCATGAGTTCATTTTGGCATAGCGCAGAGCACCTAGATATTTAGATTGTTGGCAAACTTTAACAAACTTAAATGCATAAAATGTGAGAAAAAAAGAAAAAAAACAAAACAGATTTCTTGTTGAAGTAGCTGTAACTCTAAACTTCTTTTTGCGGGTATGTTTGTTAAACTTTGCCAAAATCTTTCTTCTAAATTAACTAATCTAAAGTACTCTTTAAGATTTCTGTTGTTATATCTCGAGAAACATACGTATACATTCAAACGCTCTCAACCTGTTGTAGCTTATTTCTGGGGCAAGGGCAAATCAAAGAAATGCCCGAAAAATGTATATTTAAAAGTTTATAATTACAATCATAAATATTTTTTGTTTTTCTTGCGCCATCCTTAGCAGACATTAAAAAAAAATTCTGATTAAAAATACTTTCATGATTATTTCTTTATAATATGATAAATAATATATATTTTGATTATATTACTTAGATGAGATATTGCAAATATTTACATTATTTGGACTGTTGTTCTTAACTTTATTGTCACATTCATCTTCAGTGTCTGCCCATATTTCAGATATGAGGTACTATGATTATTTACATTATTTGCATTGTTCAGAATGTTGTCCTCATCTTTGTTGCCATATTCACTCCTGCAATATCTGTCTATATACCTGAGATGAAGTATTGTAATTATTTACTCTATTTACATTGTTCGGACTTTGGTCATCACCTTTGTTACCATTTCTTCAATATCTTCAATATCTGAGATGAGGTACTGTAATTATTTACATTGTTCGGACTTTTGTCTTCATCTTTGTTACTGTCATGGGTCCTTACCTATAACTACAGAATGAACTCTTCCCAACAATATATATATATTACGCCTCTCAAGAGAGAGGGTCGGAATCGAGTCGAGCCGATAGTAGTTCACTCTAAACCAGACTGACAGTCATACTAACACCTGTCATATCTTGTATTATTATTTCGTGTAATATAGCTTCGTTATTTCTACTCTTGTGTTCGGGTTGTTCTTCCTTGGTCTTAACCTGGGCAACAACAGTTACCACATTCACTCCTTCAATATCTGTCTATATTTCTGAGATGAGTTATTGTAATTATTTACTTTATTTACATTGTTCGGACTCTTGTCCTTATCTTCGTTGCCATATTCACTCCTTCAATATCTGTCTCTATTTCTGAGATGAGGCATTGTTATTATTTACACTATTTACATTATTCGGACTGTTGTCCTCATCTTTATTGCCATATTCACTCCTTCAATATCTGTCTCTATTTCTAAGATGAGGTATTGTAATTATTTACAATATTTACATTGTTCGGACGGTTGTCCTCATCTTTGTTACCATATTCATTCCTTCAATATCTGTCTATATTTCTGAGATGAGACATTTTAATTATTTACACTATTTACATTGATCGGACTGTTGTCCTCATCTTTGTTGCCATATTCACTCCTTCAACATTTGTCTATTTTTCTGAGATGAGGCATTGTAATTATTTACGTTATTTACATTGTTCGGACTGTTGTGCTCATCTTTGTTGCCATATTCCCGACGTTTCGGCCGTTATACTCTCTGGCCTTTTTCAGGTGATATATCGAACTGGACGCTTTATTTACTTGGAGAGGTGAGTTACTAAAAGGGTAATAACTGAAACTGAGATATCCGGCATGATACGTGGAACTAGAACAATCTACTCCGGTGGACTAAATAAAGGTTTCGCTACAAAATTCTAGTGTATATCACCTGAAGAAGGCCAGAGCGTACGACGGCCGAAACGTCGTGAATATGGCACTAAAAATGAGGGCAACATTTCGAACAATGTAAATAGATTAAGTAATATATATTTTATTGAAATTTGTTTGTATGTTTTTATTATATTATAGATATGAAATATGATGGATAAATATTAATCAACAATTATATTTTTAATTTTCGAGGAAAAACATATAAATCCAGTTTCCTATTGATTTTTATTAAAATTGTAGAAATAGTTTTCATAAACCAATAAATATTACTTAATGCGTATACTGTAATATCGGGACCAGGAGACAAATTTTCTTTCGACAAACTTTTTTATCTATTTTTTGCATGAAGATTTGTTAAACGTTCCCAATTAGTCTCTCTTACTTTAGCGTTTACACAAAACTGATATTTTGGAGATCTACTTATTACGAATATGTACCTGGTAAAATCTTTTTTGTGTATGTCAGATTTTACTCATAAGCGGCTTTGTTTAATCCTTCTCTTTCTGTTTTCACCCCAGAGTTCTGTAATCGCATTAGATTTTTTTGTTCTTTCAATTGGTATCTGTGACGGATTAGATTTTCTTCCTACTTCGTTCAGCTTTTCTCTGTCGTTTACCATATTTTTGTCCGCTACATTTGCTATTGTAAGCATCTTGTTTATGTAGGTGTAGATCGTGGGCTTCTTGAATGATTGAATATTGCTTTTTATTGGATTCCTTCTCGTAAACGAACTTCATTATAACATTCCTTCGGGATATCTTTCAAGACCTATGGTTGGAGATTTGTATGTGAATTCCAATATTAATTTTTCGTCATCCTCTTCGTTTTCTTGCTATTAGTATTCATATTATAGACAGAGATAGCAACAAAAAATCGACTTTGGTATACAAATACACGAGATCCATTATACTCATTATGTCAGAGAAATATATACTAGGCATCACCGTCAAATGTACGCGATTTTGTAACAGGATTTACACATCTACCATTCGCCAGTGCATTGAATATTTTTGCTATATCTGGTCTTGTGTTCTTGCTATTCGTCTCGAGATTCTTGACAAAATCCAAAGAAGCCTTTTCAATGTAAATGATCCTGACACGGCATCTCGACTTCATTCACATTCTCACCGACATGGAGTGGCTTATTTCTATCTTTTCTGCAAGTATTTTCATGGCAACTCCTCTGGCGAGATTTTTTCCCCTGCGCTCTTGACGGCATGCATTCAAGCGTGCTACTAGGTTGGCAAGGTGGAATAATAGATAGGGGCTGGGAGAGCCGAGTTCGAATTCCAGTCGAATCAATTATATTCACCTACATGCTAATACGCTTAGAAAAGAATGGATTCTCTTCTTCTCCCTCCAGCTATGGATAAATACCAGGATAGACGGGGTTCTATTCTTGGATCACAATTGGGCAAGAAATGGCAACCTACTGCGGGAAAATATCTGCCTCGTCAGTCATGGATAGAAAGATACATAATCTCCTTAGCGTATATCACGCATGGCACATAAATGACTAGGTTGGCATCTAGAATTACCCGTTTACTGTTGAAATAGCTAAATGTAACTGCAATTTCTACTCCGAGCCTTTGTTTTCTCACACTTCGAAACTGTGGATACTCCCTTCGGCTTACCTGCCTCTCTGGTAACTACAATCATCAAAAATTTTAATGCAATGTCAATCTTCTTGAATCCTGTTACTTACATTTCGTCATCGCCGACCTGAAAATCGAACTATCACGAATTAGAATGAACGGACGTAATCTCCGTGAAGCACCGTATCTTCAAAGACTGTTGGACCTCTAACTCATACCCTATCCTAAGTAGAGCTAGCTCGTCCATATGATCGATTCCTAAGGATGCAAGAAAATGACCGTCTCCCTGTACCACTCCCGCTTCTTCCTATCCTCTATTATTTCAAGAGGCAGATCTGACCACCAAAAATGGACTGTGGTGTCACATTTGGGCGGGAGATGCCTAGACCTCAATCTGCAGCCTTGATAGAATCTAAAAGCGTCTCTGAGTCCTTGTGAGTAACGGATTATTCTCCACCCATCATCCTCTCTCCCGGAGGCAGGATGTGACAAGGCTCTCGTTGCCCTACCGTAGTGCTTAGACGACCTACATTCCCTGGTCCGGTCAAAACAAACCTTCACGGCAAGATCACGCTTACATTGTAGCAAACATACTCTGTATTCCATCGGTGAGAAGTAGGTTCCACTCAAGCAGCTTCTTCCACGACCACAAACCCTGTAGAACTGACTCCCAACAAGATGTTTCGTCGATCACCATAATTTTAACCTGTTCAAGGCTCGGGCTAACCGTTATCATCCACTCATATCCACACAAATTGCCTCCAAACGTAACCCTCACAGATTGTCTCCTAGGCCTTGTACAGGGTGAACCTTACTGTAAACAATATATATATATATATATATATATATATATATATATATATATATGTAAGCAAATATATGGATATATATTTCCCCTTTTCTAGCGAGATTGGTGCTCGACAGGCGTACATATAAATTTTAGATCAAAATAGAATTCTTTTCATTTTTCATTTTTCATTCAAAATACTCAAATTTTAGGAATACGTTTTCACGTGACCATGTTTAAACAGAACGCTGATCATATAAAACTTTCAGTTATCTGTTTGGATAAGTCTTTTTCTCTAGGTTGGCTTTCCTACGCCGTGCATTGACTGGAGGAGATCCGATTCTGGAGGGGATTGTTAGGGACGCGTTCCCTGGCCTTACCATCAGTCCCCCCATCTCGCGGGTTGAGCGCGGTCGTAAACCCCGGGATCAATCGGTTTTCCTTCGCGAGTGTCGGTCGGCCTTGAGGGCCGTTCCCCGGTCCAGTGACCTTTCTCAGCCTAGGAAGGTCTTCTATCGTGAATTACTGGAGAGGCCTGCGAAGGATCTCCTACGAGATACGCTCGGCTTGTCGGAGGAGGAGTACTGCTCCTACTGGTCTTGGGCGCCAGCGGCGGATTACCTCAGTAACCCTGAGTTTTCGCTTAGCTGGCGATTGGCTCGGAATCGGCTGCCTCTCAACGACAAGGCTTTCATATGGGGCTTGGCGGATTTTCCAGACTGTGAACGGTGTGGCCTTGGCTTAGAAGAAACGGCTGCAGAATACAGCGGCCTCTCTGTTTTATGGGTTGGACGGTCTCTACTAACATCAATTATGTTTAGTTTGTATTTGTGTTTATTTTAAGTTTATTATTGGGTTCATTTCCCTCCCCTCTCATTTTATCATTATTAGAATTGTATATATATATATATATATATCATCATTAGAATTTTAATGGTATGGGCACGTGGTATTATGGTGGTTGAAGGATTGTTTGGTGATGGACGAGTTCTTTTGGTGAATGTGTAAAATGTAATGTACAAATGGGTCGCGAATCTGATTAGCTAGGTATAAGATAGTTAGTGTTGACCAGCCTCTACCCATCCCCTTTATTGGCCTCGTGCCACAATTTGTACTTTTTGTACCAATAAATACCAGTCTTGTTCTTATGTCCATCGTCTTTGTCATGTTGAATTGATAATGTTAATTATAGTTTATGAATATGTCGTGAAGATGGTTTATTAGACCGAAACGTCCGACGTTGACATTATATTAACATTAAAACAGCATAATTGCATATAAGGATTTTTGTTTGTTTTTTTCCGTATATTTTTCTCCATATATATGTATATATATATTGTCCTTCCATCATTCCTTATAATACTGAGTCTTCTGTCTCATTTTAACTCCTTTAATCCGCCTGGTGGAATAATGAATAAAGGAGAGCTGAGGTCGAATTCTAGTCGAATCCATTACATTTGCTTACGTTCTAATACACTTGGGCAATCCTCTGCTTCTCCCCCTTCCAGGTATGGGTTAGAGGGTTAGCAGGACAATTCGGGCTCATTTGCCTAGGATGGCAACTGGACTACCGCAAAAAAAGAAATGGCAACATATTACTGGAAAAAATCTGCCTCGTCTGTCATGTTTCGAAAGATACATGATCGCCTAAGCGTGTTTCACGCATGGCACATAACTGACTGAACCGCCTGCGTATTAATGATAAGACCGCCTTGCCGAACAATGTAAATAGCGTAGACATTAAATACATCTTACTTTTTTTTTTTCTCTGAAACCAAGTCACTTCTCTGAAATGTCGTTTCCGTGTTTTCATGCGTTCAAAACGAAATTGTCCATTATTTACCAGATGTTGCAAGGCGTAACGGTCGCACTAACTAACTCAGGAAAGGAGGAAAAATCTGAATTATAATAGATATTATTATTATTATTATTATTATTTATGTGTTTCCTGCATTGTATCCTGTATAGCCGGGTCCAAACTATGGTACTTAGGTCCTACAGTAGAATTGTTATTTAATTCATAGTACTTTTCTTAGTAAATTGGTAGTTCCTAGTAGGGCGATCTTCTCACGAGGCCCACAGCTCCTATTACTATTGGTACAGTCTCAGTCCCCACAACCTGTTTATCTTGATTTATTATTATTATTATTATTATTACGTTTCTATCATGCGTTCTCTGTTCTGTTGTTGAACAGAGAAATCGGGGAAATTTTGAATAGAGCAAAAGTAATGATTCAGATATTGATGCCAGGGTTGTTCTATGTAATGAACATTCAAGAAACTTTTATATAATATTTCTGTATATCAAGTTTCCATGTATTTCCTTTAAGTTTCAGACAAATAAGTAATAACAATGGGCAGTAAGTTAGAAGGGGAGTAAATAGATGGAAATATTAGTTCGGGTATTCAGTGTCTTTTTTGAATTTGACTGCCAGCCATTAGATATTGAATAAGACATAAGATCTAGTCTCTGTAAAAAAAGAGAAGCCGCAGCAATGCTGTGAAAAATGCGACTCTCGGTTGAGCGAGAGGGAAATGTCTATTTAGTTTATATTAAGGAAAATGCTGACGATCTAGAACTTTGGATGCATCTGAAACCGGTTTCTATTACTATTAATATACGATGATAATTCGTGGAGTGACAATCTATAATGAAGAAGAGATTGCTTCAAAGCCTTGAAGTCTGTCCCGACAATGTTAATAGTTGAATAAACCGCGCATGCGCGCACAGACGCACGCATATATACCCACACGGGCAAAAAGATTCCAGACAGACCAAGAAGCATTTTGACCACGCCATAAAAATATGTTGTTTTTTTTTTAATAATGTAACTCTATAAAAGGCAACAAAGCAATTAACATATAGGGAGAATGGCAGGAAAAAAGAAAAACAATTATTAAAGAGCCAGAACCATAAAATAAAATAAAAAACAGAAATTACGAATATGACAATTAGTATTGATTTGATTTTGGCTGGTTGATTTTGTTTAGCGCCATATCAACACATTTATGGGTTATTTAATGTCGAAATCTAAATATTTTGAAAACAATTTTATGCCTTCAACTAAGTATATTTTGAACGTATTTGTCTGACTTCAACTACAGATAAAATATATGTATATTTGGTCATTTTACTATAAATATGTATTGTACGTCATTTTGCAATAATTATGTATTAGTCATTTGACGATAAATATGTATTGTCTGTTATCTTATTATAAATATGTATTGTTGGTCATTTTACAATAAATATGTATTCGTCATTTTACTATAACTATTTATTATTGGTCATCTTGCTATAAATATGTCTTGGTCATTTGATATGTATAGCTGGTCATTTTACCATATATATATATATATATATATATATATATATATATATATATATATATATATATCATTGGTTATTTTAATAAAGATATGGATTGTTGTTCATTTTACTATAAATATGTATTGTTGGTCATTTTATTATGAATATGTTTTGGTCATTTTACTATAAATATGTATTGTTTGTCATTTTACAGTAAATATATATTCGTCATTTTACTATAAGTATGTATTCGTCATTTCTTATAAATATGTACTGTTGTCATTTTACTATAAATATGTATTGTTGCACATTTTACAGTAAATATATATTCGTCATTTCACTATAAGTATGTATTCGTCATTTTACTATACATATGTATTGTTGGTTTTTTATTTTCATAAAAATTTATCGCTTGTATTTTTACTATAAAAAAGGTAATTTTATAATTTCATAGTGTTTAGTTTTTTATTTTAGGGCTTCACTATTTGCCCATTACTGATTCATCGTGTGAGGGTGAGCCTGGGTATAACAGCAATTCGCTTTTAAACTTGCCTTGATAAAGTCGGATTGGCGAAACGCGTCGGCAATGACGAAGAAATATATTTTTCAATTGTCTTCTTATCCACACATGCGTATATATAAAGTAATTTTAACGATCAATACTGGAGTTTATTTATAGAAATTATGGACACTGCTCGCTGATGATTTCGTGAAATGGTTTTCTACAGCTTATCAATCACGTGTAGGTTACTGGAAACCAGAAAATATATTTAGATTGTAAGATCTTTTTTGGTATAATAATTGTTTTTGTGATATAACTCTTATTAATTATAGAAACTTGGTGAAGTTATGGTGGATTCAGACCTTTCCCAAGACTATTTGCGCGTAAGTGAATATAACGAACCCAAAGGGAATTGGAATCCGGATAAGGATATATATGTGTGATTCTTAGCTGATTTGTGTTACATTAAGTGTCTCGTCGGGAATTAAACCATCTACTCATCAGCAATTGATTGAATTAATACAATCTAATATATTACGAAACAGACAAAATCCGACAATTTATTTATTAAAGACATTTTTTTTTATGTTTAACGTTCTTTTTATAGATACAAGTATTTAAGTAAATGGTCTGTTTATAATAAACAGTATTAAATAACATTTACCGGCCTGAATGTCCGAGAAATTTTCATAGAAAATATTCGTCTTTGGACAGGATTCGAACCTGCATCCTATACGGAACCGTCATTTACGCTGAGGTGCCTTGACCGCTCGGCCACCATGAGCAGTTATGAATGTACGAGATTCCTGGAAGATTGAAGTTTATAAGCAGTAAATTCGACCTTGCCAACCGAACGATCCTTTGTGGCCGAATCGGTTAGGCACGTCCGGCTAAATGGAGGTTCCGTATAGGATGCAGGTTCGAATCCTGTCAAAGGACGAATATTTTCTATGAAACTTTCTCGGACATTCAGGCCGGTAAATGTTATTTAATACTGTTTATTATAAACAGAGCATTTATTTAAATACTTGTATCTATAAAAAGAACGTTAAACATAAAAATAAATATCTTTAATATATATATATATATATATATATATATATATATATATATATATATATATATATATATATATATATATATATCGGCTCCTAGTAATATTAAGCATTAATCTTCAAGTAGGAATTAAGTTCTCCGAGCCACTGGCGTATATAAAATGTTAAAATTCCTTTCTTGCGTGGGACGATGGCCTAGTGGTAAGATATCAGAATATATATATATATTTGTTAAAGAGAAAAAACCTGAAAATATGAAAAATAAAGTATAATATATATTTTAAATAAATAAATGAATATTATAACCAAAAACATTTTCGGCTCTCTTTTCTCCCGTTGGAACAACTTCAATCTCTCTTTCATATATATATATATATATATATCTTTCATATATATATATATATATATATATATATATCTATCTTTCATATATATATATATATATATATATATATATATATCTTTCATATATATATATATATATATCTTTCATATATATATATATATATATATCTTTCATATATATATATATATATATATATATCTTTCATATATATATATATATATATATATATATATCTTTCATATATATATATATATATATATCTTTCATATATATATATATATATATATATATCTTTCATATATATATATATATATATATATCTTTCATATATATATATATATATATATATCTTTCATATATATATATATATATATATCTTTCATATATATATATATATATATCTTTCATATATATATATATATATATATATCTTTCATATATATATATATATATATCTTTCATATATATATATATATATATATATATCTTTCATATATATATATATATATATATCTTTCATATATATATATATATATATATATATCTTTCATATATATATATATATATATCTTTCATATATATCTTTCATATATATATATATATATATATCTTTCATATATATATATATATATATCTTTCATATATATATATATATATATATATCTTTCATATATATATATATATATATATATATCGTTTTCAAAAAAATAATTGTAAAATAATGAGTGGTTTGCGACGTTTCGTTTGTGAGAAAGGTGTCTCAAGGTGGAGAATAATTTCACATCCACAAGAACGCAGAAACGGGTGGTATTTTTGCGGGAAAATACCCCGTTAACGGGTGCAAATAGAACTGTTTCTCTTGCAGAACTGTTTCTCTCTGAATACTTTAGTATTCGATTCCATTAAGAAGCGATATCATCTTTAAAACATTGCCGCCATGTTCACTTCTTCCATATTGAAAACATGTCAGTTTGGCCTTTTTTCAATCAATCTTCCTGTCTTTTGTACCTGCGCACTTCTTTAGGGAAATTTCATCAATCAAAAATGTTTCAAGTTGTTGATGTTAGAAAGGAAAATTTTGTTCTCCTTGAAAAATCCATTTTCTTCTGACAAGTTAACTACATTAAAAATACGCATCGCCATTGTAACACAAAATGTTAAATAGTCTTTTTCTTTCTCATAAACTAAGTAAGGCATTCATTATTTTTATATAGATAATTCAAATGACAGACTGTTTCTTATACTTTGCTCAGCTTTTGGAAGGCATCTTTCGCAATCTAAATTAAACCTCCGGCTTTCAGTATCGCACTTATCGTCCTCTGTTAAAACACTTGCTCGATATCTAAATTTTTCTGCTTGTTTGATCTTGGTATTTCCGATTTGCAATCTGCATCTTCGGCTCTCCATTTAGCTAACAACTATGTATTCTGATTTGCTGCAGTTTATATGGATTTAGTTATTTTACTTTTTTTTTTCTGCGCATTTAATTTTGAAGCATATCTATTTTATAAATTAAGATCATTGGCATCAGTCGGAGTTTCTAACCCCTAGGCTATAGACGGTATAAACACACCAGTGACCAAGGCAAATCAATCTAATTTGGAGAGTCTTGTGTTATCAAGAGTAAAAGTGAATGTTTACAAATTCACGATCTTCTCCCTACAGTGCTCGACCGATTTCCTCATTTTTTCGGGAGCTATATATTGCAGAAAAGCAAGTAACCTCCATGCCGGCCAAAACGCATCACCTGTATTCTCTGTAAAACATAAAGACAGAAACCGGTTTGTGTGTTTAGATCGCTGATAAGGAATTCGGCACAGTATACAAATTTTGATCGTATCAAGCTTGGCCGTCTCCTGGTGATTGTATAAACTATCAAATAATTAAAGTGTTACATTTGTTTGATTTTGTTATCCCAAATTTGCAAATTGCATATTGGCCTGTTCGTTTTTGCTAATAAACATGCATTTCATTTTCTTGCAACTGATATTTTTTTCTTTCTTCTCTCTTTTCTGTATTTTCTTTTTCATTGCCTGCTATCAACACCATGTCATCTGCATATATTATGTTGTTAAAATTGTGTCTGCTAATAAGCAATTCTGGTAGGACTTGTGATTCTCTTAGCATCGCCTCACTGTATAATGTCGTGGATTCCGAGATGAAATTCGGTCTCCAATGAATGACAAACGCAAGAAATAAAAATAAGAAATTAAATGTATTTACACAGTAATACAAAGGGTAATTCTGTTAGTAAATCCAGGAACGCGGTTAGTCGTAATAAATATATATATAAGTATACAGTCTCGAAGTAGGACTTCCTTAGAGTCGGGCGTGCTTGTAACTGACTTCTACAAGCGGTTACCTCACACTATTACTCTACCTCCAACTCAATCACAATCTCTGCTCACTCTCACTATCTCTCTCTATATTCTGACTGACTCTGGGTATTTAACAGCAGCAGTCCAAGTAACACTCTGGTCGAGTCCACTTATATGAAAAAGGGGAGGACCCCATAACACTGAATTAGACCGGCGAGAAGACGAATCCTTGTCTTATACCCCTTTCTATTTTTGTATATTTACTGTATTCCTTTTCTATCCGTCTGCAGGCAGGTTACTGTCAGGATAGGTTCTGGATTATTCTAATATTCTTTCCAAATATGTCAAAGTTACCTAGCAGTTTCAGCAACTAGTCATAATTATAAACAACAGTAATAATAATGATACTACTAATAATATTAGAATAAATAATTTGTATATATATATATATATATATATATATATATATATATATATATATATATATATATGTATGTATGTATGTTTTGAACAATAGAAAAATTGAAAAATTAAAATTTTCAAACACACTGGGTTGTATATTAATATTTTTTGTTTTATTATTTTAATTAATAATTTTAATCCCCGACTAGTTTCAGCCAGCATGGTCATCATCAGGAGAAAAAAATTCCTGCTTGTCAGTAGCAGTAAACTACAGGAATGAATGACTTTCTGAAGAAAATGAACGTTATCTGTAGTTTTCATTTTTTTATTGTTAATTTTGGTCAGTTCTTGTGTTGGTCAAATGACCCCTTTGAAGTTTCCTTAAATCCCTTCTTCCCGTAAATCTTATTAAGTACAATAAGAGATTAACAATAATAATTATTAATAAAATAGAACAATTATGACAATCTATTGTAATAAAAGTTATGAAACGGATGAAAGATTCCTTTTTCACGTAGATCTTATTAGGTACAATAGGAGATTAACAATAATAATTATTAATAAAATAGAATAATTATGACAATCCTTTTCAATAAAAGTTATGTGACTGATAGAAGATTCGTTCTTCCCGTAGATATTATTATGCACAATAAGAGATTAACAATGATAATTATTAATAAAATCGAATAATTATAACAATATATTGTAATATAAGTTATATAAAGAATAAACACTCGGTTTTTCCGTAGATCACATTAGGAACAATAACAATATTTAATAATAAAATAGACAAATTCTAAGAATATACTATTCTAAAAGTTACGTAACGGATAGAATATTCGTTGTTAAAGTACATCTTAGTATCGTTTGAATACGTCTTGTGTACATAATTTTAATGTTTTCATTTAAAACAATCATTTTATGACTTTTATTAGCATTTCCCAAATATTTCAAGCACTAATCATGAAATTTGAGACCTTTATTACATAAAACTTGTGATTTAAATTCTTTTTCTGTTGGACGCAATTAACTGAAACCATGGATATGAACCGTGGATAATCGAAACCACTGTATTTAGGCACACATACAGCGAATTAATATTGGAAATAAAAAAAACAATATATCGTTCTTTGATGTTTGCATATATCTACTGGAATACTGCAAGTGTTTTCAAACATTTTCTAACATTTCCAGCTGAGTTCTCGCGTGATTCACAGTTCTGTGATATTGGCATCTGGTCGGCCATTCCCCAAAGTATATTCCACCGTTAAGTATACAGTTTCTTTGGGGATAAAATATCGAATGGGCTTATCAAAATAAAGTGAGAAAATATGAGAACCCTGAGTGAAGTCATTCGTTTACTTCCATTCCTTCCCATCACAAAATATTACCAAAATACGATGCAAATAATTGAAGCGAACCGTATCCTATGATCTCGTCTTTTTCTCCACTCTTTACGTTCGTCTTTGGTTTCTTTTTATTTCACTCAAAGTAAGGCGATATAGTCACTAAGATGCAAGGGAGGTACAGTGTTTGAAATAATCTGAAGAAAAAAAAACATTATTAAGGACAATAAAAGAACAGATATTTAAGGAGACAGAAGACGACGATTGATACTGAATGTATATTTTTCAAGATTGTTATGGTAATTTACCCACGCACGCATGGACGCTTTCAGCTATAAATAGGAGCAGGTACTGCCTTTTGGAGGGGGAAGTTTTCAGCAGTCATTTCTGACAGTCGATCCGAAACTTCTTGGTGTAACACTCTCGTTTCTATATGTTTGTATTACTGTTTCTGTTAATTTATTTAACCCAACTCCTCTCTTGTATCTTTATTTATGGCCCTAACAAGGGCACAACAAAGATCAAAGTTGAATTGGAAGCAAGAGGTCAGAAGAGAGTTTGACAAGGTAGTATTGCGAGAGAAGAAACTTGCAGCATAGAACTCACAGTTACGTCTAGCTGAATCATCTGTAAAATAATGTGACCTAGCTGCAAATCTAGTACTGATCTTAAATTCTTAAAATCTAGTTACCAAAGCGGAAATCGATATTTCTTTTTGTAATATAGAAAAAAAAAAAAAAAAAAATTGCCCTGACGGCATGGCAAGGCTAGTCTTCATCTCTCTTATATTTAACCTTATTTGCAAGTAGGGGACACTAAAATCAAACAATATGCGGAAGTTTAAGTATCTGTGTTCTGACGGAGAAATGTAGGTGCGACGCTGAGATCCGAAAACGGATTAGAATGGTCAAGGATGCATTCTAGAAGCTGGGTAGAGTACTGCGAAACAGGGGGATTTCTATGGTGACAAAGAAAAGAGTACTGAGCTGCACCGTGACATCTGTCCTCCTATACGGTAGCAAATGTTGGACGGTAAAGAAGAGACTCGAGGCGGCGGTGATGTGGTTCTACAGAAGGATGCTGAGGATATCATGGAACGAGCATGTGAGCAACAATAAGGTCTTGGAGAGGATGCAAACAAGGAGGAAGCTTATACTTAACATAAGGAAGAGGTTGATGAAATTTCTGGGGCACGTGATGAGAAATGAGGGCCTAGAGAATCTGATACTTCTGGGGCGAATAGAGGTAAAAAGAGACAGGGGAAAGCAGCGCATGATATACGTGGCGGCCTTGGACAGCTCGATAGCGTAGCGTTATCAGGGGGAGTTGGCAGAAACACAAATCCTGTTGAGAGGCAAGAGGAATGGGAGAAGTGGAGGGCCATGGTCGCCTACGTTCTGAAAGGACATGGTACATAAAAAGAAAAGATTATAGTGACCATAATACCTCATTATATCTATGAGGTCCTAACTAGTACCCATATGCACAATTTGCCTATGGCGGGTGGGGAATAAAAACAACTTTTATAAATATAACCTTAATGTATATTTACAATGTATAAAATTTATATGCAAGAAACAAACAAGACAGTGTTTGTAATAAAAGTTAATTTTGGAAACTGGTCAAATTTAATGCGGAACTAAATTATTTAAATATTTATTCGACCAAACACTTACAGTTACGTCTAGCTAAATCATCTGTAAAATAATGTGACCTAACTGCCAATCTAGTACCGCGCTTAAATTCTTAAACTCCAGTTACCAAAGATGAAATCGATATTTCTTTTTGTAATATACAAAAAAAAAAAAAAAGTGGTGGATTCCCCTGATGGAACGGGGAAGGTTGGTCTTCATCTCTCATATTTAAACTTATGTGCAGGTCGGGGAAACTAAAATCAAACACGTGCGGAAATGTAAGTATCCGGGAAGTGTTCTGATCGAGGACGGTAGGTGCGATGCCGAGATCCGACAACGGATTGGGATGGTCAAGGATGCATCCCAAAAGCTGGGTAGAATACTACGAGACAGAAGGATTTCTATAGTGACAAAGAAAAGAGTACAGAGCTGCTACGTAACATCTGCCTTCCTATACAGCAGTAAATGTTGGACAGTATCCTCAAGGATAAAGAAGAGACTCGAGGCGGCGAGGATGTGGTTCTACAGAAGGATGTCATGGACCGAGCATGTGAGAAACAATGCGGTCTTTCAGACGATGCAGACAAGCAGGAAGCTTATGCTTAACATAAGGAAGAGGTTAATGAAATTTCTGAGAAACGTGATGAGAAATGAGTGCCTAGAGAATCTGATACTCACGGGACGAGTAGTGGTAAAAAGAGACAGAGGAAAGCAATGCATGACATACATAGCGGGCTTGGGCAGGTGAGGGCGGAGCGTTAGTTGGCAGAAACACAATAACCACTCATCCGGAAACAACAACATATACGAAATGCACACCCAAAATACGAAAGGAGTAAGGGTCATATAAAGTACTTAACGTCTCCTGCCAATAGTGCATAATAAAGGACTAGTCGGTTTTGATCGCGTGGGAAGAGAGGAAAAGACATTGAAAGAAAGACAGAAAGAAAGAACAAAGGGAAGATAACTGTATTTAACGGCTGTTTCAGTGAAATCGAATGAAAATTACGAATTAAAAGGAATTAACTTTATTAACTGAAATTTAAATGAATTACATTGATTAATTAAAATTAAAATGAATTACATTGATTAATTAAAATAAAAATGAATTACATTGATTAATTAAAATTAAAATGAAGCAAGAAAATTCAGTCAGAAAATAAAGAAAGAACATAGGCAAGATAGCTGTATTTAACGGCTGTTTCATTGAAATAGAAAACAATTTCAAACTGTTCATTTGTACCCACTTCTTAAAACCAATCTTCATATTTATGAGTTTTATTGCAATATTTTGTTAAATTTGTTAAGCACACATATTTAACCAATTGATAGGGGAAGTTCTGCGAATATTTTCTTGCCATAGAACTCGCCATGAGCTTATTGAAATTATTAACTTAAGAATTAAGATTCTTCAGAAAGTTAAAATAATAAAACCATGGAATCTTTATGGGCATTTCTAGTTATTATTATTATTATTATTATTATTATTATTATTATTATTGACGAATTATGAGGCACACCAGATAAATATTTTCATGTGGATAACATGCATAGCACTCAACTCATTCAGAAATTTCTAACAATGCTTGGAAATTATTTCCAGACTTAAGCCTGGCGGTCTTATAGATTAACATTCTTCTTGGAACCTTGTTGATTGGCGCTTCAGGATCACAAACAAAGACCTGTATCGAATAACAGAAACCAAATCAAATGAGGACTTTCAACAACAGCAACAACTTAAACGGATAAGCATAGGAAAGCCGAAAATCGAAAAAAAAAAAGCGATAATCAAGATGTTGACATTCCACTCTACTTGAAGCCAAAGATTAGGAAGGAAACCCCCATCAATACTAGAAAATGAAATAATAGTTACTGGCTATGAGAAATTTATTTTCCGGATAAAAAACTGTTAAGAGAAAAAATAAATCTCAACCGGCATTGATTGAATGCCATTTTCGGGATTTATTTAATCATTGGGCTTTTACCATTAGGATAAGAATAAATAAAGGACTCATCGACATAGATATCGAATCGAGAACAGATGAAGGACATTGGTTAATGCCGTCCTCATATTTACTGCCATATATCACGACATTTCTACCGTTGGACGCTCCGGCCTTCTTCAGGATCTGTCTATATTCATGAGATGAGCAAGTATAACTATTTAGACTATTTGCATTGCTCGGAATGTTGTCCTCATCTTTATTGCCATATTCACGACGTTTCGGCCGTTGTACGCCCCGGCAAACTTCAGGATCTGTCTATATTTCTGCGAGGAGGTAGTGTAACTATTTACACTATTTACATTGTTCTGACTGTTGTACTCATCTTTATTGACATATCTACGATATTTGTGCCGTTGTGCGCTCTGGCCTTCTTCAGGATCTGCCTATATTACTGCGAGGAGGTAGTGTAACTATTTACAATATTTACATTGCTCGGGCTGTTGTACTCACCTTTATTGTCATATCTACGAAGTTTCGGCCGCTGTACGCTCTGGCAATGTTGAAGAGTTACGCTATTACATTGTTCGGACTGTTGCTGTCCTCCTTATTTCCATATTCCCGGCGTTTCGACTGTTGTACTCTGCTGTCTTCTTCAGGTGATATTTGTTGTAATTTCGAATCGAACCCTTTATTTAATCCACGTGGCGCAGTTGCTAAAAATATTGGTTGATTTAACGAAAAGTGACTTTGCCTAAAGACATGAGTTCAATAATTCGCCACAGCGAAAGGAACAAAAAATTTGAAGGTTGAGTTATCAAAGGAAATTTAATGAAACTAATATATCCAATTCGTGGCCCGTGGAATTAACCCTGTGGTCTAAATAAAAATGGTGATGAAAGTCAACGTCAACTTCTATAAAATATTAATACTGTAGATTACACATCACCCCAGGTAGTTTTTGATTATACTGCTACGCATCGTATGTTATTGTGAAAGACAGTATCCACCATTTGCATAAGTGATTTAAACAAACAACCAGTAACTGTATTAGTGTTACTATTTTGTGTTCACCAAATACGACTTTTAGTGTGATCTAATTTTGGCAGCTTGCTGGAGCTACAGTAAGTGGTGGAAAATAATCGACCGCCAAAAATAAAATAGGCTATCAGTGGCCCAAAACTTAGGCCTACCAGTAAATGAAGTTAGGCTACAGTATACGATATCCTGTGGCAAAACTGAATAAGAACACACCGTTTACAAGTATACTGAATCTGTAAGCGTGATATAGTTCTATATGCATTGTATAGCAAACAGCCTACAACACACACCGGTAGGTACCGCATATTGTATCGGTTTAAGCGAGAATTTCAAGGTCAGCCTTTACTTATGAACACATTAAAGTCAACATCAATTCCTATAAAATATTAATACCATAGATTAGACATCACACCAGGCAGTATTTTGATTGTATTGCTACGTATACTATGTTATTGTAAAACACAATATCAATCATCCGCCATTTGCATCAGTGATGTAAACAAGCAACCAAGGATACTACCAACATTATGCGGCGAAGTGCAAAACTGTGGGCCCATTACACTATCGGCACTTAGGTCAGTGTCACATCCTTTTAATGATCCCCTATTACAATGGACAAACTAACCAGGCAGTTACTGGCAACAAATGGGTAACCCATTGTGGTCTTTATGTAAATTTTCTGTTATTGGATGCAATGTGTGCTGTAGCGCTAAAAGAAAACTGGATTTCAATTACTATTTTATTATTTTGTATTAATTTCTGTGTTAATATGCCAAATATGCTCACCAAACACAAGTTTTAGTAGGATGTATTTGTGGCAGCCTGCTGGGGGTACGATAAAAATAAGTGCTGTCCCACTTGTTTACAACTTGGTGGTAAATGTTTGCATTTTATACCCACCGTATTAGTCGACCCATAATTTTGGAAAGATTTTGTTGGACTTGAAGACTCGACTTGTACACCGTAATTTATTGTATTTATTTATTTTTTTTATTATTTTATACTAATTCCCGTGTTAATATGCAAAATATATTCAAGGGGTAAATTTTTGGCAGCCTGCTGGATGTACAGTAAATGGTGTACAGTAATTGTTAGGAGTGTTGTCCCACTTGTTTACAACTCGGTGATAAAGGTTTGGATTTTATACCCACCATATAAGTTGGTCCCTTGTTAGGGAAATATTCTGTTGGGCTTGAAGACTCGACTTGTACACTATAATTCATTGTAATTATTTTTCTTTCGAATATATTTTACTACTAAACTTTCCGATATTTATGTTTTTTATTTTGTTATTTTTTTTTACTTAGAAGGGTACTAAAATAATATGGTATCTGGTGCCTGCGTAAATTGTACGCCGCAATTTACTGTTTATTTTTCTTTCGGAAATCTTTTCAACAGCTACCAAACTATTCGATATTTCTGCTTTTTATTTTATTTCATCTAACATGGGTCTTAGAATAATCTTGTACCTATAATGGGAACAAAGCGCCTGCATACATGAGAGAATTAGAACTCCTATCAGGATATATTATTGGTGGTCACAATCTTAGCATCATAAGATAGACATATTTATTGCAGACTCAGAAAGGGAACTGCAAGAAAAAAAAAAAAGGAAGATAGTGAAGCAAACCAAGAAGAAAGGCCGAAATATCGATTGCAAAAACATGAAATATATGGATATGAGCAAAAAGAACAGCCTAACAGGGAAATTACAAATTGGAAATTACAAAATCAAGCAAGTAAAACAATTTGAATATATAGAAATTGTTTTAACAGAGGACGGAAAGTGTGACAGTGAAATCCGAAGCCGCATTGGGATAGCGAAAGATGACTTCCAAAAGCTAAGTAAAGTATTAAGAAACAGTAAAATATCTGGGAAGTGTTTTAACAGAAGACGGAAAGTGTGACAGTGAAATCAGAAGGTACATTGGAATAGCGAAAGATGCCTTCGAAAGGCTAAGAAAAGTATTAAGAAACTGGAAAATTTGGTTCTATTAAAAAAAAAAAAGGTTACTGAACTGGTACGTAATATCAGCCCTCCTACATGGCAGTAAATCCTGGATAATCTCTTCAGAGATGAAGAGACTTGATTTAACATAAATGTGATTCTACTGAAGGATACTGAGAATACCATGGACTGAACGTGTGAGCAAGGTTTAGAGAAAATGAAAAAAAATGAATAATTATATTTACGGTTAGAAAGAGGCAGTTGACATTTCTAGGGCACATAATGTGGAAAGCCGGCTTGGAAAATATGACACTCACGGGGCATAATAAAAAGCACAAGGGACAGATACGAAAGAGCCCATAATTTAACTCACTAGCTTGAGTAAATGTGTGGCAGAACAGGGTTTAAAAGATATAGCAAAAAGACTTAAAAATACCAAGAGTTTACAATTGACAGAGCATTTTGCAGAGTAATGATCGCCAACGTCCTGGAGACACGTGCCAGCTAGAAAAGGTGAAGACTTGTTTATTTTCCAACATTAGTAAAGGATTTTTTTTTTATAGGAGCTTCTTCAGAAAAGAAAAAAAAAGACGAAAAGATAAATCAGACGAGAACATTACTCGAAATAGACGCCATTTGCCAATTCTAACCGAAATCAATTGGGATTATAATAAGGAAACATATTCCGGGCCAGATTCAGAAATGTACAAGGCATTTAATTCAATTTTTATAATATTGTTAGGCATGGACATTGGTGGAAATTTGAGACGGGAAACAAATATGTGAAGAGCATATGGTCTCAGGTAAAGAAAATCCATGTTGATTTAGGGTTGCATAAGTTAAACGAGTGATCAAACGAAGTAACACGTGAGCGCGGGAAAATCCGAATGATAAGAACCCATACAGAACAATAGTAAGAAAGAAAGAAAAAGAATAGATAGATAGATAGATAGATAGATATATGTGAACAGACTAGAATGAATGAAACAGAGATAGATAGATAGATCGATAGATAGATAGATAGATAGATGTGAACAGACTAGAATGAATGAAACAGAGATAGATAGATAGATAGATAGATAGATAGATAGATGTGAACAGACTAGAATGAATGAAACAGAGATAGATAGATAGATCGATAGATAGATAGATAGATAGATAGATGTGAACAGACTAGAATGAATGAAACAGAGATAGATAGATAGATAGATAGATAGATATATGTGAACAGACTATAATGAATGAAACAGAGATAGATAGATAGATAGATAGATATATGTGAACAGACTAGAATGAATGAAACATAGATAGATAGATAGATAGATAGATGTGAACAGACTAGAATGAATGAAACAGAGATATATATATAGATAGATAGATGTGAACAGACTAGAAAGAATGAAACAGAGATAGATAGATAGATAGTTAGATAGATAGATAGATAGATATATGTGAACAGACTAGAATGATTGAAACAGAGATAGATAGATAGATAGATAGATAGATGTGAACAGACTAGAATGAATGAAACAGAGATAGATAGATAGATAAATAGATAGATAGATGTGAACAGACTAGAATGAATGAAACAGAGATAGATAGATAGATAGATAGATGTGAACAGACTACAGTGAATGAAACAGAGATAGATAGATAGATAGATAGATAGATAGATGTGAACAGACTAGAATGAATGAAACATAGATAGATAGATAGATAGATAGATAGATGTGAACAGACTAGAATGAATGAAACAGAGTTAGATAGATAGATAGATAGATAGATGTGAACAGACTACAATGAATGAAACAGAGATAGATAGATAGATGTGAACAGACTACAATGAATGAAACAGAGTTAGATAGATAGTTAGATAGATAGATAGATGTGAACAGACTACAATGAATGAAACAGAGTTAGATAGATAGTTAGATAGATGTGAACAGACTAGAATGAATGAAACAGAGTTAGATAGATAGATAGATAGATGTGAACAGACTAGAATGAATGAAACAGAGTTAGATAGATAGATAGATAGATAGATAGATAGATAGATAGATAGATGTGAACAGACTAGAATGAATGAAACAGAGTTAGATAGATAGATAGATAGATAGATAGATGTGAACAGACTAGAATGAATGAAACAGAGATAGATAGATAGATAGATAGATGTGAACAGACTAGAATGAATGAAACAGAGTTAGATAGATAGATAGATAGATAGATAGATGTGAACAGACTAGAATGAATGAAACAGAGTTAGATAGATAGATAGATAGATAGATATATGTGAACAGACTAGAATGAATGAAACAGAGATAGATAGATAGATAGATGTGAACAGACTAGAATGAATTAAACAGATAGATAGATAGATAGATGTGAACATACTAGAATGAATGAAACAGAGTTAGATAGATAGATAGATAGATAGATGTGAACAGACTAGAATGAATGAAACAGAGATAGATAGATAGATAGATAGATAGATAGATAGATAGATAGATAGATAGATTAGTAAAGACATAGATGTGAACAGACTTTAATGAAAGAAACAGATTGAGGACTACCAACTGCAACAGCAACTAAAATAGATAGCACATGTATCTCGAAGAGAAAATAAAGACGTATGTATATAATTGTGTGTTTGGGCAGCAAACACTCTTTTATACATGTTTCGTTTAATACAACTCACAAGGTTCGGCGATTAATTTTTTATTAAATTTTCCTCGTTTCAAGTACAAGTGTTTACTTTTCTGGACATTACTAAGAAATTACTGCATATCTACATCACTAAAGTCCCCTTTTGACGACCACAATGGCAATATTTATGCACAAACTAATGGTGTCAGCGTGGAAAATCCACCCGAACCATGCTTCTCTAACTATTACATGTTTTATGTCGAAAATATGGAAATATTTTCTTAGTTATGTCAGGTCAATTTAACTGGATTTCCCTGTCATTTTGAACGCCGGAATTCTCGTAAATTTGCACAACGACTATCGGCTTATGGTCCTACAATTTATCATTGCAAAGAAGGTTGAATATACAACACATTGAGCAATATATGTTCTGATTCCATCCGAAACTCTAAAAAGAGTTATCAGAATAATGTGCCGGCGATATTCGTTGGTACCAGTTGTCATTCCATGCTCGTCGGCTCTTTTAACGAATTTCTTGGTCATGCAACTTTATTAAAAGACGACTTGGTTATTAGACTTTCAAATCCAAAGTCATCATCACCATCATCAGCCCTCTTCTGCTTCAATCTTCCCGGGGAGACCTAAGAGAAGAAGAAATAGATCACCATCACCGGGGTAGTCTATTGGCAGGTGTCCGCTATTGTTATGACCGTCCAATATTTGATGTTGTCTGAGCAACTTTTTCTTTGCCCCCCCCCTCCTCGCTTGCGTCCGATTACAATAGAAGATGGACACTGCCATGTAATCATTGTCTGAAAGCTAATGATGCTCTTCCAAATCCTTTGTAGTCTGACAATTACTGCTGTGGCTGTGGCGATCCGCAGATTTCTGCGTTCCATGTGTCATCTTCAGACATGGTTTCTACCGAGTATCAGAAGCTGGACATTTGCCCCAGTGGTTCCCCGCCCATGGTGACGCTGGCATTATTGTTACATGTACTATTACAATTACTTTGAATTAAGAAGGAAATACCAATTTTAATTAACCAGGGAAAAATAACATTAATTCCGCAAAGAAATATATCCGTCATACGGACCGGACCAAGAAGAGTTACTAGGGAAGTGTTGGGCTTGTTCAATGTTGATTTCTTGTTCATGTTCAGTTGTATTATAAGCTTGCTTGTTATATATAGTAAATTTTCCTGCAATACTTATATTGTGTCTTTAAAGTTACATACTTTAATGATATCTTAAATTCAAAAAAAAAAAAAATTGTTTAATTTGCAGTATAACACCCGCGCTCAGTTTGCATTAAAAATTTCCCAAATACTTACTTATTTATATGTAATTGTACATGTTCCATTCGAATCTGGCTTGATAAATATGATAAAATCTACCGTTTTGGAGTTATCGGCAGTGACATTTGGGATTCAATCGCGTCGTTGGCGGCAGCCATTACTCGCGTTGTTTTCATACATTCGCTGCGGAAAGCTAAACGAGGAAGACTACGGAAAGCTAAGCTCGGAAATGATCTTTCTTGTCTAAATTTTTCTCAATTACGCGAACGAGAACTATTTACCAGTTTGCGCAATGATACCTACACTGATATCTATTCTGCAGCGAATGTATGCAAAGAATGCCCGTAATGGCTTCCCACGACGCGAATAAATCCGAACTTTCCCTGTCGATAACTCCGAAACGGTAGATTTTATCAAATTTATCAAACCAGATTCGAATGGAGCATGTACAATTACACATAAATGTAAGTATTTTTGAAATTTTTAAAGGTTTAAATGCAATCGTCATCATATGCCTATTGAATCGAGTTCCTTTTATTGTCCATTCTCCACAGCAATGATTACTCAGTTTCCTTGACTCTCAGTACTCTCCTTCCATCTTAATGGCTTTATTACCTTGTTTCGTATGACATGGTTAAAATAAGATAAAGAAACATATTTCTGAACATCGGAAAGAGAATAACTGCACCTTTAGATTTAATAAAGAGTTCCGTTCGAAATTCGCTGTGTTACCCGTGACGGACAAACATCTGAAGAAAGGCAGGCGATCTCAATGGCAGAAACGCTGTGATAATAACAAAAATGGCAGCGTAATTAGGGAATAGATTAAAAGCCACCCTATCAGGCAGAATTTTACTTAGTTATTGCTGAGTGCTCTTGTTTTGCCCTTGATCAAGTGTTTGGGACACCCTAAGTCTTTGTATATTCTCAGCATTGAAAACTTTCTTGTCTGCCGCATGGTCTGGCTTTTCATTTGCACGCGAGTTTCTTTTCCTAGCTACCATCTTGGCTCTTTTCTTATCTGGTCTTTTGTTGGCGGAGATAACTTTTTGCTATGCATAATGCTGCCATATAAGCAATAAAATACAGAAGAACTCAAAATTGATCCAGACATTCTAGTATTTCCCTAATATTTAAACTTACCTTTTAAAAGTTCAACGATAATTCTTCTGTCGCCACATAATTTAAAGACACGTTGATGTGCGTAGGTCCTTACTTTCTGTACAAGCAATTGTTTTTATTTCATGGGTGACTTTAACTGGATTTCGCAATTAATTTCGAGTACTCCCAAATTTATTTCCAAGTTATAAAAATTGTAATCGTACAAAAAAATTTCGTCGGAAAAAATAGCATAAAAAATCGACAAAAACAATCGCAGTAACGAATTAGGAATTCGAAATTTCTGTAACATGATGTATTGAAAGTTAGAGTTGTGTCCCTTTAACTGAAAAAGTGTGACACACTGATATTCGCGTTTATTATATAGGTTTAAATAAAGATAACTGTACATATCAAACTTTGCGGAATGTAATTTTCCAATAAAATAAAATTTTCTGACGCTAAACGAATTTTCTCTACTTGAACCGAACAGATGTTTGGCTAATGTAATTAAATTTTTTTAAGTGATTCAATTTACAATATGAAAAATTCCAATGGCGTCAATGGAAAAAAAAGCCACATCTATTAATTTAAAAAAAAAAATGGTAAAAAAATTATATTCAATTGAATGTCAGCTATAATAAGAAATAATTCTGTGATTATAATTTTTAAAGCAGGTGACGGCAAACATTTTGCCTCTGAAGACCAGATAACGTATTCATGAGTAATATGAACATGATTAATGTTATAAATAGCTTACACTATGAGAATTATACCTTTAAATACATCAAGGTTTTGCCTCAAATCAATAAATAACGCATACCAATTAGTAATCAAATAATTCTATTTAGTTGAAATTTATATTACTCATAGGAACCTTTGATTTTAATCTGTTTTAAAAAAAAGCCCAACAATAGTTTGAATAATCAAACTTATAAACCTGATGAATTTATCAGTGGTGAATTGTTAAATAATAATAAATTGTAACTTATTTCAATTGTACCCGTAGATATATCAACCAATATTATTGATTGATTAATTCGTTTTTACGGCTTATCAACCCAATAGCTTAAACCGATTTTGGAATCTAAAAATAATAGTTTTTTGCGAATGAATATTGAATCAAAATTTTATTGAGAAAAAATTGATATTTCCAGTTTTACTATTTAACCCATAGTTTGGGGAGAAATATACAATCATACCATCCACGAGGATATTTGCACGTATATGAATATAACGAAGCCGACCGAAATGGAATTCGAACGCATCTCTCCGATTATTCATTTCGAACTGCTATGTGGTTTTACAGAAGGATACTTAGGATGCCATGGACCGAATATGTGAGCGACAATGAAGTTCTAGAGAAAATAGAAACAAAAAGAAATACATACGTAACACCAGGAAGAGGCAGCTAAAAGCTCTAGGACGCATAATGAGGACAAAGGGCTTCGAAAATCTGATACTCACAGAACAAGAGGAACAAAGTAAAAGAACGTCTAATATCTCCTCACAGATGAAGAAGAGATTTGGGGAAACAGAAATGCGGTTCTGGTCTTGGAAAATTTGGTACCTCATAGGACAGATTGAAGGCAAGGCCGACGATATCTACCAACTGCCCCACGCAGTTAGATGTGCCACAAGGCCGAATTTAACGTGGAGTTCCAGAGCCCGTCGGCTCAGCCAAAATTCTTTGTAGACCCCCGTATTAAACAGGGTCGGGTAGGTTTTTTTTCCGAGACGAGACTCTGCACTTCGACATAGACCCTGTGTGAGGATGCCCTCTGCTCAGGGGCAGAGAGCTTAACTAGCCCAACTGAAGACGAATCTTCAACTGCAGGCTGACAAACAACGCATGACATCTCTTCATAGATGAAGAGGAGACTTGTGTCAGCAAAAATGTAGTTTGGGACTTGGAAAATCTGATATTCGCATGACAGATTGAAGGTAAGATGGACGAAGGAAAAAAAACAATTATCATCTCAGAGATGAAGCGAATTGTGGCACCAAAATTATGATTTGGGGCTTAGAAAATCTGATACTCACAGAACATATTGAAAGCAAGATGGACGCAGGAAAACAATGACTAACATCTCAAAGATGAAGAGGAGATTATGGCACCAAAATTGTGGTTTGGGGCTTAGAAACTCAGAGGACTGATTGAAGGTAAGATTGACGAAGGAAAACAGCAACTATCCTCTCCTCACAGATGAAGAAGAGTCTTGTGGCAGCAGAAATATGCTTCTGCAGGACAATGCCTTGGACCGGCTATGGCGAATTTTTAGAGAAAGTGGATACTAAAAGGACACATACTTATCTGGCAGAGACGCATGAAAATTCTAGGGCACAAAAGAGTGTTTGAAAAAACTTATACTTATAGGAAGGATTGAAGGGTAAAAGAAAACATGGCCTAACCTATTTGATGATCTTGACTACATGGATGACGGAACAGGGTTTGCGAGAACTAAAAAGACAACATTTAATGAGATCTACAGGGAATTATGGGGGTCGTGATGGAACACGACATATGAAGAAGAATTTATTACACCACACACACAAACTCATCAACTAATAGAAAAGCGTTTCTGACAAAATATAAGCAGAGCAATAAATAGATTTCAAAATATGCGGGACCAGAAAAATTGGTGGCGGACTGGGTAAGCAGCTGTCTAATATTAGCCCATGGGCCTGTCAAAATCCGTTCCACCCGGTAGCACGGATATTGATCGCGATATTCCGTGTTTTGAAGAGCGTGGAACCATCTCTTATTGGTTGATACTCTCAGGTCCACCCTAATCCGGATTTGTAGCACCAGGTCTTGGTAAATAACATTCAACCCCAATTTCAAAACACTAGGAATAATACATTTTTATAGTAAACATAGCAGCAATACATGTTTTAAAAAAATTACCAAAAATATATTTTTGTAGAGAAATTATCAGCAATACATATTTATCGCAAAATGATAATCAATAAATACTAAAAAATTATAGAAATATTGCCAGCAATACATTTTATTTTCTACAAACTATATATCTAAAAACGAACCTTTACTCTGACAGTCTAAAATTATGTACAAAATGTCTGTGTTTGAAGGCATAAAATTGCACCCAAAATATCTGTAGTTGAAGCTATAGTTTTGGCACAGAAAAATATTTAGATTTCGGTATTAAATAACCGATAGTGTTTGATATGCAGCTAACCAATCAAAGCCAAAATCCGTTCGCAGACAGGATCTGGCCTGCCGTTCTTCGGTTGCCTATTTCTGCTTTCACAAACCTCCCCTTAAGGTTAGTGTTGATTTTGTTTATTGCTAGAAGCTAAACTGAAGGTTACAGCAATTAATTGACCTGAGAAAATAATAATAGGAAATATAATAAAATAAAATTTATCTCAGAACTGAATTTAAAACTGGCGAAAAAAATACCTAATCTATTATTCAGTCTATTTTTTTTCCCTGGAATATTCTTCCAGTTATCAATTTCTCAACTAATTATTAGGTTAATATGAAAATAATATCCGATTTTACAATCAACCTTTTAATTTTCTCCTAATATACAGGGTGTGATGGATAAATTGTCGTCTAAATTACGCCTGAATACATCTTTTGGGGACACAGCATTCTCTGCACTGTCCTCCAGATTGACAATGAAAAACTTTGAAATATTCGTTTTGGAGCTTCCGGTGCGAATGCCAAACAGTACTGAATGCCGTTTCCAAATTTCTTTTGCAGTGAATTGCATCATGGTGCTCTTTTTCTCAAAGATGGTTCCCAACTGACCCTACTCTATTGTGCAGTCGACAAAAAACAAAAAACGCGCATGCGGGGAAAAGAGTATTAGGTTGTTCGAAAAGTAATGTCCGATTTTAGAATAAACATTTCTATTGTGTTCTAATATATTATTAAATATCAACTTATTATTATCTCTATCTATAAGAGACAGGATGTGTGTGTGTGTGTTTGTGTAACGAATGCGCGGCCGCAATTTTCGACGAATTTGCACCAAAATTTACATGCACATGCACCAAGTTAGCTGCAAGGCCAAGACCGACGTTGCATTTCCCAACTCCCATCGATAGTGGAAATAATCAATTTTTTCATGCTTCTACGGCAGTTTTTCATGTAGTTGGCGGCCATTTTCTACTGGCCAGAGTGAGAGCCTATAGCCACGAATAGGCAGGAAGATTCTATTGGCCAGCGTGAGAGCCAACAGCTGACTGACACGAATGTTAACTAGCATGTTAGCATGCAAAAAAATCGATAGCTGCATTCGTCACAAGTGGGAAAAATTTAAATCTGCATGGCACTTTACTCCAATTGGCTCATTCGTTTGCTTAAACTCAACGTTGATTCTGATTCCGCAGAACTGGGTGGGGTGTGAAAAAGTATTTATTGTTGTTAACATTCTGTTTTCGTTCGGTTTTTCCAGTTACGAGTCTTTTTTTTAAGCTGATCGTTTTGTGTTCATTTTGTTTAGTTCTTTATTTTATTGTGGCCGAATTGGTTAGGCAGGGCCGGCTAAATGGCGGTTCCGTATAGGATGCAGGTTCGAACCCTGTCAAAGGACGAATATTTTTTATGAAAATTTCTCGGACATTCAGGCCGGTAAATGTTATTTAATACTGTTTATTATAAATAGAGCATTGACTTAAATACTTGTATCTATAAAAAGAACGTTAAACATAAAAAATGTCTTTAATAGATAAATTGTCGGACTTTGTCCATTTCTTAATATATATATATATATATATATATATATATATATATATATATATATATATAAGTTATGATAAACTTGGTAATCCGTATGGGTAATCCCAAGAAGGAAGAAATCCTGAGAGCTCAATGTAAATCCAGAGCAAATATTTAAAAGAAAAACAGACCATTTTAAGGTATCAATATAATAATTTATTTCACCAGAGTCCTTTTAAAGGACGCCGGATCATCAGATAGCACTTCCAAAAATGGAATGAAACGAATTCGTGAAAATAAATTGAATTCGTGAAATAAATTATTATAATAGTACCTTAAAGTGGTTTTCTTTTAAATATATATATATATATATATATATATATATATATATATATATATACATACAGAGAGAGAGAGAGAGATTGTGAGAGATTGTGAGAGATATTGGGAGAGGGAGAGTTAAGAAGATAGTGAGATATTGAGAGAGGAATGAGAGATTGAGAGAGAGAGAGTGAGAGATTGATACAGAGATTGAGAGAGAGAGAGTGAAAGAGAGATAGATTGAGAAAAAGTGACAGATTAAGAGAGATAGAATTATATAGAGAGAGAGATAGAGAGAAAGAGGGAGAGACAGAGAGAGATTGTGAGAGAGATTGAGAGATATTGGGAGAGGGAGAGTTTAGAAGATAGTGAGATATTGAGAGATATTGAGAGAGGAATGAGAGATTGAGACAGAGTGTGATAGATTGAGACAGAGATTGAGAGAGAGAGTGAAAGAGAGATAGATTGAGAGAGAATGAGAGATTGAGAGAGATTTAGAGAGATAGAATTATATATATATATATATATATATGGAGAGAGAGAGAGAGAAAGACAGGGAGAGAGAAAGAAAGATGAAGAGAGAGTAAAATCCTCTCACAAAATAATATCAATTGTTTTCTATAAAATACGAAATAAACAGAGCTTAAATTAATCGATATAAACAAAGGACAATTAAACTGCTCCCGGAAATGGTTATTCAAATGGACGGCATTGCGGGAAAATCGATGTCTGCAGAATATAAATCAGCAATTAAAGATTAATGGTAAAAAGCAAATACAAATATTCAATACACTTATTTTTAGTTCAACGCTCTAAACGATTTACAAGCTGCGATATCAGAATTAAAATTTATGTAACAAATACATCGATATTTTGATTTTTTCTAATGATTACATAAAAGATTACGCGCCAAAAAACGGCAAAATTCTGCTCTGTCGTTCCCCCTCCAACGCTTAAATAACGGTGGCTGCGCGACGTGCTATGGAGTATATAAAGAACTGGTATCATTCTTCGTGTCCTTTAATCTCTCTCAATCTGTCACTTTCTCTCAATCTATCTCTCTTTCACTCTCTCTCTCTCTCAATCTCTGTCTCAATCTCTCACTCTCTCTCTCTCTCTCTCTCAATATCTCATTCCTCTCTCTGTCCTTCGGAGTTCTTAAATTTTGTCGTTTTTTTGTTTTTGTTTTTTTAAGGTTCAGTCTTTACGAGGTTCGGGGCGACTCGATTTAGAGGTTACCTTAAGGGGTAGATTCTATGGATTGGAGAGGAACTCCAGATTTTTGTAGAAAGATTGTAGTGATCATGGAACCATCCACTGTTCTTCAGGGCAGCGGTTTGCGGGAAGAAGCTGTACGAGTTGAACTTACTTCTCGCCGATATAATACGGATAGAAATAATGGTAGTTTGCTGCAATGTAAATGGCATGGCGAGTCCTAGCCGCGAAGATTAGACAATGGCGGAAACAATGATTCAAGCACTTTCCATAGAAGTGGGGATAGAGCAGGGAGATGCTCACTGCATCCGGCCTGTGAAAGAGAGAGGTTGGAGGCTGAAAAATAATTCTTCTGCAACAAGGACTCGGAGACGCTTTTGAACTCTATCAAGAGTGGAAACTGAGGGATGGGCAACTCCCGCCCAAATATGGCAACAGTACTGATCTTTGGGCCTGATCTGGCTCTTATAAAGGTAGAAGATAGCATGTCTTTTCTTTATTTATCTTAACCCCATGATCCATTTACTAAAGCTCTCTAGCTAAGTTATACGTTGCTCTCTGTCCCTTCCGCCTTCCATATGCCCCGTGGGTATCAAATTTTACAAGCCCACTTTCCTCATTATGAACACTAGGAACTTCAACTGTCCATTCCTAATGCGATATAAGTGTCGTTTTAGTTACCATTTTTCTCTAAAGCTTCCGCGTAGCTCAAATCTTCCGTCCACGTTGTTCTCAGTATCCTTCTGTAGAACTACATATTTCGACTGTTGTTAATAACAGAGAAGTGCTTGTCTAGTGTGTCTGCATTAAATTAACCGAGGCCTGCACTGTGCATGATTTATGCACAACGCGGTTAATATCTGGGGGTTACACATGCGAGAACAGTAGTGCCATGAAATTTAAGCTGGTGTTACTAGGACGGGAAGAATGATTTAATTATGCCCTTATGTTTTCTTCAATTGAACAAGCATAAAGAATGAGAATTGATTAGAAATACAGACCATTCAATATTAAAACAATACGTCAGACAGTTATTCGATTTCATGATTACAGATCTAACAGATACGATTTATTGAACAGATGCTAAAAAAAATTCATTCACTCTAATGATTGCATATATAAAGGAGGGGATTTATTAAACAAATACAAAAAACATTCATTCAAACTAATGATCACGTACATAACAGATAAGAATTAATAAATAAATATTTCAAACTATTCATTAAATTTGATGATTACGTATATAACAGACATGATTTATTAACAAAAATCAATATTTTATTCCCTCTACTGATTACATATATAACGGATATAATCTATTTACTAAATCCATCAAAATATACATTCTCTCGAATGTTTCATTGTGCAACAGAGACTATTGGCCAAATACATCAAACATTTAAATCATTCTAATGATTACACACTTCAGTGTAGGAATTCTTAAACATTTCCGTCAAAACTTTCATTCAATCTAATGATTAAATATATAGCGGAAATGATTTATTAAACAAATACCTCAACGCTTTCACTCATTCTAATGATTACATGTACAATGTCTAGAATTTATTAAACAAATCCATTAAAACTTCCATTTATACTAAAGCATCAAATGTATTATTCAGTCATATGTTTTCATGCCAAGTTTCGCAGTCGTCTTTTACGATATCAGATTAAATAGACGGCATATTTCTCTCAGTTGTCATAGTTAATTCTATTCGCTACCATTGACACTGTACACTTCGCCGTTTGCCCGCTGTCCTTCCGGTTTAGTCTGTACGAATTGTGTTAATTTATACGCGTATTTTATTATTTTTAAAGCTAATGTTATTGTATGTCAATCGTCCATTGAGGGAGTTTATCAAGTCAATGTAGGATTTAATATGTTACACGTGTATATATACACAGAGGCTAGGATGTCATTAGGCTATAAAAGCTTGAGAAAGTTCATGGATGTTCATCAAGTGGTTGAAAGGTCAGTAAGAACATGAGGTGGACACAAAGTATTACAATACAAAGTCTGGTGTAAAGTAAAGTCAGCGTGTAAAATTCAAAAAATTTGGTTTTAAAGTGAATATTGTTCGGATTTCAATTATATCATTATGTAATGAGATGGACGTTTGTGTTACACATCTTCAAAGGCTGATATTTCGACATAATCTTTCTTGTATGTTGAATTGCATTTAGCCTCAGCTTGGCTCAAAAGCGCATTCATCTATGTCCAAAAGTAAAACACAATCGTGTTATTGTAACTGGGGAGGCAGATTTAGCCTCAGTCTGCGTTAAAAGCTCATTCATCTATGTCCCAAAGGGAAACGGTATTCATCTGCTTGTAACCGGGAGGCAGAATTAGCCTCATCCTGGGTTAGAGGCCCACTCATCTATGTCCCAAAGGGAAACAGTATTCATCTGCTTGCAACCGGGGGCAGAATTAGCCTCATCCTGGGTTAGAGGCCCATTCATCTATGTACCAAAGGGAAACGGTATTCATCTGCTTGTAACCGGGAGGCAGAATTAACCTCATCCTGGGTTAGAGGCCCATTCATCTATGTACCAAAGGGAAACGGTATTCATCTGCTTGTAACCGGGAGGCAGAATTAGCCTCGTCCTGGGTTAGAGGCCCACTCATCTATGTCCCAAAGGGAAACAGTATTCATCTGCTTGCAACCGGGAGGCAGAATTAGCCTCATCCTGGGTTAGAGGCCCATTCATCTATGTCCCAAAGGGAAACGGTATTCATCTGCTTGTAACCGGGAGGCAGAATTAGCCTCATCCTGGGTTAGAGGCCCATTCATCTATGTCCCAAAGGGAAACGGTATTCATCTTCTTGTAACCGGGCGGCAGAATTAGCCTCATCCTGTGTTAGAGGCCCACTCATCTATGTCCCAAAGAGAAACGGTATTCATCTGCTTGTAACCGGGAGGCAGAATTAGCCTCAGCCAGGGTAAGAGGCCCACTCATCTATGTCCCAAAGGGAAACGGTACTCATCTCTTTATAATTTGGAGAGACTGATTTAACCTCAGCCTGGTTAGGTGGCCCATTCATCTAAGTCCCAAAGGGAAACGGTATCATGTACTTACAACTGAGGAAGCAGTTTTAGCCTAAGCCTGAGCCAAAGGCCCATTCATCTATGTCCCAAAGGAAAATGGCATCACTTGTTTGTAATTGGAGGAGGCAGAATAAACTTCAGCCTGGGTCAAAGGCCCATTCATCTATCTCGCAAAGGCAAACGGCATCATCTGCTTGCAACCGGGGGAGCAGAATTAGCCTCAACCTGGGCGAAAAGGCCCATTCATCTATGTTCTAAAGGGAAACGGCATCATCTGCTTGTAACTGGGGGAGGCAGATTTAGCCTCAGCCTGGGTGAAAGGCCCATTCATCTATGTTCCAAAGGGAAACGGCATAATGTGCTTCTAATAGAGGAGGCATAATTTGCGTCAGCCTGGGTAAAAGATCCATGCTGGAAGAAAACAACCTTCTCGTTTGGTTGCCATTCACGAACTGAAAAACAACTCGCGCTTTAAGTCATTGTATAGAGTGAGTGACGTCATGAAATAGTTTCATGTGACCACAGGACTTATCTTCCACTAAAGGGAGATAAGCGCTTCCTGTATACATACAAGTGAAAGAGTTAATCGTCTGTAAGATGGTCTTTATAAACACCACTCAAATGTAGACGTTTTAAAATATTTATGTAAGCTTTTCGCATCCTGACACAGGATAAGATTAACAATGCATCCAGTGAACAGTGAACCCAATAATGTTGTCTGTTGACTGAGAGGTTAACCTGCTAACAACGGTGCTTCGTCAAAATCTCCTTTACTGAAGTAAATTCTGCGATTCGTCAATTAACACTTGATTATATTTTATTGATGCAACTTCCTGAATTAAATTTTGATGACGGTCTAAAATTGACATGAACAGGGAAGATTCGCTAGACCTTACGAATGCTTTATTAGTGTAATGTATTAATTTAATATCTCTATTTCGTAGAATACAATGGCAGACACTGAACGGGACGCTAGTAATTATTAAATTGTAACGGAGTTCACACTTACGCCATGCCATAAAATTATGTTAATCGGCTGACTCTCACTTCGATTCTAATTGTCATCTCTGATCATTTCGTCTTTTGCAAGTCTAGGCTTATGTCACATCACCTTGAAGCAACACTGAGCCTGGTTAATATCTTAGTGGGTGACCTCTTGGGAATAACGGAAGCTATAACCTTGAACGTGCCGCTCAGAATTGAAAATCGGAGAGATGAGATCCAATTCCGGCCCGGTTTGTTATATTCATTTATTTCAAATACCCTTGGGAAACGTATGAATCTACAGGGTGATCCGAAAGTCTTGTCACCCATAGATAATATAATTTCTTTTTACGGCCTATCAACTCTTTGCAGGTTTTCTATAACCAGAAAATACTTTAAGATTGTGAGACTTTTTGGAGATCAAATTACTGATACAATTCCTACTGATTAACCCATAGCTGAGAGAAGACTTTGATTCATGCCCCTCTCAGGGGTATTTGTTACCCGTCAGTGGATATAACGAACCCGACTAGAAATGGAACTCAGCTCCCCGATTTCCAGTTCCGAGCCCACGCACACATCCAAGTTTACAAAACCTGATATTCCAAAGCATTCACCTATTTACTGACCAAGATCGACGTTGCTTAACCTCGGTGATCGTAGGAGAACCGGTATTTCATCTAATACAGCTGTTTTAGATAAAATGAAAGCAAAAAGAGCACTCATATGTAGCACCAGAAAGAGACAGTTGACATTTCGAGTGCACATATTCAGGAAGGAGGGTTTGCAAAATTTGACTCTCACAGATGTAATGAATGCAGTTGGTGCATTTTGAATATTATTTTGTCTCAGATCATTCAATCTGTTGAATGAAAATTTCCTCTTTTATTCATAATGACGGTCGTCTTCGAGTATAGAATCCAGAGATTAGCAGTGAATATTTCGAAGACAGTAGGGAAGCGTTGTTCAGATTAGCAGTGGATATTTTGGTAAAAGTAGCAGAGCATAGTTCGTCCTTCTGTTTCTCTTCGCCTGACAAGCTGGACTGGACATTCGGGTAGAGTGAACAAAATGGCCGCCTTTATACACGACGGATTGAATGTTCTACGTCTTCTGATTGGTTAACCTTCTATTGGTGGACTATAAAGTATACTGATACTCCAGGTGAGTGAATTCGTGAATACCTTATCCTGTTTTGATAAAATTACCGGTGTCTTTCTTCGTCAGTATCACCCTTCATTAATTTAATTGTCGTGGGTAAATTAACTGTTCATTTTGACCCCGATGTCCCCGCCACGCCACTGTAGCACTATATCGATTGTTTTTTCCCTACAATTTTAACTGGTATGCATTTTTTTTGGCGCACCGTCACATACACACTAATATATTCAAAAGCTGAACGTTAGATGGTCATCCTTAAAAAGTGATTTTATAACGTCCCACCTAAATATTCCGGGTAAAAATGTAATGTGTTAATACTGTAAACTTTATTCAGCTAGTTATATGCCACCCGTGATACACGCTTAGGCGATGATTTATCTTTCGATACCTGACTGACAAGGTAGATTTTTCCCGCAGTAGGTTTCCATTACTTTCTGCGGTAGACTAGTTGCCATCCAAGGCTAGAGAACGCTGTCTATTCTACCAATAGATGATGGGAAGAATTCGACTCCTCAATCCGAGCCGCTATCCATTACTCCTACGCGTAATATGCGTAAAGCAGGGTTATCTTATGGAAGCGCGAACATGGATATCACCGGTGAAAATGATGTTAAGCCCCGGATGAACTGGTCGTGCATTACGCCGCTAACATGCCAAAATATCGTTTGACCAACAGTGATGATAATCATAAAAGAGAAAAGAAAACATTATTGAAAATAAATGAGCGTGGAAAGTTTGCAAGTTGTCTAAAATAAATTGAATGGAACCGTGGAATCGAAAACGTATCATCCATCCCTTGCATGCAACTATATAAATTAAACATCCTTCGGTAAAAGTACTTGTCAGAATACGAGAATAACATTATAACTTTTTGATTTACGCCACAATCATCAACTATCACTTACTTCTCGTGATAAAGGGGAAAGATTATCGAAAATACTCACGACTTTTGAAGACCTAACCGCGCGTCTAATATGCCTCGTACGTCTTTTATAATATCAAATGTGGTAAATGAGTCTCTTTCTGATTTTAAATAAAAGGTAACTTTTTGCTTGCATTTTCCCCCAAACTTTCTCATGTTTTACATGGTCAATCCATGGTATTCTCAGCATTCTTCTACCAACGCGCATATCTGTTGCCTCAGGCCACTTTTTCATCTCTAAGATTGTTCAGCTTATAGGAGGACCGATATTACCGGGTAGTATTTTCTTTGTTTCTATCGAGTATTTCCTGTTTCTTAATACATTGCTTAGCTTTTGGAAGACATAATTGGAATTTAGGTGGAGCATTTTCTCGTCCTCTGCTAAAAACACTTTCCAGATACCTTAATTTTTGTACTTGTTAGATTTGGTATCTCCTATTTGTAATTTTCATGTTGGTCTGTTGCTTTTTGCTCACAACCATATATTCTATCCTCTTAAAATTTACGCTTAGTCCTTTCTTCTCGCTTTCCTTTATTAGTGCTGGTGTTTCTCTTTCTATATATGCTGTCAGAACCGTGTCATCTGCATATCTAATATTTTTCTAATTGTGGCCTCTAATAATGAATCATGTTAGGACTTCTAACTGTCTCTGAATTACCTCACCGTAAGATTTAAAGTCCGGCGGGAAGATACATCCTTGTCTTAAATCCCTTTCGATTTTTCTATATGTACTGAATTCATTTTCTATGCGTGTGTAGTCGTTTTGCCCCGAGTATCAATTCTGGATTATTCTAATATGCTTCCCAAATAAATCAAATTTTCCTAACAGTTCCAAAAGATTTTTGGCATGTAATTTATCAAACACTTTTGTATAATCTATAAAACAGAGGTAGGTATCGTAATGTATTTGTATTTCTACACGGCCTGAAGCGAGCTTCCCATCGTCTCCAGACCACAGCTCAACAGACATCGAGTTGAATCTGGTCAAGATCCAAAGTAAACAAAGTTAATTAAAACCATACTGGCAACACAATACTATTTCCGACATGAAACACATCTGTTTACCTTCCATTCTACGTCATTGATAACGGTTGCTACGAGCGCGTTGTGTATTGGTTAACGATCAAAAGCAATACTTTCACACGTTGTATATAGAAAATTGCGCTTTTTGATATCCCTCTGACCATAAATAAATTCACAAAGCACGAAGATTATTTTTCGCATAACATATTCTTCATCATTGTCAATGCACTTAATTCAGTGATAAATATTCATCGCTGAAAACAGACATGATACTATGAGAAAATCATATCAAAACACAATTAACAATTACGGTTCGGCCTACAAACCTATTGATTAATCATCTTATCATTCACTGAAACTTATATTTCTAACTGCATTGATATGAACAGCTTATACGCGTAGCTCACGACATAGATTTTAGTTGAATAATCAGAGATTCAATTTGGCGTTGTCGTAAAATCGATAAGTGTGTCTATCTAGGAGGAAATGATAAATGATACTTTTCATGGTTGATCCAAAAGGCAGTCATCAAAAATACATGATTGCCAATTTTCTAAGCAATTACCGACTCAGAAACAAAACTTCAGGATCGTCTAGACAAGTTAGTAGACAAGGGTAGGAAGAAAGGACTAACTTTCAATTGTAAAAAGAAAGAATGTATCGTTTTCAGTAAGAAGCCAAACCCAGATTACAAGCTACGAATTGTAAATTCCAAAATCAGATACGAAAACATAAATATCTGGAGAGAGATTTAAGTGATGACCGCCGACCTGGGTATGACGATAAACTTCATCCGGCAGCAAGGCCTGTGCACTGGAGGCTTTGAGAAGAGTAGAACGACCTCTTTTGTTGTTTCCACGTTCACTTTGACTAAGGGTGGTAGCACCTGTAGGGTACTGGATATGGTCAAATAGTTAACTCCGAAAAAGGGATCAAACAGTATTTTAAGTGTAACAAAAATGTTACAGTAAAAATACCAGTAATACATTTTCATAGTAAAATAAAATTATCAGCAATGCATTTTTGGAGATGAAATAACGAACATTACTCCGAAAATTAAATTAAATTTCGGTATTAAATGACCTATAATGAGTTGATATGCCACTAAACAAACAAACAAACAAACAAGTGTAGGCTGGAATTGTGGCACCGAAATCCGAAGGCACATTGCAATAGCAAAAGTATTCCTTGCAAAAGCTAAACAAAGTAATAAGAAGCAGAAAAAAATTTACAAACAAGGAAAATAGAGCTGAAAATATATATATAATGTTAGGTTGGTGCAAAAATAATGACGTAATAATGTCGTTTTTGACGTATTTTTTAACGTCAAAAAACGACATTATTACGTCATTATTTTTGCACCAATCTAATATTAGTCCTATTATATATCATTAAATCTTTCTTTCTCTCTCTATGTCTATATATATAAAAGTATTATAGTACTTCAACCTTATAATTTCTTATAATAAAAATTATCATAATCTCTTATTATTATCATAATCTCTTATTATTATAATCTCTTATTATAAAAATAATAAGATATTGGTCTATTTTGTATTGGGCACTTTTTTAAAAAGTAAATGCTACGAACAGTGAAATTTTACTCCATTTGTTCTTTCTCTCAATTATATATATATATATATATATATATATATGATTCGTAAATACGCTTTTAAGTAGGCGCACAAGGGGGTCGTCAGTGATGTTTTGACTTGGCTCATCAGGGAGTTTCGGGTCTTTCAACATCATACTCCCCATCACCAAGTCGACCCAATCAGGGGAGATCAACCCCTGATTCCCCCTTTTGATTGAACACTAACAGCTACTCTGGCCTTTTTTAAAGAATAAGAGGAAGAATGACCACGTGTTCCGCACATCTGATTGGATGTTAGTAACAACCAATCTGCTGCGCGGACTAAGTTTTAAATGGCCCGCGGTTGGGACTGGTTTCTTTTCTTATTTCGGTGGATTGCAGTTTCGATGGTTAACTGAGGAGGTAATCTTAATATTCCTAAATCTTACCCTATTTCCTTGAGTATTTTATGGTTTAATTATTTGCCGTTTTTATTTTGTACTTTTTCCTTTTGACGGGGATACTTGAACTCAAAGCTATTATCACATTTTATCGTTAGCCTGTTTCTTAATACAAATAATATATACAAAAGAGGGAAATGTTCGTATAAATAAAGATAAAATAAATTAGCCAAATGTCTTACGTTCGAATAAACATTTTTTAAATTATATTTATATATATGTATCGCTAAAAAACCGATGACAAACTGATAAAATAAAAAGATATATATACAAACGATATATGGTAATGATCAAGAAGAAAAACACTATATATGCGTTATGGTTCCGATTTAAAATATACAAAAATGTGAAATGTTCGTCTAAAATAAAATTAAATAAATAAATTATACAAAAGGTCCGACGTTCGAATAAGGCCTTACGTTCGAATAAAAATTAAATAAATAGTCTTACGTTCGAATAAAAAAAAAAAAAAAAAAGACGAAAGGTCTTACGTTCGAATAAGAATTAAATAAATAAATAAATAGACAAAAAGTCTTACGTTCGAATAAAAAAAAATATAAATAAAATAGACGAAAGGCCTTACGTTCGAATAAAGGTAAAAAAGTCTTGCGTTCGAAAAAAAAAATTATGAGAAAAATGGACAAAAAGTCTTACGAGATTTGTCGCGCCGGAACCGCTAAAAAGAAGTAAATAGTAACATAAAGGGTACCGCGTATAATACGGGTTTGACATAAAAACATATTTACAAATAATACAATTTACAAATTGACGAGATATATTCTTTGGCAGTACTTGTACAATTCAATTACTCACATTCGCACGCACAAAAAAAAAAAAAAAAAAAAATTATAAATGCTTTAAATTAAAATGTTTATAATATTGCCATGTTGCAATTATATTAAAATTATTTACAAATTTACCCGGCTTGATAATTATTTGTTACATTGATGTCCATGAGCTATCACGCTTAATCCATAACCATTTTGCTGTCCTTTCTGCTGTATTAGTTATGGTCCGAATCGCTTTTCTTTTGTTAGCACCTACTACGCCAATATCAGTTAGAGCTTTGCATAGGGACCTTGCAACAAAACCCCTTACTCCCACCTCGATTGGCAAACAGCTTGACTTCCACCCATTGTTTTTGCAACTCGCTAATAGTTCGTCATATTTTAACATCTTCCGTTCATGGGCTTCTTCTGCATGCTCTTCCCAAGGCACTGTCAGTTCCCACATTCTTTTTAATATTGTTAGAGTAGAACACTAAATCGGGGCGTAATAATGTTTGCACGATATGGTTAGGGAATTTTAGTCTTTTCCCTAAGTCGACCCTTAATTCCCAGTCTGTTGCCTGTGACAGAATATTTGCTATGTTCTTGTGCTTTTTGGGGGGTTTCTCACCAGCTCTATGGAACTCTATGGCTCTTTTATCTGTGTTTAAAGTATTGGTGCTGATGGCCATATTAACTATCTTTGCTATCTCTTTTAATATTTCACTATGCCTCCATCTATACCGGCCTTCCGTTAGTGCTGTCTTACAGCTACTTAGAATATGTTTTAGGCTTCCTGGACGCGAACACAAGTGGCATAGTGGCGATTCTGTCTCGTACCATCGATGGAGGTTGGTAGGACTGGGAAGTGTGTCGTATACAGATTGAATCAGGAATTTTATGTTGATGTCATTGCTCCATATATCTGACCATTTGATTTTCCTATAAATCATGGATTCCCAATTGCTCCACGCACCTTGTTGCCTTAGTCCTACCATCTTTGCCACCCTTTTCTCCTCCTCGCCCTTGCGTACTTCTTCTTGTATTAAAAGGTTCTTTTCTTTACCTTTGGCTCTGTCCACCCGAATGGTAGGAAAGAACCCTAGGCCAGCTCGTCCAGTAGCTACGGCGCCTAATATGGCCTTTTCGCGGAGTCTTTCTTTAGCGACACGCAATGCGTTCTCTGCTCTCCATTTTCTTCCTGAGTAGACTTCAATGCCTGCTCCAGCCACCTTTGGGTCTTTGGATAACTCATACTGCATTATTGCTCTAATTTTGGTGACTTTGTATTCCTCTACTAGGCTTTTGAAAGGAAGTTGCAGAGCGTTTGTGTTGCCATATAGAGCAGCACTGGTAAAAAATTCGGTAGGCCTAACCATCTTCGTAGTCGTGTGCTAATTCTTTTTTCTAATTGTTCTATATGAGAAGACGTAAATTCATAAATAGACAATGGCCATAAGATTTTAGGAATAATGGCATGCTGATAAATCCAAGCTTTAAATCTGCCTGGCAAGCCGGATTTGTCAACTCTCTTTAACCAAGTTTCTAGTTTGTCTTTTGTTTCTTGGATTCCTGTTGCATCTTTTAGAGAGTGATCTATACGTTTTCCAAGGCTTTTTACGGCCTTTTCCCTGATTGTTGGTATGTCTCCCCCGGTTAGTCTGAATCGCTCCTTATCTAATATGTTAACTTTCCTCAAAACGAGTGACCTTGATTTCTCGGGGTTGAAGCTCATTCGGGCCCATGTGATCTGCTTTTCAATCCCCTTCAGTAGCCATCTCGCGCCAATAACGGATGTAGTAGTTATTGTCATGTCATCCATGTAGGCTCTTATAGGAGGTTGCCGTAATCCTGATCTGGTGACCGGGCCTTTACATTCTGTTTCTGCCGCTTTAATTAACATGTTCATGGCTAGACAGAACAGGGTCGCTGAGATTGTGCATCCTGTTATGATGCCTTTCTCCAATTTATGCCATGCTGAGGCTGTATTTCCTGATAACGTTCTCATTTGGAAGTTATTATAATAGTCAGCGATTAAATCAGTAATTTTACTTGGTACGTAATGGCGATGGAGCGCTTCTTCTACTAGTTTATGTGGTATTGATCCGTAGGCGTTTTTGAGATCTAACCACACGATTGCTATATCGCCCCTATTTGCCTTCGCTTCTTTTAACGACCCCTATATGCTCCATACATCCCGATATTCCTGGTACTCCACCTTTTTGCACGGAGGTATCTATGAACTTATTTTTAAGAAGGAAATCTGCCAAGCGTCGGTTTAAGATGCTAAAAAATATTTTACCCTCTGTGTTCAACAGGGAGATGCATCTGAATTTGTCTATCCTTCTGGATTCCTCCTCTTTAGGGATCCAAATGCCTTCAGAGTGTCTCCATTGTCCAGTTATTTTTCCTCTTCTCCAAATAACTTTCAATAACTTCCATAACATCCGACGAAGCTTTGGACAACGTTTGTAAACTATGTAAGGCACTCCGTTTGGACCTGGTGTGGAGGCCGTTCTGGCTCCTTTAATGACTGCGTTAATTTCCATCCAAGTTGGTTCTTTCACGTCAAAAGGCGTTAATGGTGCATTAGGGATTATCAGGGACGCATTTTCTACAAGTTCTAGCTGTCTGTTTGGATCACTCAGAGTTTCTTGTAGGAAAGCATTAATTTCACTGGGGGTACTCTCCAACTGGCCACTTCGTTTTTCCCCCAACAGCTTCTTTGTGAAATTGAATGGATTTGAGAGAAATGCCATACGTTTCTTTGCCCTTTCTTTCCTCCTTCGTCTATGCCATTCTGCTCTACGTAAAGACTTAATTCTTAAACGAATTAGGTCTCGAAGCGCCCGTAAGGGTTGTCTCTCTTCGGGTCTCGCGCTTTTAAATTGTTTCCGAAGAGATCTGAGCTCCGACCTGAATTGTTTAATCTTTAGTTCCCTCCTATTTTCTTTGCTAATATCCATCTTTTCCTTCCGCTCCTCATATCCAAATGTCCCTGCTGCGTAACTAGTGATAATTTTTGACATTATCGCTAGTCGTTTATCCACCGAACCTCTTGATGTTATTTGAATGATCTCGCTGATGTTCACGTCGAAATCCTGCCAGGCGTGTTTGTTACTGGCTGGTGGCCACTTTATCTTTCTTCGAAATGGAGCATCAGGCACAGCTTGAACCTCTGCTTGGGGGGACTAGGCACTGTGGTGAGCTTCCCGGCTCTGACCCTCCTGCGTCTCACCAGGAAAAATTCCTGCGCGCTGCTGTTGGTTCGACCGCACCTGACACTTCATTTTTGCCTGATGTATTTTTAGGCCGCGCATATTTTTACACATTCTTCCACATGGGCATGTCAGTCTCGTTGTCCGTAGATCATTAGCTTGGTTCGTTTCCGATTCATCCGGCCTAATGGGGATCTCATTCTCCCCCCCCCCCCTCTCGGGATCCCCTGGGGGTGTTTATTCGCATGAGTTTCTGTAGCGTTTCTTGAATAACGTAAGTCGGGTTGCTAGCCCAGAAATACACTTTTGTGGTCTCTCCTCACCGTCAAATGTCTTTCCAATATGTCAACCAGTCTATTCCTGGGTCGTCATCCGATCTGTTCCCGGATGTCACTGTGAAACAATAGAAAGAATGATATATATATATATATATATATATATATATATATATATATATATATATATATATATATATATATATATATATGTAAATTACTGACACTGGCAATGTTTCCTTGACAACCTAACTGTCAGGGTTTCAATTCTCGTTAGTTGATGCGCACTGCTGCTGATATATCGGACGTAACGGCCGTCCAGTGCTTTCTGCATTCTGTTGACGTTTCTATCAGACTCGATGAATTACTTAAATATATATATATATATATATATATATATATATATATATATATATATATATGTATGTATGTATGTATAATTGTTAAAGAAGTGATGGATCTTTATTTATTAATCCGGATTTATTAATACAATATGGGAACCAGTAATAAGGAGTGCCAGAGAAAAGCAATAATAACAACAAAAAGTTGCAATATGAGCTCTGGTAAAACATGCAATGATAACAGCAAAAATTGCAATATGAGCACTGGTAAAATGGTTGCTGAAGACATTAGTGTTATAATATCCAGAAATTCGTGTAAAGATTTCCTCAAGGACACATGGCACAGTGGATAAAGGCGTTGGTTAGATCCAGTGACACGACTCAAAGAGTGTGAGTTCAATACCCGGTTAAGGCAGTGGAGAACTTTCAGAGGGAAATTAACAGGAGATAACTGACACCCATTAGACATGGCACGTGGAACCAGAACAGTCTACCCCAGAGCGAAATAAAGTGTTACGTTCGACATTCCAAACACCTGAAGAAAGACGGACCGTACAACGGCCGGAACGTTGTAATAAATATGGCGACATAGATGAGGACAATAGTCCGAATAATGTAACTAACTATACCATTTAATAAAGAAACAAAACGTCTATTCAAAATACGAGTGTCCACTAAAAATGACGTTTAATAAATAAAATATTTGTATTTGGGTAGCAATCCCTCTTTTATATAAGTTTCATTAAAGATAACTGACAAAGTACTGCTATTAAGTTTTATATTCAATTCTCTTGTGTTTCTATACGTGTTGATTTTTCTGGCCATAAAGTATGACAAAACTGTTCAAATGTTCTATATAAATATCATGGATAACTAAATTAGATTATTTCTTTTTAAAGTAACCAAGAGTAACACTGAATATACAGATAAAAAATTAAATACGCGTTACTTAGAAGATTGATTAATCCCTTAGAAACATCATAATGAAATTAACAAGCCCAGTCGTCCAGAACAGAAAATAAAATAAATTACCTATTACAAAAAAATTAAAACAGCTAAACTAATTATCAATAACAACTCACCTACAAGATCCTGAAGATTTCCCAGTTCAACATAAGAAGGCCGGAGCACACAGTGGCGGGTACGTTGTGATAACAAAAACAACGATGAAGACTTTTATAATATAAATAAGGGTAGCCCCTTATCCTGGAAATACAGTCCCCCAAAATAATGGCAAATTTTAAAGTAAAAATTCTGGCTTGACCACCGCTTATGGCTGGCCCAGTCCTTTTTTGTAGACAACGACTTCAATAAAAATATGGGGGAAATGCAATAAGCCATTTCACCCAATTTTAGGTGGGTCTTGCTCTCCGTCAGTTCAGAACCAACTATACATATTGAGGATATTTTTTAGAGTGATTGCATCCATTGCCAACTTGCTAGGCCTTTCTTGAAGCTTACAGCACCAGGTATTCGCCAGCTGTCACCCATTTGTTTACTGATAAGGATACACTTTGCTTAACTTCGGCGATCGAACGAAAACCGTTGCTTCACGATATTGTGGTCGTAACACCTGATTCGCTAAAATAGTGATGCAATACATTCACAATTAGAGAAATTATTAGGTTGGTGCAAAAATAATTTCGTTTTCTAACATATGTTACTATGTGAGAAAACGAAAGTATTTTTGCACCAACCTAATATATTGCAGGCTTTATTGTACCATTGGATTACCATAATTAAACTATTGTCATTAGCTTATCTAACGTTGTCCTTAAGATAAATATAATTGCCTGAAAGTTGGTCTTCACAGTAATAGGCGAGGTTATCTTAATTTAATTATTATCTGCTATTGTAAGGTTTTCTTTGAATTCATTCTACGCAGCCGTAATTAACAGTACTCAACACGTGATTATAGTTTTAGTCAACTGTTTTATTCCAGTTCTTGTCGTCCTTCAGGTCTAGATTCTCGCTTAACATGATAGTCAAACCAACGTTTCTAAATAACAGATACTATAGATTAAAATATCTGACAATGAATGCTGATCGCATTGCATGTCTTATTGGCGAGCAAAACGGAGAAATAAGATAACATTTGCATCAAGAACAGACAACAGAGACGAGGATGTTTGTTCAATAAAAAAGGTCATTAAATAGTCACAAGACGAACAGTGGTTAGATGTTCACACGATGAAATAAACTTGGGCAAAATACATAGCACGAAGCGAGATCTTTGACAAGAGCCAACCTCGCGCTCAATAACAGATGTTTTCCTTGCGTGCATGTATATATGTCACGCTGCGTATAAGCTTTCAAATTCATTGCTATCCTAAGGACAATATCGAGAAACAACTTTTTTTTTCTCGTCGTAGTCACGATTGTTTTTGAAATATATTCTTTTTACATATGCTGTTCTATAGTATAAATTTCTTCTTCTGACATACGAATTGTTCGGAAAATAATATCCAATTTTAGAATCAACATTTATTCCTGAATTAATGTTTTAAACAGTGTTTAAATCATTCAAAATAGGAATACTGAGCGTCTGTATATTTCTGCCATCGAGTTACAAGTTTATGTCTTCACTATTTACATTATTCGGACTATTGTCCTCATCTTTGTCAGCAACGTTACAACGTTCGGCCGGAAGTGTCGAACTGAATCCTTTATTTCGCTCACAGGGGTAGACTGTTCTAGTTACACGTGCCATGTTTGATGGATGTCAGTTATCAGTTATCTCCTGTTAATTTCCACTCTGAAAGTTCTCCACTGCCTTAACCGGGTATTGAACTCACACTCTTTGTGTCGTGTCACAGGATCTAACTAATGTCTTTATCCACTTTAACATATGTCCTTCAGAACATGTATGAATTTCTGGGTATTATAAAGCTAATGTCTTCAGCAACCATTTTTACCAGAGCTCATATTTCAATTCTTGTTATTATCGCTTTTCTCTGGCACTCCTTATTACTGGTTCCCATATTGTATTCATTTTTATCCTTGGTCGGCTCTGGAGAGTTTTGTGGCCTAGAATATGTGCTGATTCCTTAAGTTTACGAATTTTCCAATAGTGTTCTTTGTCTATGATCTCATCCTGATCCCACAGAGAGCGATGATTTCTTTTTTCTCTCCATATATCGTCAGCCATGTCTGATTTTTCCAATTCCCCTCGTGTTACAGCTTTCTGGTGTTCTTGAAGCCTTACATTACGGGGGCCTCCTGTCTCCCCTTTATATTTCTTTCCGCAACTGCACGGGAGCGCGTACACACAGTCTTTAGTCATGTTCTCTTCCATGGGGGATCTTACTTGGGAGAAATATCTGCTAAGTGTCGTCGAGCTTTTGAAGGTTGTCCTGATGTTATATGGACCGCAGATTCTTTGTATTTTCTCTGATAGCCTCTTCGCGTGTTGTTGTTGTCCTCTTGTACCCACCTATCCCAGTCTTTGGGTGGCTGATGTCAGGGTAGTTGTAGGGTTATTTATGTCTGCATAAAGCTCGAAACATTTCGATGCCAAGAGATTTTTGAATGCTGTTTGTATATCTTCTTTGCAACGGAATGTCTTTTGGCTTAACAAATCTGAAAATACTTGTAAAAGTTGTAGTCAATAGACGGAAGATGATCGGAATTTTGTGGGTGTAGCAAAGTTCGGGCCGAGCGTTGTCATGGATAGCATGGAGCAGAATTGGACGTTGTTAGTTAACCAATTCCAGTTGTATTTTTCTTAACTGAATTCGCATTCCATCCAATAAATTCTTCCCGTAAATTTCAGTAGTTATACTGTGGGTAGATTGCAGAAAACTGTAATTGATAAATCTAATGGCTGACCACCAGACAGTCAGTATAATCTTGAGTTGCTGGAATGTCGGTTTTGGAAATTATAACATTGTCAAACACGTATTTTATTGAATATCTGACGCTTAATTCTAGGTAACTTGGGTGTGCTCAATACAAATTGCAACTCAGTTTGGCTCTATCAAGTCCTGATTCTTGTCAAGAGCCTATGAGCCATTTTCCAGATTTTTTAAATTAAGACTAAAAAAATTAAGTCATTTGTCAAATTCTTTTCCGGGTTTTATGAATACAAGCAGTTCAATCTACAGTAAAATTAAATTATAGCGACAGAAATGATTTAAAATAAAAAAAAAAAAACATTGTGGCAAAAACTTTCTCTTACAAGACTTTCTTACGTATTTGCCTGATGATGACAGGTCTCTTTTCAAGCACTCGCAGTAATCAGCCATTCTTGCGGTATCGTTCCTACATAATTCTGATATCTTGGTGGAAATTCTCCTCTTGTGTGTCACTTACATCGCCTAATGTTTTGGTGTCCTCCCTCTAAAGAGTCTATGTTAGTCTCTTCCGCCTACTATAAGATTAAGATGTGGCTAAATAAATGTTTAAGAAATGACAAAAACCAGGTTTGCACATACATCGTATATTAAACAGTAAGTACACCAGAAAAGTATTACATGATTAGTGAGAGTGTATCGAATGAACTACCACTCAATCTATTTACAATTCACTGTTCCCCGAAGGCTTCTGTTTTATTAATTTTATAGTAGGCGGAAGAGTTTAACATAGACTCTTTAGAGGAAGGACACCTCAACACCTGTTGGAAAATTGATCAAAGATGGCTATTCAAAAAAATGCATTTTTACATACATTTTGTAACTTTAGTCCTTGTACGCCTTTACAAATGTTTTTACAATTTCTTCATAGTTATCTGATCTATAATTTCTTAAAAAGTTTTTCTACAGAGTTCACTAATGAGAACTAGACATTTTTGTCACGTTTATTCATGACATTAGGAAAATGGTTGTCTTTAATTAACGTTCTTATTTGAGGACCGTCGAAAATTACAGCCTTGGTTTTAATAGGAATTTATGATATAGGTACTAGCAATCTATGAAATTAAACTAGAAACACAGATGTTTACGTACAATGGAAATTACGTCAAATTAAATCAACTATTAAATGACGATGAAGTTACTCACTAATTGATATATCATTTCAAAATTATGTTAATAACCAAACTATTTTAACTGACTGATTGAATTAGATGGAAACGAGTCACTTTTATATATTTTAGTTGTCCCTTTAGAATATTCTACAGACAACAGGAACGCTCGAAAAGAATATAGAGATCTATGATATTTCTAGATTAATTTACTATTATTTAAATAGGTTAATAATGATAAAATACCTTTACAATAAAAGTACAGATACCTCGATAAAAGCCTAGTTGCATAATACCAAACTACCAATAGACTTAACCAGTATTCAGAAAAAATCTTTTTATGAATACAACGCAAGATGAGGGGTTTTTGGCAAAAATCAGGACCAGACAGCGTAAAACCGAGTAAAGATTCGTGCACAGCGCACCCAAATTACATGGGCCTAATTGTCATATCTAATTCAATAGAGAAAAAAATTGAAATTTGTTCCCCGATTATAATCGATTCATCATGCCTTGTCATGATCTCTCAGGCACTTTTGTGTTCGTGTAGTGTTTTCAGATATTGATTGCCAACATTCTACCAACTTGGGCTTCAAGTCTCGTATCATCAATGCGGAAGTTCAGAATACAGCGTCGTACTATCCGATCAAATGTGTACGCTTTACTACATGCTCTGTTAATGTTGGGAGCAGTTTCAGTAACATTATGACTATATATATATACAGGGTGTTTCAAAAAGAATACGCCAAAATCATCACGTGATGTGTCAATAACGAAAAAAATTTACAAACCTCTAGCATGAACTCATGTGTTGTATATACATTCACGTTTCATTTCATGTTTTATAAGTGCTCAATGTGGCCACCACCGGCAGCGCAGACAACATCAAGCCGATATGAGAATTCCTCCCAAACACGCCTCGGCATGCCACGGTCTACCGTGTTAATTGCAGCTGTTATTCGATCTTTCAAGTCATCGATACTTGCTGGAAGTGCTGGAACATAAACTTGGTCTTTAACATACCCACACAAGAAAAAGTCACACATAGTGAGGTCCGGGGATCTGGCAGGCCAAGCATAGAGAGCAAGGTCTTTAGCACCTCTCCTCCCAATCCATCGCTGAGGCACGTTTTCATTCAGATAAGCTCTAACCCCGAGATGCCAATGGGGTGGTGCTCCATGTTGCTGAAAAATGAAGTCATTCGAATTTGCCTGCATTGTGACAATGGCATTTGTTTTCACGAACTCAAGCACTGTTTTACCGTGCTTGAGTTCGCGAAAACAAATGTCATTGTCGCAAAAACAAATGCCATTGTTACAAAAAAAAAAATGCCTTCTGCTGAGGATTTGCGATTTTGATTGATCTTCCCACAATTCAGCTGAACCAGAAGTTATACTAACGACAGCGGTGAAACTGACACCCAATCAAACTTTGATAACTATTCTATCAAATAACCACTGATTGAGTCCACTACAATGCTATAGACCTGAAAAACAGCGCAATGATTTTGGTGTATTCTTTTTGAAACACCCTATATATATATATATATATAACAACATCCACACACAGACTGTTTCGCAGCTCATCAGTGTGGCTAGACATTCGGTTGCCTCTAGCTCGGTTCGAAACCCGACTGAATTGGTATCAGCCGGCTATTCTACCACTAAGCCGTCGGCGCACGGCAGGGAAGTAGGTGGATTTTTAGCATATTTATTTATTTATAAACACGCCCAGTGACTGACAGTGACTCGAATCGCTATGCGAAGAGTCTCGCTATATATATATATATATATATATATATATATATATATATATATATATATATATATATAGTCTCGCTATATATATATATATATATATATATATATTTGATAAAATATAATTTTAATGTATGCTATATTTATGGGGTAAAGTCCTCGATATCAGGGATAGAGCGTATGTAAATATAAAAGTGGACATAGAAATTGACACCTAGAGGCAACAGTCTGTTTCAAGCTTAAACTTAATTCCTGTATTCGAGAACATTTTAAGCATACTGATGTTAAATTAAGTTCGTTTAGAACATATGGACCGAGTTACTGTCAACAGATTTTAGGAGTAGCATTAATGCAGCTATTGTTCACGGACTGCTTCCTGCTGCCCATTGGAAAATTACACGCATCCAAAAAACAACGTAAGTACATGACACTCTGCTTTTGTAGATGCATTCTGTTTTTTTTTTCTGTTATACTATTGCAATGAATTTTGTTTTATTGTAAAGAAAGACAAATTTGTAAGTCATTTCTTTCAATCTGAAAAAATAATCTATAATAATATTTATTTAAATTTCTAGAGACGTGTTTGATGATCGCTTATTTCTTCGTCTTCACACGCCAAAACGACTACAGAGTTCCGCAAGTGATGGAGAAGACACTATTAGAATAGGTAGATTACGCATAGTGGAGAATTGACCGAAGTCAAGATACCAGGTCAGAACCGATAAAATTTTTGTGAAGACTTTCTACATACACAGCAGCATAAACAGCTCATTGAAAGGCTAATGAAAAGCAAAAAGGTTTCTCATCGAATGTTTATAACCATGATAACTGTGTTTCGAATCCCACCATAGTCGATTTGTCAATTTGTTAATATTTTCCTGAGTAATTCGTCGGAACTGTTCAGAAGCCGTCGGGAATTGTGCTAAGGGTCAGAAAATAAACTCTATTTCGAGATGGTAACTACATAAAAAAAAAAAAAAAAAATCAATTCTCCAAGCAGATTGTATCCAACCGGAAAACTCACATTGAACTTTTTTAATCGCCTTGTTGGGCAGTCTGTCGGATATAGTGCGTACTTTTTTAATTTCTTGTCATTTTAGAATAATCATCTGATCAAATAAATCGATTTCTATGTCAAAAGTCGAACCTTTTTCATTCAACAAGAAAAAAAAATCGATATTAGATAATTAAAATGAGAAGAAATCTAAAAACGAGTTCTTTGATTAAAATGTCCGTTCTTCATTTTCCCCCATCGCTTGCCAGATTTCCTGTTAATTTAACTATCATATTATCGCCGATTGCAGACACCACCGATGGAATTGTTGTCAGTAAACTCTTTTTCTAAAATGGGAGGTCAAATATTTTAGGATTAATCTCAGTGTATCATGACATTTGTCATACGCGGGTGCTTGTCTTTGAATGAAAATGATATACAGTTTAAAGGATCAAATAGATAGTACCTTGAAACCACACTGTACAAGACGCGGGGGAGATGGTCACCTTAAGGAGAAGAGTTTATATGGAAAGAAGGGGAAGATAATAGTTAAACCTAGACTTGAACAGGTTAAGATTGTATTGATTCGGGAAACATCCTCTTTGGAGTCCGTTCCACAGAACAGTGGTTCGCGGAAAGAAGCTGTTCGAATAGAACTTCTCATTGAGGGAATGTATGTGATTTGCTACAAAGTAAATGGCATGGAAGTAGCGATAGAGCAGAGAGAGATTCGCCACTTCCCACTGTGTGAGAGAGGTTAGAGGGTAGAAAATAATTCTTCTCCAACAAGGACTCGTAGAGGCTTTTGAACTACATCGAGACTGGAAAGTAAGGACTGGGCCTCTCCTGCCCAAATATGGCAACAGTAATCCATTTTTGGCCTGATCTGGGTGTTATAAAGGTACAGGATGGCGTAAGGAGTGAGGTATTTATTACAGCCTTACAAGGAGCCAATCACTTTACCAATATCTTTTTGTATAATCTTACAACGAAATAATTCTGAAAAATTAATTTTATTTTATGCAATTTTCACGGTTTATCGGGTTTGATTTGGGGACCCCAATCTCAACCAGAATCAAAATTTTTGCCATGTTATATTGTTAATGATAGTTAAAAATCCATGTATATTTCGGATTGAAAAACATTGTTACTTTTCGTTATGGTATCCCGAATTTAAGAAGGTAAGAGCAGTACGAGATTGCCGGCAAGGCCTCATGATCTTAAAGTTGGATTAGCTAGAAGCAACCGTAAGTTCTATGCCAACAGTTTCTTTTCTCACACTTCTCGCTTGTGGAACTCTCTTCCGGTTCCATTCATTACACAATCCGAAACCGATAAACTATATCCAGCAGTAAGGCCGCGTAAGCGCTTTTAAAATCTCTGCAGAGGCTGAACCATGAGGCACCAGACCAGATATGGCATTAATAATCCATTAATAGTTTGATCACACGCGTGATATTTAGGGCTTTTTCTGGAACAATATTGACCATTCTTTGACGGTGGCATGAATATACGTATTTGATTTGGGATCGGCAGTGAGATTTGAACCCAGGCGAACGAAGCAAAGAGTCTGTTTGAGGGTGTGACCCCTCATCAGGATAAGAGCTTGTTTAGGCTCTACCCAGGTGTAATATAGTGTTACGAGTTTAATCTTGGATGTATGCTATCAGCCAGTCTTTTTCCCATTAATCTGTGAAAGTCGGAGGAGAGACCTGCTGAAAAGTACTGGTGATCAAAATATTTGGAGGTGCACCAAGACTCTACCTTATCATCTATTACAAGGAGATCGATGAAATTAGTTGGATACATAATATGGAAAATGGGCCTTGAGAATTTAACACACATTTGACATACTCAAGCGAGTGGTAAGAGCCAGTAACCGCTTTGGGTTTTAAGGAATCGATAACAGAGCAATAGCAAAAAGGGAGAGCAAAGAAGCAAAACTTCTAATAATAAAACACGGAAGTTGTGGAGACCTATGATTGCTCACGTAGTGAAAGAACGTAACATATACAAGAGGAAGAACTCTGAGAGATCGGTGTACATCTTTGCTCTAATTATGTATATCAGGGGTCGGCAAACCCTCGGCCCTAGAGCCACATCCGGCCCGTGAAGGATTTTTGTTCGGCCCGCTAGCTTAACACTTAATTATCTACATCATTTGCGGAGTAAGTGACAGAAAAATATCAGCTGGTGTTAAACGACTTAGAATGTGACAGATTTTTTAAATCAATATTTTATTTCTGAATCCACTTCCTACTTTCACGAGAAATATTCCAAGCAGAATTGGAGTCTATTGAATAATGCGAAAATAATGGCATCTATATTTGGAAATACGTATTCTTGTGAAGAACCTTTTTTTTTTTTCTTTTACAAATGAAATATATCCAGAGTCGTTTATGAAAAAGTTTAAGTGATGACCACCTGGATAATGTTTTGCACCTGTCATCGAAAAATATTCAACCTGATGTGAATTAAATAATTCCCCATTTCTGACTGAATTTCGTTTGTAGTAAGGAATTTGTATTTTTAATAGTTTGTGTTAGTTCTAATCCTGTTATTCCTGCAGTAAATTAAGGAAACATGTTTAAATAATATATTGACTTCTTTTTTTTTTTCAAACCTCCAGACGTTGAGACAATTTATTATAGTATATTTGATATCATGGGCCTCCTCCGATACACTGCCTAGCTTTCTGGTACGCTTTCTACCCCCCCACCCCCAAAAAAATGTTTACCGACCTCTGTTCTGTATCATATTTTAACCACACAAGTTGGCATGCCATTTCTAAAAGCGTAAATTATTTTAAAATTGAAGAAGGCAAAACAGCTTCTTTCTTGTGTCGGCTGATGTCATTTTGCTCTTAGTCTAATCGAAAATATCGAACGTTTCGTAAAGAAGATAAAAAAAGAAGAAAAATTGAAAGGAAAACAAATTTCTATTGACAAATGCGTCCTGACGTAATTTCTCCATATTTCACGTGGACATTTATAACAAAGTGAATAACTGGAAACTAGAACGCGCTCCTATGTGTGTAATGGTGAACAAGCAAGTCAGTTTCACTGTTGGCAATAATTTCGATCCTACCTAAGTGACCCATACATGTAGTCTTGTTCCATACTAAGCTAAGCTACGCAAATAATATGACGCCTCTGTGTGTAGTAATGGAGAGCGAGATACTTTGCTTCATATAACTTGAAATTGCACTATTTGCCTTAATCGGACTATTGTCCCCATTTTTGTCGCCATATTTATTTACAACGTTTTGGCCGTTGTACGCTCCGGCCTTCTTCAGGTGGTTGCAATGTCGAACTGAACCCTTTATTTCGCGCGCTGGGGTAGACTGTTCTAGTTCCACGTGCCATAACTAATGGATGTCAGTTATCACTTATCTCCTATTAATTCCCTTCTAAGTATTGAACTCACACTCTTTGGGGCCCAAAAAGTGTGAGTTGCATACCTGTTTAATGCGATGGAGAACTTAGAAACGGGAATTAACAGGAGATAACTGATAGCTGACATTCATTAGACATGGCACGTGGAACTAGAACAGTCTACCCCAGTGAGCGAAATGAAGGGTTCAGTTCAACATTTCCGGCCGAATGTTGTAACGTTGCTAACAAAGATGAGGACAATAGTCCGAATAATGTAAATAGTGTACATAATAGCTCATCTTAGAAATATAGACATATACTTCAAAGTGACTTCGATCCTCCCCAGTTGTCGTCATCTGCATGTCGTCATCTGCTAACCTAAGCTCAGTTAAGCTTCACAAATAATATGATACTTCTGCGTGTGGTAATGGCGAGCGAGATACTTTGGCATACGGCAACTACAGAGTTTGATCTTCATTGGGTGGTGGATACATACGAACTTCTCCCTAGGTAAGCTTGTCGTGGAGTAATGGTTGATAGACCAGGCAGATTGATCGTTACCGGTAAGTTCGATGTTCAGTAGTTAATTGTTTACCCCTGGTCTACGTACGTTTTAGCTGAAATTTGATCCGACGGGAAATAGAAACTTTATTTAGAAACATAGAAAGTGGCTGGTGAATTTTTTGGGAGTTTTAATGAGGAAAGAGTCTGATACGCCCAAGGCATATCGGAGGCAAAAGTAGGCTATTTAATGAATTTGAGTGAATGAACGTCAGAAAAGGGGAAAAAAACGTATAGTGAAGCCTCAAAGGTTACAGCAAAAAAAAAAATAAATAAATAAATAAATAAATTAAAAATATGCAGACAAGAAATTCTTGAGAGCCATTATCGTCTACGTAACCAAAAAAGTTCGATCTATTCAATATATATGTTTACCGTAAATTGCGCCGTACAAGTCAATCAGGCATATAAATCGATCTGGTGTATAAGTCGGTCTGGCGTACAAGTCGATCCCGAGATGTTTAGTTCAAAATTCTGAGTCAGGAATATACATATAGGATAGTTTGACACCAAAACATACAGTAGATTATCGGTAGCCAAAAATGGAAGATATTAAGTAACCTTTAAAATAATGCTGTACCATAATTTCACAGTAATTATGCTTTTACGGTATGTGTATATTCAATAAGGTGCCATTATGTGTCAGTAAACTGTCATTGCTATCATAAAAATTATACTGGCGACGCGCATACCATCCATAGTTGCCTGACTTCCTGCCTGAGTTAAACAGCGCTTCGGTTAGTGTTCACATTTAGTGTATCAGCAGTTGGATGCGATGTGTAATGTAGCTTTACTAGAATACTGAATTTCTGTTTGTTGTGGTCCGGTACCTTGTACCACGCTGATAGTCCAAGGTAGAAACAATAAAGAAGAACTCGAATACGGATATGGAATAACACAGATATATTACAAACAGGAATATATACAGAGAGGTAGAAAAGTGTTAGTACGAACAATCAGGGTTAGTAGTAATTGTCTGAACACGACTCTGTTTCGGACTGCCTCTGACTGACTTCACTCCAAACTTCAGACTGAACTCTAGCCTTCAGACGGAACTCCGCCCTCTGCTTCCTCTTGAGGCGCAGTATTTATTACGTATGGAATAGTCCATTATGTTATTATGGGTAAAGTCCCATAACACTGTTATTATCTTTTTACTTCATATTAATTTCTGTGTTAATATGAGAAATATGTTCACCAAACACAATTTTTAGTGGGCTATATTTCCAGCAACCTTCTGGAGATACGGTAAGTGGTGTAAAGAATTTGTTAGGAGCGCTGTCCCACTTATTTACAAGTCGGTGGTAAAGGTTTGCATTTTATGCCCGATGTATTAGTCGACCCTTAGTTTTTCAAATATATTTTAGGTTTGAAAACACAAATTATACTCTTCAATCTACAGTAATAATGATCCTTGATTTTAAGGTAACTGATAGGAGAGTGGAATTAATTTTTTAAAAATATATTTTTTAATTATTTCACCCCAATGAATGCAATCAAGCCCCAAGGTCGGAAGCAGTTATTCGGCATTAGAGAATATTAGGAAAAAAAACTAATATTAAGGAGAGAGGACAATAAAAGAACAAGATTTTAAGAAGACAGAAGATAATGATTGACATTCTATTTAAATGTTTCAAGATCAAACTTGACTTGAAAGGAAGAAGAAGGAGGAGAGTTTGAAAAGCGAGAAGCGCGAAAGACGAAACTGTTAGCATAGAACTTACAGTTAAATCTAGCCATTTGATGAGACATGCCACCAGTCCAGTACCGCACTTATTGTCATAAAGTCCAGATAAGATAGAGGACATTTCGGAATAATTACCATGAAAATATTTATAGAAAAGACAAATGAAAGCTGCTTTACAGTGGTGTGAAAGTGATTGAAGCATAGAAGCTAGATTAGGACCAGTAACATTGCTATTTGAATTTTATCAAGAATCTCAAATATATAGCAGGAGCCTCAAACCGAATTTCGCAGCCATATTAACAGCAAATACGAATAGTCGACTTATAAATGTATACAATAAATTACGGAGAGATAAATTTTCTAGAACGATAATGAACATTGCTAGCAACAGAACTAGAATTCAATGTAATCATTCCACTTCGTGCCAGCGGCAAATGTTAACCCGAGTCGACCCAATGAATTACTTTACGTGAGAGTAGCATCAGCCATACCGATATGTGGCAGCAATATTCAAGGCAAGTTCAAATTTGTTTTGTATAATATTATGTTGTATCATGAATAATTCTTGTTTTGGAGAACCAAATGGAATGCTGAGTATATCATCCTCGGTAACCCATCCTAAATATCCTTAAATATCTTATAAGAACTGATATTATGACAATTTTCAATGCATGAGGTACTGGTTTGATAAAAATAAATCTCCACAACCGGACCCAAGCGCTGAAATCCATAGAGGAATGGTAAGATGTACGTGGTGGAATATTACGAATATAAAGAATTTCTTATTTTATGTACCGTGTAACTTCAAGACGTAGGCGATCGTCTCTCTCAAAAGGTACCTTTGTAGCTCTTAATAATTTTTTTATGATTGCACCTAAACTTTGTTCCATCATCCATTTACGCAAGCTCTCTAAGAAAGTTATGTGTTGGTTTTCTAAGTGCCTGTTGCCTTCAAACTGTCCTGTGTTTATCAGATTTTCTAAGCCTTCTTTCCACGTTTCAAATGTTTCATTCTGATGTTAAGTATAAGTTAAATTTTTGTTTCCATTCTCTCTAAAACTTCGTGGTCGATCATAATCTCGGTCAAGGGGTATACTCCTACTGTAGAACCACATTTCTGTTGCTTCAAATCTCTTCTTCAACTTTGATGGTGATTGCTATAAAGGAGGACAGATATCACGTAAAAATTTAGTACTCTTTTCTTTGTTATTAACGATGTTTTTTCTGTTCTGTAGTTTTCTCCAAAACCTTGTCGTTAGTCACCTGTTCGATCGATGGTATTCTCAGTATCTTCCTATCGAAACACATTTCTGCTGGCTCAAGTCTCCTTTTAATCTTTAATGACTTTTTCTAGCATTCACTGCCATAATTCTTAAACTGCAGTGAAACAGTAAATGCATATTCATATTTTCTCTAGTTGCAACATTTAAATGAAAGATTTGAGGAAAATCAATCACTGTTCTACACCCCCTAGCAACGCAACGACGCACGAAGAAAATAAAAATACTTAGATACAACAGCATTAGATTTCGAAGGCATTTGATAAAGCGTGGCGCAAAGGTATGTTGCTCAAGTGAAGCAGACCTGAAGGTAGTTATTAACGGCCTGTTCGCCTGGTAGTCAACGCAGGCGTCCCCCAGGGTTCACTTCTAGGACCAACTCTCTTTTTGCTTTACATAAATTATCTGCCTGAGTATATACTCAGATCACTTGTGAATAGATATGCCCATGATATGACGATATACAAGTACACCTCCAAAACTTGTAATGATCAGAGATTGGCAGCTAATCTCTCATCCGATTTAGATCTAACATCTCAGTTGGAGGAAAACTGGCTGGTTACTTTCAATGCCTCGAAAACTAATCAATAATTACGATGAAAAGATGTCCCCGGAGGGAGTCTCCGTGCCACGAGAGACTATTGGGCCTTCATTATCTTCATCACCATCATCATTCGACCTCCCTATAGTTGGTCGGAACTCCATTGAAAATCCCTTTACATATTGTTCGGCCCTGCATTGCTGTCCCCAGATCTCCACTGACCATCCAGTCGGCTTTCAAGACGAATTGATAATGTCCAAGTTTTTGATCCATACAATAGGACTGGTTCACTCAATTTTCGAACGGTTTGGACTTTTAAGGCGGATTGAAGGGTCGAGCGCCAAATCTTGTGAAGTTTTTTACACGTATCCCATGCAAGGGCTTTACGGATATTGATATCATTTTGACAATCTATTATGTGAGATCCAAGATATTTGAAGTCTCCAACTCATTTTGGATGTATTGACTGACTTCAACTCGGATGTTTCAGGAGAGGTTGTGATATTTTCTGTCGTACTCACGTTGCAATAAGCGACCTACCTGGTTTGCTGCTTGATGAAGTGATTGCAGTAGGGATTCTGCATTCTTTATACATTGGGCGTTAAGCTCACACCTAACCTCAAATGGAACACGGACATAGGCTCCATCGCTGAAGATGCGGGAAGTTAACTACCTGACTCCTTTTGCTATCTTCTACCTTTACAAGAGCCAGATTAGGCCGGAAATGGAGAACTTTTGTAATATTTGGGAGGGAGCGGCCTAGTTCTCAATTTTCAGTCTCGAGACAGTGGAAAAGCGTCACCGAGTCATTGTAGGTGACAAATTATTATCCACCTTCCAACATCTCTCTTACAGACGGGATGTTCCAAGACTCACTAATTCTATCGCTACTTTTCTTCCGCTAGTTCTAACCTTCACGGCTAGGAGCCGCCATGTCTCTTACATTATAGCAAGCTAAAAACATCTCCCCGTATTCCATCGGTAAGAATTAAGTTCCACTCAAACAGCTTCTTCTTGCGAATCACTGCTCTGTGGAGCCGATTCACACGAGGTTGTTCCCCGATCACAACAATCTTAATCTGTTCAAGTCTAGGATTAACCATTATCTTTCCCTCCTATCCATATAAACTAACTTTTAATCTAACCCTTTATCTCTAGTGGACCTCGGGGCTTATACCGTACTGTAATAAAAGAAATAAATATGGTTCTCAGTTGGTCTGTTCTTATCCATTATCCATAATCTCCTGACAATTGCCCTAATCCATTATTAACTTATATGTTACTGCAAATTTTTTGATGCGGTAAAATTTGTCTTCAAAAAGAATTTCAACTATTTTTTGAAAAGCTTCTCACATTAAAACCAGTTCCAAAGATATCGAAGATTAAAATGTTATTGCACTTACTTTTTAATGTATAATCACTAACGAAATTATTCACAACTCACATTAATAGCAATAGATATATCTAAACGTCTTTATATTTAAACGTCTTTATATTTAAAGGTTTTAAAGGTCTATCAACAACCGCAAACAGAGTCGTAGAACCATTGAGAGGTGTTTTTATTTAAAGGTTTTTATATTAAATAGTCTTTATATTTAAAATTCTCCCAACCGCCGAAAACAGCGTGATGGAATAATTTAAATTCAGAGCTATAGTAGACTGGTTGCCAGTTTCCTCTACTAATTTGCCCCATAACTTGCGTATATATATATATATATATATATATATATATATATATATATATATATATATATATATATATATATATATATTAGGTCAGTAATCGTAGCTACTGACTGATATCATATTTCCCCAAAACTCAACATTTCCAATCACACTCCTCACCCCAACTGTCCTGGCGACGCTTTGATTTTCGCCGATTTGAGGTCGGGCTAAATTTAATTTGCCTTTTTTTATCAATTGAAACATTGCTGTAAGGCATAAATTATTTAGAATGGGAAGTTTAAAGGAAAAAGTTGAAATAAAAATAATAATAAATGTCAATGCCAAACAAGTCATTAAAAATTTTTAAATTATTATTTATAGAGATACATTGACTCCGGCTCAGATAGGGGCTAAGCCCTACGTAGCACAACTGGCGCAATTTTATTTCATCTTTTTTTTTTTTTTTACTTTCTTTCCTTCTTGTTTTGTCTTCTTTATTATGAAAAATAGCAGTGAAATGTATCTCATTTGGTCAATATTTTGAATTTTTTATCCAGCTGAAGTGAAGAATGAAAACGATGCACTGCAAAAGGTTCTTCTTGCTTTGAAAAAGAAACACTTGAATTTTGACTCACACTGGCTGAGCCCGACAAGCTTAACCGCCACTGATATATATATATATATATATATATATATATATATATATATCACAGAGAGAGAGAGAGAGAGAGAAAGAGAGAGAGAGAGAGAGAGAGAGCAAGAGAGAGAGGCTCAGTGGATGAAGGGCTAGCGGCTTGGACTGAGGAATCGGAGAGCCGATTTCGAATTCCACTCGAGTCTATTACTTGCTAATACCCAATGGGAAAGGTATGAATCCTTTTCTTCTGCCTCCAGGTATGGGTAAAATAGCAGGACAGACTGGGTTCTATAGCCTTGGATGGCAACTGGTCTAGGAGAAGAACAACTCTGAATTCAAAATCTGTGGAAGTTCATTTGGGGATCTTGTGGCACGGAGTGCATCAGGTCTCTGAATTTGATCCTTCAAAAAGTGTTCGGTTTGGCATAAAAACTTCACCACTATCATCAGATCACATGTGCTAGTGTCGGGCTGGCGGTTCCTAGGAACTGAGCAGTATGACCCTCATAATACAGGATAGTCGAATATATATATATATATATATATATATATATATATATATATATATATATATATGCAGCGTTTTTAGGATATGATTAGATGAAGACTTAGAAGGAATGTTGTGGAAGTCCTGGTTACTCGAAAGCACATGTGAAGGAATGCACACAAACACAAAAAAAGTGAATTAGACGAAACAAAAAACAAGTAAACAAACAATAAAAAACGGACATCACCTTCAGATTTGATGTGGAAGTCGGAAGAGCCGATATAGAAAGAAAAGTTGGCGTGCTAAATAAAATGAAATAAGATGGAAGGAAACACAGCAACAAAATATAAGTAAACACACGTATCTATCTATCTATCTATCTATCTATCTATCTATCTATCTATCTCCGTTTCTGTTCATATCTATCTATCTATCTATCTATCTATCTATCTATCTATCTATCTATCTGTAAATATAAAATATCGCATACTGAGTGGTGGTGGTGGTAACAATAAAACATTTCTCGACCTAAAATGACAGATCTAATATTAACACCAGTAATAAATACCATTTGTTTTCGATATTTCATGTGCATAGCAATGTGCTTGGCAATTATCTATCTATCTATCTATCTATCTATCTATCTATCTTATTTGAATCATATCTATCTATGAGAATTTTAGAATTAACTTTTTATTAATCCGACATATTTTCTATCTATCTATCTATCTATCTATCTATCTATCTATCTATCTTATTTGAATCATATCCATCTATGAGCATTTTAGAATGAACATTTTATTAATCAGGGATATTTTCTATCTATCTATCTATCTATCTATCTATCTTATTTGAATCATATCTATCTATGAGAATTTTAGAATTAACTTTTTATTAATCCGACATATTTTCTATCTATCTATCTATCTATCTATCTATCTATCTTATTTGAATCATATCTATCTATGAGCATTTTAGAATGAACATTTTATTAATCAGGGATATTTTCTATCTATCTATCTATCTATCTATCTATCTTATTTGAATCATATCTATCTATGAGCATTTTAGAATGGACATTTTATTAATCAGGGATATTTTCTATCTATCTATCTATCTATCTATCTATCTATCTATCTATCTTATTTGAATCATATCTATCTATGAGCATTTTAGAATTAACATTTTATTAATCAGACATATTTTCTATCTATCTATCTATCTATCTATCTATCTATCTATCTATCTATCTATGTTATTTGGATCATGTCTATTTATCTGTGAGCTTTTTAGAATGTACTTTTTATTAATCAGACATATTTTTATCTCTTTAAACGTTAATTTTCGTGGATAATCGTATTTGAGTAGATGCCCCGTTGATTTATTATACATTAAATTTATTTATTTTCGTCTATCAGCCTGGATATTCAAGAAATCCTATTAAAGTAACATTTGCGCTCTCCAGCAGGATTCAAACTTGCACCCCTCAGATCATAGGAAGCTATCGTTTAGCCCGGCACGCCTTACCGACTTGGACCCGAACTGCAGTCGCTCTGGTGTGGTCAAATTTCTTGCTTTCAAGTGAAATATCTCCTGTCATATATCTTTCGAGACTTTACGTATTTGCAGCTTCGTATCGAAAAGTAACGGAAAATTTAAGAATGAATTTTTTTTTAACAATCCGACATAATTCAACCACTTTCAAAGTTATTTTTAGCGAACACTCTTATTTGAGTAGACCTTCCATTTATTTATTAAGCACTAATCGCCTACTCAAATACGTGTATTCACTAAAATAACATTTAAAGTTATAACACTCTATTTGCCCCTTTGGAATTGAAGTTTTAAACATTGCATGTACGAATTGGGTGAAAGCCGGCGTCGAATGTTTCATACCAGATGAAACGGCAGTGTTCTCTTTTGTTCTCCTCTATTTGTTACGTCGCAATAGCCTACATGAATCACTTCTCCCGGCTATACCAACATGACAGTTCGGATCATTACATGCACTACTTTTTATCACTCATAATTTGTATAAGCGTGACCTCAACGTGGCTAAGACGCTGGTCGCTGACTAAATGAGACACCGTCCAACCTCTTACAAGTTTGGTTCTCGAGATTACTAGCTGCTCCCTAAGTGTTTGTTGAACAAGATTAAATAATCAACCCCTTCAATTAGTTTCATGTCTTGTCATCTACTACTGATAAACTAGAACGCTTTCGGTTTACGACGGATAAGATGGGTTGTATAATCCTAAGTGATATCTTGAAGTCTATTTATCATCATCATCAGTCTCTTGACTGCTTGAATCATGTCTTGGGTATGAGGATAAACTAGATCCGCGTCCTGAGTAAGACAATAAACTACGTCCAACAGCAAAGCCTCTGATAGGGAGGTTTTGAGGAACGTGGAACCTCCTCTTAATTGTTAGTGTTCCCAGGTCCAACCTGATCCTGGGTGGTAGCACCTGTTAGGGTCCGAGCTATGGGTAAATAGTTGATCCTCAAAGTTGTGTCAAAACAATGAATGTTTAAAAATAAGTTTTAATACCAGAAATACTTTGAAAAAAAAAATTATTACCAGCAATACATTTTTGAAAAAAAAATATTACCAGTAATAAAGATTTCGTCGGCATTAAATAACCCAATGAGGCTGATATGCCGTAAAAGAATCCAAGCCAAGCCAAACCAAAGCTTCAATCTTCGGGGTGACCTAAGGCCAGAAGAAAGAGACAACCTCCTCCCGGATGATCTGTTGGCGGTGGCTCTCAGGAGCTCCGTCATTGTCATGTCCGTCCACGCTTTGATGTTGTTTGACCAGCTCTTGTTTGCCATCCCCCACCACTTGCTTCTGCCTTCAACGGCGCCTTGCATGATCGTCATACAGATGCCATCTTGCCGTGTGACGTGTCCAAGCCATGCAAATCTTCCGACGCATAATAGTGGCGTGCAGATGATTCCTGTCGGCTCAACGTGACTTTTGACCTTGCTCTGTATATAGTCATTGGAAGTATGCTCCCAGTGGGAGATATTTAGTTCCTATCTGATCGACCGATTTCTAACCGGATCAATTTATACCGATCGCTGATTTGATTTATGCTGGCCAGTTTAAGATACATGCGAATCAATGATTCGCTTTATGTTAATAATTGGTTTATTTTTATGCTGATGCATGTTTCAATTGTTACTGTTCATCTGTTTCAATTGCTCTTATCCTGACTTTGTTTTATACTGGTCATTTACCCGATTGACATGCGCAGACTGTTCGATACTCGCAGATCCTATGCCGATAATAGGATCGATTTCTTTTTATCAGTGTTCGGTCTCTGGAGATCATTGGCTCGATTTAGGCCGATAATTGGTTCAGTTTAAGATGATCAATATAATTACCTTTCTGGTTGCGTTAATTCTGTTGGCCTGAAGTTTCTCTCAAAACCGATACCTCAGATAATTTTACAAGCATTTTAAATTGTCCGGTCTTGGATAATTAAGAACAATCCCTTTGGATTAGCAAATATATTTCTTCTATCTGAATTACGAGGTCAAGGAGTTAGCATTATTTAAATTATTTGCAGGCAGAATATTTCACTATTTCATCTTTGTCGTGATTATCGCAACGTTTTGACCCTTATCGTATCCGGTTTTCATCAGCTGTCTGTCGATTTGGTTACGGTTCAGATAACTTCAAACGATCTCTTTACCAAATCTAAGGAGTGGGGCGAGATTTTTCTTGTCCCGTTAACTATGTCTATGGAATATCAGTCACTTTCTCACAGACGTGCCGTGGCTTCCCTTTTTCTTCTTCTATAAGCATTTTCACGACAACTGTTCCGACGAGTGGCTTGCATTGGTTCCCAGACTGCATGAATTTAAGCGGGCTACTAGGTTGGCGTCTCGGTCTCACTCTTTCACTGTCTTCTACTCAAGCATCTTCATCTCTCGCACTTCCCGTCTTTTTTACTTGCTTCTCTGATAACTATAATCTTCAAATATTCAAGTATAATGCCAATCGACATCTTCTGATAACTTGATCTTGTTCCCCGTTCTTCTCTATATCAAAAATGCCTCTTTACTCTTGTTTTCAATCTTCTGTAACCACTTGCGTGCTAGCGGCACTCTCGACTTGCTTGGGGAGAAATGCTTAAAAAAATCTCGCCTAGATTTTATTTAAAGCTGTTCGTTTAAAGCTAACACCGTGTACAGTCTTGGGACAATATTCTAGTGAATTAAATCATTGGTTTGTGAATTTGATGACATAATATTTTTTAGTTTTATTTCATGTGTTATATGCCATACCTATGAACTCTAATGGGCATGTCCAATCCTCATACATTGGACACTATTGTAAGTAGGTTTAATATGCTGTCCAAGTAGTTCGCCACTAGCAGTGGTTTACCTATTTCACGCCGCTGGCGAGTATTGTATTTTGTTGATGTTATAATGATTAATAGAATAATCAAATGAAGGGTGGTAATGAACGATAATACTTATGGCACGAACAACACATATAAGATTCGCCAGAACTGCTAGAAGTGAGGCAAGTGAATTCCATAATTGATCTCCAACCGCAGACCAACATACAGTATTTACTACCCATTATCGTCCGTAAGTATGCTACAACAATCATCATTATATTTCAAACCTCCGTTTTGGTTATTCCACGTTTAGTAACCTTTTCTAGGTCACGACAAAATGGAGCGGGCACTGGGTCCTTGGACGTGAATTGTTGATCTTGGGCACCAAACATCTAAGTGGATTAGTAATTTACTAATTCCATTAAGGCAAATTGATTGCTGTTTGCATATCCGGGGTGGGGAGATTATTAAATTATTTACATGCAGACTATTTCACTTACCTTTCTCTTTATTGTCACAGCATTTCGACAGTTGTGACATTTGGTGGTTTTCATCAGGTGCTCGTCGATGCGTTGAAACTTTAGAGACCTTCGAACAGAGTACTTTATTTCATCTACGGAGCTAGATTCTTTTCGTTCCGCTAAACATGTTTACGGCTTTCTCGTCTAGTGCTTATTTAGATCTGTTCATTTATTGCTCATCCGTTTACAGTTTCGGAACATAAGTTTAGATGATTCAAATATTGGTTAGTGAACTTGATGACTGTAAATTGTAATTCTAATCCCTGGGCCGGTTAATTCTTAGGCGTGAATTCTTGATCTTCAACGCCAAGCACCAGAACGGATCACAAAATGTGCTGATCCATTTAGATCACAACATTTATAAGAAAATAGATTCATTTTAAATACGGAATGAATCATTATTGAAATATTTTATGTTTAAAGTACAATTTTCGGGAAATCTAAGACAAAGTAGTAAAACTACAATTAGAAATAATTCATATAAACTTAACATAAAATTTGTTACAACTATTTCAAAAACATTACAGAAAAACTAAATAATAAAAAGCTAAAGTTTGAAGAAAGACTTTATTGTATAACCTGCAATTTATTCCACAATGAATATATAGAAACATCAAGGACTTTAACTAAAATATCAGGTCATCCCATAAGTAAGTGCTCCATACATTCAACCTTGTGCCACAGCTAAACTTTCCTTAGTAATTCACTAGGTCACATCGACGTGGTGTAATTGTTACCAAGATTGCCTCACTAGGTCATTTATAACTGAGGTCACCTCGAGGCGGTGTAATGGTTAGCAAGCTTGTCTTTCTAGAAAAATTACGACTGAATAGTGAGTTCGATCCGCACTGGGTGCCCCATACTTTCGGCCTTGGGACACCGGGCTTAGAAAATCACTATAACTGAACAGTGAGTTCGTTCCTCACTGGGCGTCCTATATTTTCGGCCTTCTGTCACAACTAAGCTACGCATAGAAAATGATTTAGTGTTCTTCGACGAGGTGTACTGGTAAGTAATCTTGTCTTGCTAGATCAATTATATTTGTGCAATGAGTTCCATCCTCACTAGGTGGCCCATACTTTCAGCCGTGGGACACATCTAAATAACTAGGGCATTTCAACGTGTTGTAATTCTTAGCATGTCTCGCTTGATCAACTGATTAATTAGTTTGATTCTCACTAGGTGCCCCACACATTCGGCCTTGTATCTCATCTAAGCTATACTTATAAAATCATTTATGGAACTACGTGGTAGTGTAATGTTTAGCATGCTTCACCTGATAGATCAATTAATAGTGAGTTCGATCCTCACTGGGTGTTTGATATTTTCGGCCGTGTGCCACATCTTAGATATGCTTAGTAAATTGATATTCATCTGTTTTTTATATTAGGGTGATTGAAAATCTTGTTACAACAATTTCTTTTAAAACCCTTTACGCAAACATGTCTGAAGATTATATCAGGTCATCCCATAAGTTCTGTCCGAATTTTAACTTTTTGTTAAAATGAACGAAATTTAAAGAGTATTTTATAATGTCTAATGGAGCTGAACATTATTTTTATGTTTAGATGCACTTAAACTGATCAAATTTTTATTTCAGAGAACAAAAAAATTATATTTTGTTTGATTAAAACCCTGCAAACATGGAAGTACCCAAGAATTATTTCAGGCAAATAACGCTTTATGAGTTCAAGAAAGGAAACTCAACAGCCGAAGCGGCTAGAAACATTCACTCAGTTTATAGAGAGGAATGTGTGAATGAAAGAACTTGCAGAAGATGGTTTCCAAAATTCAGAGGTGGAGATTTCACCCTTCAAGATGAAGATCGAACCGGACGTCCAGTTGAGTTTGATGAAAAGCTTCTTGAAGCAGCCCTTGAAGAAACTCCTGCTTTATCAGTTGAGGAATTGGCAGTGGTTCTCAGTTCAAACCATACAACTGTTCATCGTCATATTCAACAACTTGGAAAAGTTCCTAAATTTGGAACATGGGTGCCTCATGAATTGTCTGAAAACAACCTCAAATCCCGAGTTCACATCTGCTCTTCTCTCCATTCTTGCCAACTTGTTTCACCTTTTTTGGATAGACTTGTGACTGGTGACAAAAATGGATCTTTTATCGAAATATTAAGCGTCGTAGACAGTGGCTTAGTAAAGGGGAAGGACCGCATCCACAGCCGTGAAAGGAACTTCATGGGCAAATGTTCTTCTTTCAATCTGGTGTGATTACCAAGGAATAATTCACTTTGAATTCTTACCACCTATTGCAACAATTAATGCTCAAATATACTGTCAGCAATTAGAGCGTTTGAACCAAGCTTTGAGGAAAAAAAGAGCTGCTCTAGTGAATTGAAAAGAGGTCATGTTCATCAGGACAATGCGCGAACCCACACAACAAGAATCACGCCACAAAAGATCGAAGAACTTGCTTGGGAGAAAATTCCTCATTCACCTTATTCTCCTAATCTTGCTCTTTCAGACTACCATTTGTTTCGTAACTTACAGAATCATTTGGAAGAAACAGCTTTTGTAAGACAGGAAGAGGTTAAAACTGACATTTGTGAGTTCTTCGAATCAAAGCCAAAAGAATTTTACAGTAATGGAATTAGTAAGCTTGTTAATAGATGGAAGGAAGCCATAGATTATCAGGGAAAATACATTGTTGATTGAATCTGTAATTAAATGTAACATTTGGTCCCTTGTTTCTTTATTCAAAATTCGGACAGAACTTATGGGGTGACCTGATATTATGCGAAGAAAAGCGGCCAAATAAAAATAAAACAGAAACAACAAACACATTTAATGAATAAGTTTATGTCCTAATTAGTCTCATCATAATTTTGATTAAATGCTACTTTAATATAAGGCGAAAGCAATTTACCAAGACGAAAATGTATAGAAAGTGCTTTAATTCGGAGATCATCAAGAGTAAATTTACGACCAGCTTCTTAAATCATTAAAATAAAAAAGTGAATGATTTAATCATTAGGAATAAGTAATATAATTTTGTGCAGCTATTACAATAATATTTTAGAACACAATTACGCTGTTTATTCTAAAATCGGATTTTATTTTCTGAACAACTGAATGAAATATTCTGATCCTGAACTTCCATTGTTTACCAAATAATAATTTCATTATTTGAGATTAATTTTTAGATAATGAAATCAACGACAGCCTGAAATAATATATGCTTTGCTTTTCAATTTTAAATATCACTTCGACAGAACATCAAGGCGGAATTTAATAAATCTTCGTCGGATGAATCTATAATCTCTTTCCCTCTCTCTCTCTCTCTCTCTCTCTATATATATATATATATATATATATATATATAGATAGATAGATAGATAGATAGATAGATACCAGATGTAACAGCAAAATTGTCCAAATTATTTAAAATCAAAATTGTCCAAACTATCTAAAAGCAAAATTGTTAGATTAAGCTTTGAACAATTGTGCCTTAGTATCGATTAAATATATTTAACTGGAATTCTCCAAGGCTTTTATAACACTATTGGAGTCTTCTTTGAATAGTAGGAATGTATTATAATTACTCTCAAACATGTTACATGTGATGGAATCGATCATAATCGAAAATTACATGTTCAACATTAGATACTCATAATTTCATATATATATATATATATATATATATATATATATATATATATATATATATATATATATATATATATATTCGCATCACACTCATGGGATCATCTCTCTGGGGCTTGTCAATGAGATGAACTCGGGTGGTTCGTAATGAACATGAAAATGGTGTACAAGTAAGTTTCATTTTTATCTAATTAATTTCTATGCTCTATAATATACTTAGCTATCTTTTGTGGATCAGTTTTAGTATTTTATATTATTAGGACCTACTTAGTTTAATTACCCACATGTTGTTACCTGTATAATTAATATATATATATATATATATATATATATATATATATATATATATATATATATATATATATATATATATATATATATCTGAAAAGTGTGTGTGTATATATATATATATATATATATATATATATATATATATATATATATATATATATATATATATAATTATTTATATATTATATGCGCGGTACTAATTAGAAAGTGCTCAATATCAGAGATAGAGCTAACATATTTGGTTGGATACATGTGAGTTTGTGACCCTGGCTTTCACGCTTTTGCGATCGTCAGACAAACTTGAACCCCCAAAAAGTGTGAAACCCAAGGTGACAATCTCACATCTTTCCAACCATATATATATATATATATATATATATATATATATATATATATATATATATATATATATTTACACATAAAATAGATAATTGTAGGGGAAAGAAGTATGACAAAGTAGGAAATGTGTTCGTATAGGATCTTTTACAAAACAAAACATTAAATGCATTAATTACTTAACGGGACTGGCCACAATTTCAATTTAAAAATAGTAATCCTTTTAAAAGAAAAAAAAAACAAATTATTTAGATGAAAATATTTCGAATTGATAGATCATTCATGGTAAATTTGTGTCCTGGTTTCCTACAACATTTCATCATTCTTAGCAAGTCTTCTGGGATATTTCATAACAAGAGTGATAAAAACATAAACAAAAGAAAAAGAAACTAAATGAAATCGTTTGGATTACAACGAAAAACCTATATAAAAAAAATTAAAATTCACATCGTTCCGTCTCATTTGTACACATGCGTAGTCGCGTCAACGTAAAGATCAATTTAATCCGATGAAGTTCTAATCAACGAAACCATTTTCCACATTGTTATAGATTCCTTGAAAATGAAAGAAACATCAAAATTGATTTCACTCGGCTGCACATTTAATCTTAATTACCCAGTTTTGCTTGACGGAAATGAGAATTAAATCCACGCGTTGAAGATGTTCCTTTCAATTTCAGTCAAACTTTGTATTTAAGATTATGTGAACATTGTTCGAAAATAATTATTCTAAATACAAAAATCATTGATAAAACTATTCAGTCAGAAAAAATCATTACAACCTTACGTAATCTGATACTAAACGCAAATAGTTAACTAGCGAAGAATACTGGCTATAGGACGCAACTAATTTTTTTTTAATATTTCATTTACGTTGCGGTATTTACTGGCAGTCTTAATATTTTGGCAAACTGTTCTTACTGTAGTGCGCACGTCGGGTAACTATTTATGTTGATGGCGAGTTTATAACATAACAATAAGTTTTATTTAAATTGACGTACAATGTGCACCAAAGGATAAGACAAAGTTGTGTCCCTTTAACTCGGAATATTTGTGCCTGAGTTCATATTATGAATGAAATTGGATAAAACATTTGCATACAGTATAATATCATGTACAAGTAGAATATAGGTCTGTGTTACTGTTATGTTTGCAAAGAGTTCAGAAAAGTTCTTGAAAAGTTATTTACCTTTTTACTGTAATGTTTCTACGGTCGTTCATATATAGAATTTCACTTAATAAATAGTAAATATAATTTACTTTAAGTAAGTAATATCTAAGAAACACTGTCCACAGAATTGGTAGAGTTTAAAATATTAGCGAGTCAGCCTTGAGGGTTTTTTTTGTGGCGGCAAAGTTTGGTTTCGAACGACGTGGAGTAAGTTAGCAATTCTCTGTGGCACTGTTGCTGACTGTCTAAAGTTGGTAATTGTCTTTAACGTCTGGTCAGCAATGACTAAGACGGGAGTCGATGAAGGTTACATCTTGAAACTTGGTAATTACTGCTCGAAAAGGTTCACACGTGTTCGGTTTATATAATCGCTGAGTGGCTCACATAATAGGAGCGGGAAAACAGATTGGTCGCGTGCAGGCGGTTTGATTGGTCGGAACTGACCAATCAGCAAGCCAGATTGGAGGTGATTGACCAATGAACACTTGTTATATTGTCTGAAAGTAGAATTTGGCTTACCAGATAGGAAGAGTGCATTTCCTACAAAGAGGTAAGGCTGGTTAAGTTGTGTGAGATTCCACATTACTTTTGCAATATGAATTTCTTACAGGTCCCGTTCTCTTTTAAGTGCGTCTAAGGATTTTCATATTATGAGATGATGGAATGACACTTTCTGCAAAAAAGCCCTATGCCATCCTTCAAAGGTTTTACTACTTTTATGCAAATCAACATTGACCCTCTCTAAGCAAGAAGACATGCGTATTTTGAATATAGGTATTTCAAATAATTATCATTCAGTATAATTGTCCGTTCGATTAATTTTCATTCAAACAATTTACAATTCCATTATCTTCCTGAGTATGATGATAAACAACATCCGCGTCTTGGATGTGAGGCTAAACTACATCCGCGTCCTGGGTGTGATGCTAAACTACATCCACGTCCTGGGTGTGATGCTAAACTACATCCGCGTCCTGGGTGTGATGATAAACAACATCCGCGTCCTGGGTGTGATGCTAAACTACATCCGCGTCCTGGGTGTGATGATATACATCCGCGTCTTGGGTGTGAGGCTAAACTACATCCACGTCCTGGGTGTGAGGCTAAACTACATCCACGTCCTGGGTGTGATGCTAAACTACATCCGCGTCCTGGGTGTGATGATATACATCCGCGTCTTGGGTGTGAGGCTAAACTACATCCGCGTCCTGGGTGTGATGCTAAACTACATCCGCGTCCTGGGTATGATGCTAAACTACATTCGCGTCCAGGGTGTGATGATAAACAACATCCGCGTCCTGGGTGTGATGATAAACATCCGGGTCTTGGGTGTGAGGCTAAACTACATCCACGTCCTGGGTGTGACGCTAAACTACATCCGCGTCCTGGGTGTGATGATATACTAGATCCGCGTCCTGGGTGTGACGATAAACTACATCCGTGTCCTGGGTGTGATGCTAAACTACATCCGCGTCCTGGGTGTGACGCTAAACTACATCCGCGTCCTGGGTGTGATGCTAAACTACATCCGCGTCCTGGGTGTGATGCTAAACTACATCCGTGTCCTGGGTGTGACGCTAAACTACATCCGCGTCCTGGGTGTGATGCTAAACTACATCCGCGTCCTGGGTGTGATGCTAAACTACATCCGTGTCCTGGGTGTGACGCTAAACTACATCCGCGTCCTGGGTGTGATGCTAAACTACATCCGCGTCTTGGGTGTGATGATATACTAGATCCGCGTCCTGGGTGTGACGATAAACTACATCCGCGTCCTGGGTGTGACGATAAACTACATCCGCCTCCTGGGTGTGATGCTAAACTACCTCAGCATCTTTGGTAGGGTGATGAACTGCAACCGACATCGGGGCCTTTGATCGGGAGGTTTCGTGCGGCAGGGAACCACCTGTTGGTTGCTGGTGTGTCCGGCTCCACCCTGGCCCTGGGTGGTGGCACCTGTCAGGGTCCCCAAAGGGTCAATACACTGTGAAAGTGTAGAGATGGGTTTTAGTACCAGTAATACTTTTTGGGTGGAATTATTGGCAGGAGTACATTTTTGGATAGGAAAAGCATTGTTTTTTTTGGAAAAAAAATTGAGAGCAGTAGATTTTTGAAAAGAAAATTGCCAGCAATACATTTTTGAAAAATATTACCAGCAGTAAATATCTTCTTAGTATTGAGGTTGACATGCCAAAAGACAAAACAAACCAAACCAAAGAATTCCAATAAATTTTTTTCGAATAATTATTTTCGAAGAATTATTTTCGAACAGTTTTCTTGAAACGCTATTTGCATTTCTTTGTGCGCATGGGTATTTTAATTCAATGAAAGAGCGAAAAGTATTTCTACAATTATTCAAAAAGATAATTGTATTTATTTCCGAATAATTGATTACAATTACTTTTTATCCTCAACTTCATTGCCATATTCACAAAGTTTCGGCCGTATCCGCTCCGGCCTTCTTCGGTCATTGGATTTTCGAACCGAACCCTTTATTTTGCTCACCGGGGTAGATTTTTCTAGTTCCACGTGCCTTGCCTCCCCCGGACGTCGAAGCCATTTCCCTTTAACTCAACCCTCCAAGTTTTGGTTCACCACTGCTGTTACCTGGTATTGAACTCACACAACTTTTTGGCTCTACTCTCTGGTTCTAACCAACGTCTATATCTCCTGGGCCATGTGTCTTTGATGATAATGAAATAGAACAATCTAACCCGGCGGACGAAATAAAGGATTCGATTCCAAATTCCAATCACCTGAAGATGACCGGAGCGCACAACGGCCAAAATGTTGTGAATATGGCAAATAAGATCAGGATAACAGTACGAATAATGTAAATAATGCAAGTAATCATAATACCTCATCTCAGAAATATAGACATAATTTACTAGAAGCTTATTTCTAGGTTTTAAAAATATTTGCATTTTCTTTTCTTTGTCTCCAACTTTGCTTTTCTTGCTCAACCCAGAGTGAGGGTTGTTAAGAGTGAGTGGGAGGGGAATGCTTTATTCCACTGGATTATTTAAAATTCCGCCAGATTGCGTGTTTGTGTACGTGTGAAACGAGTACCGAATTGTTACATAATGTCAGTCCCTCTTTTATGGCAGTGAATGCTGGACAATCTCCTCACAGACAAAGAAGAGTCTTTAAGCAACAGAAAGGTGGTCCTACAGAGAGATGCTGAGGATACCATAGACTAGAGCATGTAAGCAACGACGAATTTATACATAAAGTGGAAACAAAATGGGAACTTATAATTTACATCAAGATGAGAGCGTTGAGATTTCTAGGGCCCATAATTAGGAACGGAGTTTTACTAAACATGATGCACACAGCTGAAGGCAAGAGGAAGAAAACGCATAACATACTTGGTGAATTTGAATATTGATTTTCCAAGCGTAGCTTAGATGTGGCACAAAGCCGAAAGTAAGAGGCACCCAGTGAGGATCGAACTCACAACTCAGTCGTAATTGTTCTAGAGCGACAAGCTTGCTAGCCATTACGCCAACTCTAGGTGCCCCTGATGAGTTTGAATAAATGGATGGCGGAACAGGCTTAAGAAGAGATAACAAAATGACAGTATCTATTAAAAGTTACAAAGGACGGGGAATTTTGGAGGGCCATGATCGCTAACGTCTTGAAGATGAAATGGCACAGTAAATTGTGAATGCTTAATTTCCTTCCATGACAAAACGAGAATTATTTTTTAAAATGATTGTTTAAAAATTATTCTGTTTACAACTGAAAATGTTCCGCTTCATAGGTTTAATAAAGAATTAACATGTTGACCAAAAGTGTAGTGTTTCGTCCACCAAGGTAAATTATTCTGTAGTGCTTGTCCAGACTGTGTGGGAACGGTGGTATTGTTCAAATATTTTTTCAAATTATTCAAGTTATTTTTTAACGTGTGTGTGCCCTTGTGTGTAATTTACATGACCCAGAACATACAAGCCAATAACCCATACAACATACATACGGTTATACATTACGTACGTGCAGGAAAACTCACAAGCAGATAGTGTGTAACAGAAAAATATTTCATCTTTTTTAGATAAGATATAGCAACAGAGGTGCCCCATACGACCGGCTAAATAAACACAAAGTCAAGTAAGCCCTCCATCCGGAATCAGAAGTGTCATTTTCTTTTAAAGGATAGAAAACAGAGTTTGAAGTCTAAGGCATAAAGCGGCAACTCACTTGAGAGAAATCAAATGAAATAATAAAGAAATAAGTTTAAAATGGGATCAAGTGGCAATTCGTTGAAAATCAGTTGTTATATAAACAGAACTCGGTTAGGATCATACAGAGAGAGAAAAGAATCTGTGTCTAACCAGTCACATGCATATCAGTTGCTCGACTGAAGCAGGAAGAAGAGTTGAAGAGACGTATGTAACACTCCCTACTACTAGAGAGAATGCTAAGTCCTACTATAACATACTCGATCGTGGGTTGTTCCCACGCCGGTTAATACTGCCGCCGGTCAACTGAGGGTTATCCACGAACCAATTCGTCCCTTCATCTTTTCTACCCCACGTTGTGTTCAACCTCAGACCAGGGAAGATCGAATGTTGGTCCCTACCTAACCGCTGAATCGAGTTGAGGAAACCGTGCTATGAAAAAGGACAAGAATATTTCCGCCAATGAAAATACAAATATCATAACAAACAGCAAAGGCGGTCACCGAGTTAATTTTCAGCTGGTTTCATTGATACAACAAAATTAACCCCTCCCGTTAATCGTGACACTGTATCTCTTTCTTTCTAAAACTTGGAAGGGGTTAAACATTCACATGAGATGGCCGTCGGGAATTCTCGCCAAGGCTCAACACCAGCAATTATCTCGGCAGCAGGTCACGTGGCTCCAGCCTCTTCCGGTCACCACCTGCTTCTCGCTGCAACTTCTGGCTTCAACTATATGTTCGGTTTATATGTATTTCGCCCGACTCCTACTAGACCTAAAACCTCATTAATTATTCATCAATTAATTATTTTCTCCAAACTTGGAGATATGACATCGATCTTCAAACAAAGCGGTCAGCTATTTCAAAACTATATTCTCCACATTTCCTTTTTTTTACAATCGGATGTATCATAATTGAATTTTTCCCATTATCAAACATTTTCGTTTATGAATTTATTTCAAATCGGCAAATCGTTTGTCAAATTTCAATGAATTTGCTTTGTCTGTCGATTTCTCAAAACGACCCAAACAATTTCCTGCCTAGTTGCATGTTTACAAAACTCGGCTTCGCGAATTCTTTAGGCTTTATCCAAATTTACTCCGCGACCGTCAATGACCTTCAAATCCCAAAACAGTCAAGTATTCAAAACAATAATTTTTCCCGGTTTATCTCCAATGGCATTTTTCTTTTCTTTTTTTAGAATTTTCTTTGCTTGTTTTCCTTTATATTTTCACCAAACCATATTTTGAACTCAATATGTCATTCGGCGTTTCTGCTTATCCGAAGGGAAAGAGAAGGCATTTCTTTCTGGGTTTTTTTTCTTGCTCTATATTTCAATTTATGTTTTCACCTTAACGTTTTCACCGTTTTTAACCCTTCCAATTCGACATTTCTATATGTTTTTTTTTACCCCGTATAGAATTGTAAACCTAATTTCATACTACCACTGTCACAATAGTGTCACACTACTAGAGAACCTATTTTAAATAAATACCAAATTGCTGAGAACTGGATTCGTGTAATTCAATCCTTGATGTTGATTTCCCCTTCCGTCTCTTGAGAATGTACCGCGAGTCTTTTTAAAAAAAAGTTTTTTGTACATGTAGTAACGCAGAACATGACTTAACTCGTACGAGTTTCTGCAACGGAAATAGTGTTATGGTCCGATTCCTTGTACCACGGTGATAGTCCAAGGTAGAACCAAGAAAGAAGAACTCGAACACAGGTATGGAATAACACAGATATATTACAAACAGGAATATATACAGAGAAGTAGAAGTGTTAGTATGAACAATCAGGTTTAGTAGAGAGAACAATGTAGTCTCAACCAGTATCACTATTCCAATGTCTTGCAGTAATTGTCTGAACGCGACTCTGTTTCGGACTGCCTCTGACTCGACGAACTACTCACGATATTCAGTCACCCAGCCACTGGGGCGTCATGTGGCACAAGGCCTTTTTAACGTGGGATCTCCGAGCCCGTAGGCTCGGCCAAAAATATGCCCATTGAACGCGTATAAACGGGTTCAGGACCGGTTTACCACCCCGAAAGAGCATCCGCCCTTCAGCGTAGCCTCCTTCGGGTTCCTCCCGTCCGAAGGCAGAGAGTTCAACCGAACTGTTGTTCAAGAGCTGAGCGACTAACGATATTCAGTCACCCCCACCACGAGGGCGTCATGTGGCATGGGGCCTTTTTAACGTGGGTTCTCCGAGCCCGTCTGCTCGGCCAAAAATATGCCCATTAAACCCGTATAAACGGCTTTAGGGTCGGTTTACCTCCCCGAAAGAGAATCCGCCCTTCGGCGTAGCCTTCTTCGGGTTCCTTCCGCCCGAAGGCAGAGAGTTCAGCCGATCTGTCGTTCAAGAGTTGAGCGACGGACTCCTTGTCTACTCCTGAGGTGCAGTATTTATTTAGTATGGAATAGTCCATTATTATTATTATGGGTAAGATCCCATAACAAATAGCAAATCCGGTTGGAAGCTGAGAGGCGCTCGTGCACATTGAGGGAATTGAAAGATAAATGGAAGATCACTTCAACCTGCTGCCTACTATATAATCGACTACATTGCTTGCTAGGAGGCAGTAGCGGTGTGTAGCAGAAAGAGAATGAGAAAGCTAAAGAGGTAAAGGCAATATAAACAAAATACCCTTTACTAAACACAGTGCCCAGCGGCGCGAACGAAGTGGAGAAGCGAAACACGGGGACTGATTTGTCCGGTCGGTGAAAGATAGAAAGGTAGCCTCGTTGTATGTCCACATAGGCAGGTTGAAATGGTATTTCTGGATGAATGTTTGAACTGACTCAGTCTTTCTTACGAAATTGCGTAATGAATGTTATCTTGAATGGCCACTCTTCTAGATCTGTTTGCATTAACGCAGGTATCCCTAAGTTGTCGCTAATTTTCAACAATGACCTTCCTGATGGCATCATTTCTCAATTCGGTGTCTATACTGAAGACACAACTATTTAATTCAGTCTCAATTGTTATAATCAGGTCAAATTTGTAACTGATCTAAAAATGACCTACAATCTGATGTAAAATGTATTAAGCAGTGGTTTGTTAATTTTAACGTTTCCAAAATTAAACTGCTCTCATTTTATCGTCTGAGAGAAACCTTTTTACTTTTCGCCCTGGAGAGTGACTCGCGAGAAATGAAACATTAAGTTAAAATATTATATTGAATCACTTGCTAGGTCTGCAGCTAGGAATGTTTTTTTCACTGTATCTATCTTATATATTTTTATTCCTGACCTGGCACCTCGGCTTCAGTCACTTTCCCAACGCCTTAACATAACTTCCTTGTTGCTTTCTATAAATATTTTAATGGCAATTGCAGTGATGAAAATTACTGCATGGTGCCCAGAGTGTTCGAATTTAAGTGCAGCACTAGATTGGCAGTTAGGTTTCATCTTTTTAATGTTGGAATAGATATGTTCAACCTAATTTCTATGTTAACAGTTTCTTATATCGTAATTCTCGCTTGTGGAACTCTCTTGCTCTTTCTTGATTGCCAGTCAACTTTGATCTTCAACAATTTATGTGAAATCGTAACCTATTGTCTTCTCAATTCCCACTCTTTTATAGTTTTCCCTCCTCAACGTTGTGTTTCTACAAGTCTCATCATATTACAGCTGAACTGGCTAAATTTAACCGTAAGTTCTATGCTAATAGTTTCTTCTCTCACACGTGTCGTTTGTTGAAGTCTCTTCTAGCTTCTTGCTTTCCAATTAATATTAATCTGAAAATAAAAAAAAAGAATGAGATACAATGCCGTTCGTTTTCTTCTGTCTTCTTAATTCCTGTTCTTTTGTTGTTCTCTCTCCTTAATAATGATATATCGACCTCATGAATTTAAGCCAAGATGAAGATTGAAAAAAATCGTTTTGCTAAAGAAAATGCTAGATGTAACCCCAAGTTGTATTCTAATGGTTTCTTTTCTAGCACTTCTGGCCTATGGAGCTATATTCTTTTCTAGCACTTCTGACATGTGGAGCTATATTCATTTTTAGAACTTCTAGCCCGTAGAGCTATCTTCTTTTCTAACACTTCTAGCCTGGGGAGCTATCTTCTTTTCTAGCACTTCTAGCCTGGGGAGCTATCTTCTTTTCTAGCAATTCTAGCCTGTGGAGCTATCTTTCGTTTTCTTGCATTCCTGTCATCTAGGATCTTGTAAAATCTGAATCCAATGTCAATGATAATTTTCTGTCTATCTGAGAAATGTCTTTTTGCTCCCAAACTTTTTTTTCGTTTTCTTTCCGTCTCGGTTATCACCCTGCGTAGTTTTTGGCATTATAGCCTTGATTGGGGTGAAATGTTTTAAAAAAATGTTACAATAAAGTGGTAGAGATACTACTAAATAATTTTCGCTACAAATTCGCAACTTATTCCTATACTCTTCGGTCTTGTCTCATTTCACGTTCCAATTGTGTCGTGGTTTAATGCCATTTATCTGCAGAATTTCACTTACATTACTGATTTCGTATTTATTCTTACTAGCCTAAAACCTGTCACTTAAATATTTCTTATTAGTAGATTTATTTATAAGTAAGGGTGTACCAATGAAAAGATTTGAAAGTGACAACTTTTCCATACCACTGAAACCAAGTAGCGTATGCTTTTTGTTTTTCTTCACAATAAAAACGGAATTATTACAACGTTTCGGCCTTGTACGCCGCGGACTTCTTCAGGTGGTTGGAATGTCGAACTGAGCCCTTTATTTTGCTCACTGGGTTAGACTGTTCTGGTTCAACGTGCCATGTTTTAATGGATGTCAGTTATCAGATATCTCCTGTTAATTTCCCTCTCGAAGTTCTCCACTACCTTAACCGCGTATTGAACTTACACTCTTTGGGTCTTGTCACTGGATATAACTAACGCCTTTATCCACTGTGCCATGTGTCCTTGAGGATAATAATGTAAATAGTGTACATAATACCTCATCTCAGAAATATAGACAGATACAAAAACGGAATTGTCCATTATTTATGAGCTATTGGTTGGAGACATTAAACACTTGTATTTTTCCTTCTGCCCGTCTTTCTTTCTTTCGTAGTTTTTCTAATTGAAAACAAGTGGCATCCTTTGCCTTCTTTCTAAGCAGTCTCAATAGTCCATTATTTATGACGTACTGGCAGGGCTTAACGGTCGTGCGGACTAAGGAACTGACTAACCAAGAGTAGGGTAAGCAGCATTTTAACAGAGGTGGTAATTGTTAAGTTGACGCTATACCTACATGACGCTTCATTTCTCTCTAACAAAAGTAGATTATGCAAAATATATGTAAACTTTATTTAAAATGCATTACTCTAGAATTTCTGCATGAGAGCCAATGATAATTGCATTCGCAGACAATACCCTCAATATTATTTTTCCTCATAGGAACGCATTTGGCATTTTTTCTTTTGTATCTCATTTACTCGATGGCACTGAAGATATGTTCGACAATATATTTTTATGTTATTGTTTGAAATTCGGACGTCCGTGATTTTTTTTATATAAAGAAAATAAAACGGGGGGTGGGGGGGGGGCAGAATTTCCTTAAAATAGTGACCTCAGCGATGAAAACCAATCTCCAGATGCCTTTACACACAAAGCCTTCAAAATTGTCACCGCCTTCACAACAATTCTACGTTAGAACATTTCGGAAAAGACGACAACGCCGAAACAACAATCCGATCCCACAGAAGAATTGTTGACTTTAATTCGGTCTGTAAACTTGCTAACATCTACAGGTAATTTTCAATGCCAAGCGGATCAAGTCACAGCATACTTTATAAGCATATGTGGCGGGAAAGATTACCCATGACGATGAACAGAGGTTATCTTGTAACTACTCTGACTTTAGCAGATGCTACATCCACTCGTCGGGAGCCTTGATTGTCAAATTGAATTTATTTTCAGAATTCATTTTTTGAAATGATTTCTGAAAAGGAAACCCAGAGAAGAGATTAGCTCAATGAAAGTTTAATTTTATTTATTATTAATTTTATTTATTATTAATTTTATTTATTATTAATTTTATTTATTATTTTTAATTCTCTACCGCCTGACATCGAACACTGTTACTTACAAAGTCTGCTTGCCTTAAAAAGAGATATATTAGGTTGGTGCAAAAATAACGACGTAATAATGTCGTTTTTTGACGTATTTTTTAATGTCAAAAACGACATTATTACGTCATTATTTTTGCACCAACCTAATAACTAGAAAGACACATTTTTCTTTTTGACGGAGCACAATCTTTCATATTCATATATAAAATTGATAAGGTTGATATAAAGTTTGTTTCGATTTTTGGTAAGATATTTCTAACGAAATAAATTCATAGTAACATTATCGACTTATCAAAACATTTTCTTTGGCTTTCTCTGTCATAACACAACATTTCAGATAAACTACGTATTTCATAAAAAAACAAAACAAAAAAAAAAGGGTTACATTTTTGAATGGAGGAGTTCTTCCTAAGCATAAAATTCTTGTACCAAAAGAACGGTGATTTTTAAGCGTAACTAAGATGTCGCACAAGGCCAAAAGTAGGGGGCGCCCATAAGTATCAAACACATTATTCTCTCGTGCGAGTCAAGCTTGCTAACAATTACGCCACGTCGAATTGCCCGAAGGTGATTTTCTAAGCGTAACATGTGGCACAAGGCCGAAATTATGGGGCACCCAGGCAGGATCGAACTCATTTTCAGTCGTAATTGATCTAGTGATACAAGTTTGCTGATCATTATGCCACGAAGAAGCGCGTTAACGATTTACTAAGCGTAGATTAGATGTGGCACAAGGACGAAAGTATAGAGCACTCAGTGTTGATCGAACGCATTAATCAGTCGTAATTGATCTAGCGAAACAGGTTTGCTAACGATTAAACAACATTGAAATACAAAATGATTTTCTAAGCGTAGCTTCGATGTGGCACAAGGCCGAATTTTGGAGCTTTCAATGAGGACCAAACTCACTACTCAGTCGTAATTCATTTTGCGAGACGAACTTGCCAACCATTACATCACGTCCAAGTGGTCTTGTGCACAAAGAATCTTTCAACGAGCGAAACTAGTAATTTCACTGGTCCGAGATGCCTCGCATATAAAAAAAGAAAACATTTTTCTTCTTCATTTTATCTAGTCCCATTTTGGCATAAAAGAAAACAAAACTTTGTTCAGCCGAAGAATCACATTCGATTTTCTAGTCAAAGAAAATATCTTTTCTCTATCATTGCGCCATTGAAACACGCTAATTGTCTCCTATTGTCAATTCCTAACAAATAATTCAGTTTGAATCTCTGCAAACACAGATAAACACTTGAGATATTGAAGGGTGTCGTGGATATTGGCACGGTTATTTTTCTTTTGATTGCTTGGGATAAACCCTCTCTTTATCTCCAGTTACTCTATTGTCCGAAATCGATTTTTTTTCTGCGCCGGGAAAGAAAAGGTGACGAGTGTTTAAAGTCTGATCGATATATTTCTTTTCTATAAGTATTAGGTGAGTTCATCTTCCCTTATGAGTTTTCTGAATGCTTATAAATGACTTTTTTTTTATTCGTTTATGCTCCAGATTCTTTTAGGAAGTGTAAAGTGATGTACCGCCACGACTTCCTGTCCTGTCTTCCACGACTTCCTGTTCACGCTTTACCATATTTTCTTACTCCTCACACTGCTACCCATTTAATTAAATAGGTAACACCTGTTTCCCGTTTGCTTCTCCTGTATTGAATATGTTATGTGAATGTCAAATTCTCTAAGACTTCCTTGCTTATTATGTATGCAATTAATTTCAAAATTCTTTTAAATTAGGTACCTTCAAGAGATTGCTAAAAAAAGAGCAGTCTGACGAAAAAGACGCCGAACTTGACAAAAACAAAACTTTATCGTCTAAATGTTTATGGTATTATTAAGAAGAAAGATCAAAATATTTTGGGGTATTTTGTTACATTTTTTTAATCGTTCCTAGCGCGCCTAAAATTTTTGTTAAAAATCTTGTTTTTTTTAATTGACAGATAATCAATCATTTCACCATTTTTTTCCATTAAAAAAAACAAAAATGAAAATCTCAGTTTGAAATTCTTTTGAAAAATTATAATTTTTTCAAAACGTATTTTAAGAAAGTTAGAAATTATAATGTTTATTTAAAATGTTTTGAAGCAAAGTTAACTTACTTTCTGCGCCGAAAATATGTAATTTGAAAATAAAACAAACCAGGTCATAACATTTCGCATCACTTGACAGGTGTTGAATGACGTATTGACGGATTACGCGAGGACAATTTATACTACGGAAGGAGAGAAGTGAAATTATTTACATTTAAGTGAACAAATTATTTACATCGTTGTTATTAAGGAAACATTTCAGCGCTCTAATATTTTTTTTATACTTAGCTTTGACCTTTACGTTTATGATGCTTTATTAAAAATATATTATAAAGAAATTAAAATAAAACTGTTGAGAGTGAGATAAAATTTCATAAGAAAGGTATTTAATTAATTTATAGGTACCTTTCTTTCGAAATTTTATCAGAAGTGTACATAAAATACTTTCATTTTATGCACATTTATTACATTTTACTATGTTATCTGTATTTCTATCATTTTATTATTAATTTTGATATTTTATATATGGAAAAATGTCATAACTGAGATTAATATAAAAATAAGATCATATAAATTTCAGAAGATTATACTGATACTTGTAGGAAACCTTCTCAGTTGAAAGTGAAAATTCAAATTAACTTCTCCACGCGTCTTTCGCAAAAGCAACAGCGGAGAACACTGCTTAACTCAAATAACGCAACTTAATCGCATTCTGGTTGGTCTTGCGTACTTTATAATTACAGCCTGGTTATAAACACAAAATTACATTTCTTAATTACTGAGGATCTTCTGATTAGTCAAAACGATACAATTTACAACAGATCTATCTCATATGGACATTTACGAAACTGAATGCAGCTTTTAACTAATTTATAATATTTGAAAAACTTAAATGTAAAAATCTATTATAATTAAAGAAATAACAAATAATTGTAGTAAAAATTCATTTTTCATCGAAAAAATTTTTGCTTTCAGAAAATATTGTCCATATTCATAAAAACAACTAAAAGCAAATAAAAGCATTTGAATTTAAATAATATGTTTGTTTTATTGAGTTTTGTATGTTACAATTCAGAGCTGATTTTCAGGGAGGGGGAGTCGAATTAAAAACAATACATGATTTGCTTTCCTGAAAGCCTTGTGCTTTTAACTAATTCTAGCAGTAGAGCCCGGCATTGCCCGGGGATGTAACAGTAAGATATAGATCAAGTATTGACCATCATAAAGACTGAAGAATAAAATTGACAAAGATTATTGTTTAAGGTTGATGGACACGCATGTCTTAATTATTTTTTTTTTTCCGAATTGGTCAAACCCGAACTCAAACAAAAACATTGTTTTCAATTGTTATGAGTCTACCGAATGAATAGAATTTTATTATAAACAATTGCCTTGTAAATGGAATTTTTAAAGCAATCTGAATGTAAAAATAAAGAAAAAAGTGTGCAAGACAATGAAAAACACTACCTGCCCCCAAAAAGTGAAGTTTTGTTGAAATCGGTTGAAAAATATAGGAAATCCGATCCCATATATAAATGAACACACACACACACACACACACACACACACACACACACACAACCTGTTTTTTTATAATAAGTATAACTCGATATGAGTTGTCCCCCTTTCATTCTCGCGATGCCTCTAAATTGTGTTTTCAATTTAATTCCGTGCAAAAACTATTGTGCTTTTCCAATTTTGGGCGCTGTCAGAACCACGGCAAGGTAATTTTACGTAGTCCTGTGAAATGTTGAAATCGGCTGAAAAAAGTAGGAAATCCGATCCAATATATAAACGTACACACACACACACACACACATTTTTCCATGACTTTAAAAAAATAAACATATTTATAATAATTTCTATCATCCTTGAATAGTTTCTGAATGTTTCATTAAAATCCGACAATTATTTATATTTTGCAAGATTTTCCAAATTAATGTGTGTCATACAAAAAAAAAAAAAAAAAAAAAAAACGTGCTAAAAATTGTATATGTTATTTTACTAGTTCCAGTGATACAAAGAGAAACAAGTTTTTTCAATCAAAATTTAGAATTTTCTAAAAAGATGGAAAATTTTTAAAAAAATAATTAAAATAAACTTTGGTCTTTCCTCTTAATAATAACATAAACATTTAGCCGAAAAAAATTTGTTTTCATCAAGTTTGGTGTCTTGGCGATCAGACTCTGCTTATTTTTTTAGCAATCTCTTGGAGGTACCCATCTTAAATTGCTTATTTTACCTCTTTTTCTTTAAAATATTCTCTTGGTCTACATGTTCAAACAATGGCATTCTTAGAATCAGTTTACAGATCTATATTTCTGTTTATGAAATTTCAGACATTAAACCTGGTGACTAAATTTCCTCGATTTTTTTCTATCAGCACTCGTAGAACATTACACAGGATTAAGTTTTGGCACGTGCTGAAAATCGCATTTGAATTTCTTGTCGAAAATAACGGAATTCGGAAGTTAGAACATTATTAAAACCTTTGTCTATAGTTACATGAGGGAAATATGAATTGTTTCAGTCCGGAGCCTACGGGTTGAAATCTTCCCATTGCAAAACTAAAAGGCAAATTTGGTTAAAAATGAAGCTAATTGTTTTATCAATACTTATTGTTTCCAGAAAATTCCGTTCCATCCCACGATTCGCGGGCAATTTTGGTTGAATAAAAGGATTATTGATTTTGTAAATATGAATTCTTTCATTATATTTACATTCATTCAACAATAAATGTACATTGTGGCCCCCAATAAAACAGATATAGATCTTCTCAATATTGATTGCATTAAAAATAAATATTTAAATTCGGAATCGACGTACATTTTGATAAAACAGATGACCTATTGATTTTTATCCATATTAGTCGAGTAAAAAATACTTTTCAGCTTACGATCGATGTAAACTTTAGTTGATTAAAACGTTAATGATTTTTTAATAAAAGTACTCGTCACATTCAATCTACTTTTCAATTTCTGATAAATATAAAATCCGTCGAATAAACGACCTAAGGATTTTATTATTAGTCTGTTTATTTTATGTACTAATATTAGTCAGTTTATTTTATGTACTAATATTAGTCAGTTTATTTTATGTATTACTACAAATTACGGCGTACAAGTCGAGTTTTCAAATGTAAATAATGTGATCTGAGGCATTTTTTTTTTTTTTTACAAAAATGATGAATGGAAAATGTCATGAAGGCATTTCTGAGCTTAGGTTGGGACTCAGAAGGAAATTTGTATACAATAGAAATCCAAAGAAAATAATAATAATAATAATAATAATAATAATAATAATAATAATAATAATAAAAAACATGAGAGTAGTCAGAAACTATTCAGTAATCCACTCCTGCATGTATACTTCCTTGAACATTAATACAAAAAATTGCTCTCATGAATACAGTCCCCATCTTTTGAAGTGCTTTATGTAAAATATGTATGATTTTTTTAAAATTTCTCTATGGAAAATGTCATGATGTTATTTTTGACCTTAGGTCTCTGGGCGGGACAAGAAAGAAATTGGTACGCACCAGAAATTAAAGGAAATAATAATAATAATAATAATAATAATAATAATAATAATCAATTTGTAGTACCGTAAATTTTGGTGGCCAAATCGAATCTTCAAGCCTAAAAATATTTCTAAAACTAGTGATCGACTAATATGGCGGGTATAAAAACAAACCTTTACTACTGAGTCGTAAACAAGTGCGACAGCACCCCTAACAATTACTGTACACCCTTAACCATACACCCAGCAGGCTCCCACAAAAATATCCCACTAAAATCAGTGTTTGGTGAAAATATCTGATATATTAACAGAGAAATTAATATCAAATAATACCAATTCAGTAGTCCATTAACGCTAATACACACAAGTTATACCAATAAAATATACGCTACCTACCGGTATGTGTTATACAATGCATACAGAAATATAATACGGTTAATGTCTTAATATACATTTAAGTGGTGTGATATTCATTTAAATAATTTTGGCACAGGTTATCGTATGCTGTAGAACAGTGATTCTCAACCGCCTTGGCGCTTCACACTAGAGTATCGCGCGATCCTCTTAAGTGGACCGTGAAATATTGTCACGGCATAGATATATACAGTGGTGTGAAAAAATATTCTTACACATAAAAAAAAATCATTTATTGTATTTCCAACTAATGGATAAGCCCACTTCTCATGTAATTAATTGTACACAGATGTATAATAACTAAATATCCACAGAAAACAAACAAAAAATTGATTTAATAGAAATAAATCCTACTTATCCATTTTAATGGGTAAAAAAAGTATTCGTACAATACAAAAATGAATACGTAAAGTTAATTTAATACTTTGTAGAATAACCATTATTCAATTCTACAGTAACCAACCTCTTGAATTAGGTTGGTGCAAAAATAATGTCGTTTTCTCACATGTGAGAAAACGACATTATTTTTGCACCAACCTAATAGTTCCCAATTAATGACATGCAAATTTTAGTTGGTATTTTGTTCCATTCTTCTTCGCAGATGGTCTTCAGATCCTAGATGTTTGTCTGAGCTCTCGATTGCATTTGAATTTTCAAATAACGCCACAGATTCTCGATGGGGTTTAAATTTGGGGACTGATTTGGAGATTTCAGGATACTTACATTATTTTTAGCAAGCCATTTCTTCGTAAATTTTGCAGTGTGCTTAGGATCATTATCTTGCTGGAAGATCCAGTCAGGAGGAAGTTCAAGATTTTCAAACGAAATTATTAAATTGGCTTTCAAAATATTTTGATATGCTGCTGTGTATATTCTACCATCTATTACTGATATGTTGCCAGTACCTTTTGCAGAAAAAAAAATCCCCAAACCATGATGCTGCCACGACCAAATTTCACTGTTGGAAATGTCTTTTGTTTGAAGGCATTCCCGATTTTTCCTCCTTACATGATTTCTAGAATTACGTAAAAAAAAAACTCAATTTTGGTTTCATCTATCTATAATACTCTTTCCCAATACGATTTTTCCTTATCTCTATGTTCACGAATGTATTTCAACCTGGCATCTCTGTATCTTTTTAATAGCAGTGGAGTTTTCCGAGGGGAGAGAAACTTTATATTCTTCCTATGAATTTCATTGATTATTGTCCGTTTAGTGACACAGATTCCTGATGAAAGTAAATCATCCTGCAACTCTTGACTAGTAACCATTGGATTTTGTTTAATTTGACGCATTATTTTCCTCGAAGATCTTTAAGAAATCTTCCGTCAAACACCTGTTCTTCTTTGGTTTTCAACAGTTTTGTGTTTTTTATATCTTGCAATAAATGAACTAATGGCAGTAAATGGAATATTCAGGTTGTCTGAGATTTTCCTATAATTTTTACCTTCTTCCCAGTGTATATCAATCAGTTCTTTTTGAGACTTTGTCAATTCCTTACTTCTAGCCATGATGATAACTATTTTGCACGAATATCAGTTACAGAATGTTCTGTTTCTATTTTTTAGATTTAAAAATAATTAGTGATAACATTATTGGAACATTCTAGATTATTCAAGTTGAATATTCTAGAGTATTAAAGCAATTTAAGGAGTTTTAAAATCTGAAAATTGTATTGCACGAATAATATTTTCTCGTTAAAAGGAATAAATGGGATTTATTACTATTAAATCAAAATATTTTCCGTTTTCTATGCATATTTAGTTATTATGCATCTGTGAACAGTTAATCATATGAAATTATTCATTATTTGGAAATACAATACATTAAAAATGTGTATGTGTACGAATATTTGTTTCCCCTGACTGTACATATATATATATATATATATATATATATATATATATATATATATATAATGTATTCTTTTTTGTATTGTACGAATACTTTTTCACCCATCAAAATGGATAAATGGGAATTATTTCTGTTAAATCAAATTTTCCTTGTTTTCTATGCATTTTTAGTTATTATGCATCTGTGTACAGTTAATTATATGAAAAGTATGTTTATCCCTTAGTTGGAAATACAATAAATTAAAAATTTGATCGTGTACGAATATTTGTTTCCCCCACTGTATGTATGAGTCGAAGTACTAATGGTACAGCGTTAGTATTTAAATAAATGAATAAGTATTGAACTTTTTCTAATATTTCTTTTCACTATACTTCAATTTGTACTACCTTCATTAAAGGAAAAGATCCTATTATAGTTAACCATCTGAAAATGCTCGACGAAAAATCGATTATAATTGTCCGTCAGCAGGTACAGAAAAAAATAATTGGATTCGAAACACCTTCAGAAATATTCCTTTAAATATTGACTTGACTATGAATAAGAATTGACCATCATTTCTTGTGTCCGAGGGGTCAAAATAAAACTGTCGACGGTTTTCATTGGTACATTTGTGATTTCAATAAATAAGGAATATACCACATTAACTAAAAAGGCTATATCAGTTTTCTTGAAATTCTCTGCTTCCTATTTACAACTAATTAGCCTTCTCAAACCTAAATAACATTAAAATTAAGAAGCGAGAAAGACTACACTCAGCTGAAGAAGAAATGAGGATCAGCCTATCGCATATTCGACTAAGTATTGGAGACATTGCAAAACGCACCTGGCACAAATTTCACACTAAATAAGCTACACGGCCAGTTGAATAGAAACATTGAAATAAAGTACATATTTGTGAGTGTATTCTTTTAAATCTATGGTTTTATGTCTTAGCATTTAAATATATAGCCTTTAAAATCTTTGCTAAGTGTGCCGTGATATTTTCATTTGCTCGTAGGTGTGCCATTGCTAACATGATGTAGCCTTATCATTTTTGACAATAATAGGGCTAATAGATTAATTTACCTTGTGAGATCAGACGAAAAGAGAATAAAATGTCATCTATCTATCTCTCTCTCTCTTATATATATATATATATATATATATATATATATATATATATATATATATATATATATATATATATGCACTCTCACAGGTTTCGATTGAGGTTAAGACTGGCTTTTATTTTTGGTTAATCTGTCCTGTTATGCAGGCAGTTTTATGTGTCTAATTTTTTCGTAGTTGTCTAGATTCTTATCATTATTTAAGGAGTTTTAGATTTTGTACTTTAAATACGATATATATATATATATATATATATATATATATATATATATATATATATATATATATATATGTCTGTGTGTGTGTGTAACGGACAGATTATTGTAGCGCGAGACAAGTGTACATTTGAAAGAATGTGAGGATTTTTTCATATTGTATTTTTTTTTATATAAAATCCACTTAATAATCAAACATTTTTGCGATTTTTCTCTCTTTTAGATATCTGCATGGTGGTCCGAAAGTCTTGTCACCTCTACATAAAATAATTTTTTGATACGAGCTCCTACAGTGTGGAATGGAGGTAGGCGGTGACAAGACTAACTTTCCGACCAACTTGTATATATATATATATATATATATATATATATATATATATATATATATATATACATATTGTGACGAATGCAGATAGCCCAACACGCATACACGCATATATTGAGGTTAATCTCCGCCTGACAACAGAAGGGGTCACGTGGGAGTCTCGAGACATTTTGGGAAAGCAATTCAAGAGGTTGACTGACCCAATTACCCGTAGCAACAGACGTCTAGACAAGATAGACTAGGGACTGACGTAAGGTCATGAAGCAGCAGGAACTGGAATTCGCGCCAAAACGCAGGACATGTGGGAATTAGAAAATTACTTGGAAGTCAGTTGCTGTCTTGTCTTTGAAGGAGCAAGACTCGAAATCGAAGCGCTGATAACTTATGAACGGAAAGATGAGACTCATTTTGATAATAATGGTACTTGTCCGATTCATCCCAAGCAACTCCGGATAAGAAATATAAGGATATGTATTTCTGTTCGTTACCTCCAAATTGAAGAAGATATTTCGAGTAATTTATCACAGAAGACGCAAAGAAATTTGTACGCTGAGAATACAGCCTGCGTTTGAAGAAATAAAAAAGAAAACCAGAGGGAGTAAGAAAATATATATCTCTGTTACAAGCTGAATTGTGTAAAGAAGAAGAAAGAAAAAAGAAAACTTGAGAGAGGAAGAAAGTGTATATCCCTGTTGCAGTTGAAGTGTGTGTGTGGCTGAACTGTATACAGAAGAAGAAAGAAAGAAAAAAACAGAGAGAGAAAGCAAGTGTAAATATCTGTTACAACCGGACTGTGTGTGAAATTGGATTTGTGTAAAGAAAAGGAAAGAAAGAAAAGAGGAAACGCGAGAGAGAAATGAAAGGACAATGAGTAAAAGAGAGAACTGAATATAAAGATAAGTAACGATACGTTTTGGACCCGTGTTAGAAAGATACACATGCATCCATAAATATTATGTTCTCACATACACCTTTCCACATGTCAAAATAGAAATATGTAAATCCTAACCCATGTCTTTTGGTTATGCGTTGATTTCTGCATTCGTAGTTATTCATACTTATTTTTTTATCCGTTCGGGTTCAGTCGAATCCCCTTGGATTTAGGCATATTTTGGTATCCCAACATAAGTCTTGAGATCTGGTCGTCGGATGTTTTACTCATGCTTATATTTTTCTTTTATTTTAATATTTTGTATATATGTACATATTAAAATTCTTATATCAAAATTCACTACGCCTTATCGTTCATCCTTGAATTGTGGATCAGTATTCGTGTTGAAACCGAAGCGAACCTGGGAAAAGATTACTATTCGATTATCCTAATCGAACAGTGGTCTTTAAAATATTTTTGTTTACTAATTGTCCATTTTTCATGATCTGGGAGAGATAGCCCGTATCTCTTCTCAGAGGTGATAATGTATATATCTTCTGGTCGGCGTATAATCACCTTATAAACCATTCGTCGACTAGGGTATACGACAATATATATATATATATATATAGATAGATAGATATAGATATAGATACAGCTGTTGTTTTTTGACGGAAAACAAGTTTTTATTTCAATGTTGTGGTTTTACTTTCATTTCCTTGTTAGCTGCCGTGTCAGAAAATAATTGCGTATTTGGGTAGTCATTCCTCGTTTATACAAATTTCATTGAGAATGATTGACAAGTTACTGCGGCTACTTTTCTTGTTGGTTGCCATGCCATGTAATTTAATAATTGTGTATTTGGGTAGCAGTGCCTCTTTTAAACACCGAGTTTTCTATCTGGGACATGATGTAATATTTATCGAAGCACTGGCCGAGGGCAATTAAATGGCACCAACTGTTAGATTTCATTTTTATCTTTTGCTATATCTCCGAAAACAAAGATTTTTTTCCCTTGTTTTTCGTTACTTTCGTTGTTGACTGCCGGGTCATAATTTGCTATCCAAATACACAATTATTTGTAACCACCTAACGACTAACAAGCAAAGCAAGAAGAACAAACTTGTTTTACAAACAAATAATATATATATATATATATATATATATATATATATATATATATACAATATAATTATATTAATATTTAAAAATATGATTCCTTCGCTACATAATGTATGGAGTATGGAGTATAGTGTATGGAGCACTGTCTTCTTAAAAATAAAAACAAAAATACTAAGGAACCCCGGATTATGCACCCAACGTGTTCTTTTCTATTTTCTGCATACCTGCACAAGGATATATATATATATATTTTTTTTTCCAGTGTAGACGTGTGTAGACGTTTTTACCGGAAGTTACTGTTCCAGACACGGACGAATAAACACGTCCAAAACTTAACGTTCAAAATCCAGTTACATACATGCTTATACGTCGATCTTGATTCTTTTTATAAACTTCTAAGCTTGAAACGAGGCCAATTGTTAAGTCATACGTCTTGTAGTGATGTTAACCATCGCTTGGGTACTTGAAGTTTCTTAGTTACTATATTGAAAACAAATAAGATAATCTGAAAAGGAAACGTTTTTTTTTCCAAAACAATTGGAGTGGAAGGGGATAAAATTAGTGTTCGCAAGACACTTTTTGCTCCCTTAAAAATGATAAAATCATTGAGATTTTTGTAGTGATATGCAAATTAGTATAATTTGCATATGAGCAGGTAGAATCATATGATAAACGGACACCAACTAGAACAGAGATCTAACGCTTACTTAGCATTATACACGACACAACAATTTTTGTACAGAAATGTTTCTCACGAATCCTTCATAAAAACATCTTGAAGGGTTTACATGCAACTTTTAACTTATTTACACGTCTCAAGTTTTGAAATTTAAAAGATTTTCTAGAAAACAAATAAGAAAAAGAAAAAGTATAGTCTCTCTCTTCAATTCCTAAGACATAAAACCTGGGCAAATGAACGCAGTGTCCTTTCTCTGGGCATTTACCTACTTAATGGATATTTGCTGATATCAGGTTTTTTATGGAACAAACTAAAATTGCTTGTTCTGAAACAGTCGGTCCCCGAAATTGCGAATCATCAAACTTTCTTTCATTGTTTTTACTGTTCGTAATTTCAGCTTCTTCCATTGAAAAAAGCGGTAGAAGTTATTATAGTGGCTAATTCGTATCTGAAATATTTATTTGTTTGTTTAACGGTATATCAACACCGTTATGGGTCATTTAATACCGAAATTTAATTTTCTTGGGAGCTTTCAAGTTGATTGATTGACGTTTTTTACGGCGTAACAACACCATTATGGGTCATTTAATACCGAAATTTAATTTTCTTGGGAGCTTTCAAGTTGATTGATTGACATTTTTTA
>OZ010582.1:60117986-60137986 GCA_963932145.1 Acanthosepion lycidas | reverse complement strand
ACATAAATCGTAACACACTTCTCACATAGAAGGAAAGTAAAAACAACAATCGGATTCCCATGGTTCTTAACCACAATCAATATTCCCACACACTTATTCACAATTTAAAAAAAAAGTATTACAAGAACCTCCAGCTAGACAAAAAGATCAAAGACATTTTCGATAAACCACCCATAAATGCAAAGAAACATTCACCTAACCTATCAGCTATCCTCACCTCTACTAAATATCTAAACAATAGAAACCAATCAGGAAATTACAAATGTAACAAACCTCGTTGCTTAGTTTGCAAACACTTAATAATAGATAATTTATTTTCTGTACCCAACACCAATATCAAGATACACCCACCTCATCTCACCTGTGATAGACATAACATAATCTACTATTTATTCTGCACCTTATGTCCTAATAGTGGATATATTGGTGAATCTGGAAATAATTTTAGATTTTTAAACCATACGTCAAAACAATCCTTATTCACCCATAGCTGAACACTTTAATAAATCAGGACACTCATTAGAAAACTTTAAATGTTTATTTATACATTCCGATTTCAGTTCCACATACACACGCAGAAAAAAAAGAAGAAAAATAGTGGATTTTAAAATTAAATACATATAAACTAGGGTTAAATAAAGACTTTGGTATTTTAAATCTTTATAAATATTTCAATAGATAAACATTTTTAATTTAATTTCAATAGATAAACATTTTTAATTATTTTTTATGTTTTTAATTTTTTAAACAGCATCTAAGATATTATTACAGCTAGATTTGCGTTAGGAATCTTCGTTCCATATCACGTGACGTCCGCATCTCGCGACAGACGCTACCTGTAGACAAACAGTTATTTCTGAAGAAAGATTGAGGCCAATCTGAAATATCAAATATATATACAAATAAATCAATACTTTCATAAAAAAAAAACATTATTATTATTTTTAATTTGCAACTTTTTCTATATATACATATTAAGAAAATATACGTGGCTTCTCATTATGCTATTTGGACCCTACTTAGACGGCAAAAATTTCCACGATAGAAAAAACTAGAAACAATTTTCTACAAACTGGCACAGATACATTCGGATATTATATTTCTGGGACTTAAATGGACTTAATACCAAAAGGATTCAGATTTAAATACAATTTCCAACAAGTTTTATTACATTGCATAAGCAAAAAGCCCGACATATATATTAGATTGGTGCAAAATAATGTCGGTTTTTGATGTTAAAAATACATTCAAAAACCGACATTATGCACCAACCTAATACAACAGAACCTCCATGCAATTAAGAAATCTTGCGCACAACACTGCGTACATTAAAACATATTTTTACATGAACCTATCTAAAAAAAATCATTTATTCTCTCTACCTGACACTTTCTCATTTCAAAACTTTCAAGTAAAAAAAAAACACTCAATTTCCTTAGACACTAACAAGTACACAGTTATTTCTGAAGAAAGATTGATACCAATCAGAAATATCAAATATATATATATATATACAAATAAATCAATACTTTCATAAAAACATTTTTTTAATTTGCAACTTTCTCTCTCTCTCTCTCTCTATCTATCTATCTATCTATCTATCTATCTATATATATATATATATATATATATATATATGTATATATAAGTATGTATGATGGACTCCCCGCCGATTTAGACGTATTAGGATCCGACAACCCCATTTAGTTTCTGTGTATGCATCGTATATGACACTTCAATTCCGCTAGTGACTTGAATGTTGTGCAACAAAGATCTCGGGAAATAGCAACAGGCCTATTTACTGACGTTTTCGTCGTTGTCTTTCATCAATACGACTGATTTCAAAATTTCTGATATGACTCGGTCACAAATATCTCCAGTTATTTCTATCCAGGGTAGCTCGCTCGAAATTAGTTTGAGGTACATTGACAGCTGAGAGTGTAGTCTTTAACTTGTCATTATATCTGAGCCACAGCCGTTCAACAGTCCTTTGTTCACATTCAAGTTGGCTATACACGAAGACCTCAGGTATTTAGACGTCACTCATCCTTGCAACATGACCAGCTCATCAAAGTTTTGACTGCATCAGGAAAGTCTCAATTTCATCAATGTTGTATTTGTGAAAGGGTCAGCCTTGGACAACCTAGCCACGCTTAGACATCAAACATTGTCTTTTGCAGTGCTTGGAACGAAATGTGTAAAGTGTGGTCGTCTTACCACAGCATAGAGATCCCATCAGTGTCCATGGCTGTGTGCAGCAGGTTTTGACCCGGGACATTTTTCTTCATGTTCGACAACCACTATATTTCCCAGACCTTGCCCCTTGCGAGTTTTTCGTCTTTCCAAAAATCAAATCCGACTTGACATGAACAAGATATCATGACGTAGAGGAAATCCAAGAAAATACGACGAGGCAGTTGGCCGCTATCCCCAAAAATGAGTTCCAGGAATGCTTTCATGAATGGAAACGAGGCTAGATAAAGTGTGTGCCTTTATATATACATATTGTGTTTTTTGGGGGGTTTAAGATGAAATGGCATGGATAGTTTAGAAGTTTGAATGTGATCTCAATATAATCCTCTTCTTCACTAAGTTATTCAGGGCAACATATCCTAAAAGCTCTAAGGTAAAATCCTATAATTATCCCAGATTTTATTCTCCGGTTGTGGTGGGAATAGATGAAAACACCATTGCCACTAATTTCTTAAAGTTATGTGGGAGGTATTTCTGCGAAGTAGATACAGGAGATATATCTACCGCGTCCTATATATATATATATATATATATATATATATATATATATATATATATGTTAAGAAAAGTTTTGAAAGAAAAGATGTTTGGCAAATTGGAAAAAAAAATTGTGAGGCGTTTCATCCATAAGGACTTCATCGGATTGGGTTTGTTTACATTGCTGTCACTGCACATACGCGCGAAAGAGAGACGCTGGCAGTTTCAAAATTTAGATAGATTTTTTTTACATAATAATGCTACTCTAATTAAAAGAGAAAATAATTCACTAGGATGAAAATGTCAGGAAAATGCTTAAATCGCTAGTTCAGCCACAGTAAATTTACATCCCGGTTCTTACAACATTTCAGCATTCTAGTCAGGCATTCTGCTATCACAATGTTGGAAACTTAATAGCAAAGATGATGGGTAAAATATTTCTAAAATTTGAAATCTCCAGGGACTCGCGTTCGTGCGCAGGCCTAGTCACAACAACGTACTCAAACCCTGTCCGATGAAGTCTTAACGGAAGAAACGCGTTACAAAAAACATTTTTTCAAATAGTCATACATATTTTCAATACATTTAAATCTGTATCACTCCATGAAAGGCAGTAATTCCACTAAAACAAAAGTGGTTACAGGGTATGGAAGAATTGGGAACAGAAACAGCAACTGTGAGCAGAAAGAGAAGATAGTAATCAAGAGGACATAGCGACTGGCATCGCAATTAAATTTTTGCAGATTAAAGTTGGATGGTATGCATTGAGGCGGAAGGAAGTTCCACAAGCGAGAAGTTTACGTGAAGAAACTGTTAGCATAGAATTTACGGCAACGCTTAGCCAGCACAGCTGTAAATTAATAAGATCTCGAAGGCTGTAAGTATTGCGCTGAAATTTTAAAAGTCTAGTTACCATAGCGAAGAGCTCAATCGAACATTGGTCATGGAATTATTTCTAGAAAAGACATAGAGAGTCAACCTTATGGCGGCGTCAAAATGACTGGAACTGAATCGCCAAATCAGGACCAATAATATTGCTGATTGTTCTTGGGATTTTATCAAGGAGCTCACGATAAATAGCAGGGGCACTGAACCATATGTGGCAGCAATACTGTAAGCATAGACGAATGGTGGACTTATAGATATGTAAGAAAGATTCTGGAGAGAAAAAAAAAACAACAAAAAACTGTCTCGCCGGATACATCGAACCGGTTTTCTTAGCACCATACCTAGCAATTGATTCAATATAGTCTTTCCACTTCATGTCAGCAGAGAACGTGAGAAATAGAAGGCGCAACGTGTTACTTTTCCGAAGGTTAGCATCAGCCATGCTGATGGAAAGCTGCAATGGGTTTCTCAGGTGATTAATAGAGCGAAGTTTAATTACGGTGGCTTTAAGAAGTCACCTTTTGCCGCGATTAACGAGAGACTTGACGTCGTTTTGGACATCGGTTGCCATTTTCAACTCGTCTCACTGATAAGCCCTACTATCGAGGTAGAAGTAAATGTTAGTGACATCAGCGTAGATACTAAGCTGAGAGCTGATGCCATCTGGAACATCATTAATGAAAAAGTAATAGGACCAAACCTGACAATCTGATGACACCCGTGTCAGTATAAAAGGATCTAGACGAGTGGCCGTTAAAGATAACACTCATTTCACGATTTCATAGGAAAAACTAGATCAGTTCAAAAACATGTCCGGAGATACAGTAGCTTTTCAGCTTGTGGAGAAGACCTGAATGCCAGACCCTCTGAAAGGTTTTTTCAGATTTCCAATGCCACAACCTGGGCTTTACCGTTTTTATCTAGAGCATGATAGTCTCTCTCTACAATTTTCATCAGTACATGAGTAGTTGACCAGGAGAACCGAAAGCCATATTGCTTCTCTGCAAAGAAGCCCTGTGATGAGAGATGATGAATTAATTCAGCAGTGATTACGGCCTCTAAGAGCTTCCCAAAAAGAGGCTGAAGACAGGTGGAAGGATTTTTTTCTGAAAACCTGGAAAACAGATGATAACTTTCAGTAGGCAAAAAGCGGGAGGAAGCGACGCATTTATTATTCAGCTTAAAGAAAACGGGATCCAGTTTGGGAGCACAAAATTTAATGACTAGTGCAGGGATAACAGCGGGTCCCCATGAATTATAGGTATCTACGTAAGAAATGATAGCTGAGATCATGGAAGGGGTTATATGCTTATTCCTCAACAGATATTCAGTTCTAGGAAGAAAATTAGGCAGGGATATAACGGATAAACCAAGAATAGAATCTGAGGAGAATTTACGGCCAAATCATTCAGCTTTATCTGCCGAAGATGATGCAATACATACATGCATTTCGTTAACGATATCAAAGATATCAGCAATGAAAAGGTGGGTGGGCGCAGACACTGATGGCAGTCTTGCTGTGCGTAAGATGAGACTTTTACATCATCCTATGCGGTGGCGGCGTCCGGGCACAGGAGTAAACGGTGATCAGCTAGGCCAGAGAGATGCCCTTCCATTGCACTTCTGTTGGGTTGACCTTTGCGATCGCTCCAAATGTGGGCGATTCGGGTGCGCTGTATATATATATATATATATATATATATATATATATATATATATATATATATATATATATATATACACATACACACACACATATATATATATATATATATATATATATATATTATTAATAGAGATATTATGAGTATGAGAAACTATACTCACTCGGAAAACCTTCGGTGTGTTGATTTACAAATAAATAAGCCAATACCAAAGGAAAACAAAAGTGTAAAAAAAAAGAAAAGAAAGTACCAAGAATATGTACGTTAACCGAAGGGAATCGTCCAGCATAAGAGTCTGGCTCTCTAGGTTTAACTATATATATATATATATATATATATATATATATATATATATATATATATATATGTATGTGTGTGTGTGTGTGATGATTCAACTTGTAGACACCTGAGGGCAAATTGGTACCCGAGGAAAAAATTGGAAGTAAAAAAAGGAAGAACTAAAAACATCAGGACAAGGTGAAACAAATCGTCAAGTGTCTGAAGTATTTAGTCCAAAAAAAACAAAAAACAAGCGAATATAAAAACTAAAATTTAGAGGGATCAATACGCTTAGAAGAAAATTAGAAATAGTAATTTTAAAGGTTTTATCAATAAACTAGCAGCATGGCCCGGTGTTGCCAGTCCTTGATTCAAAAATCGTACGACTCATACAGCAATCGCTATCACTTGACTTAAAATATTTTTGCCCTTCCTTGCCTTTAAAGGAGTGCCCTTTGCTGTGCTGATGTTGCTACATGCGTTACTTCTTGCCTATCTCACACTGCGAATTTTTTTTAAGCTCTATACTAAACATTAAATCTGTTACGAAAAAAGAACTAAACAAAATGAACACAAAACGATCAGCTTTAAAAAAGGACTCGTAACTGGAAAAACCGAATGAAAAAAAATGTTAACAACAAATACTTTTTTCACACCCAACCCAGTTCTGCGGAATCAGAATCAACGTTGAGTTTAAGCAAGCGAATGAGCCAATTGGAGTAAAGTGCCATGTAGATTTAAATTTTTCCCACTTTTGACGAATGCACCTATCGATTTTTTTTTTGCATGCTAGCATGCTAGTTAACATTCGTGTCAGTCAGCTGTTGGCTCTCACGTTGGCCAATAGAATCTTCCTGCCTATTCGTGGCAGCCAGCTATATGCTCTCACTCTGACCAGTAGAAAAATGGCTGCAAACTACATGAAAACTGCCGTAGAAACATGACAAAATCGATTATTTCCACTATCGATGGGATTTGCGAAATGCAAAGTTGGTCTTGGCCTTCCCACTAACTTGAAGCATGTGCATGTATATTTTGGTGCAAATCCGTCGCAAATTGCGGCCGTGCATTCGTTACCCCCCCACACACACACATCCTGCCTTTTATAGATAGAAATACTGTAACGGCATTTCCTTTTTTAGCCAGTTTACCCTGAAGATCCGTCTAGGTGAAATCTAGGTAGTTTTGCCTGGCTCGTTAGGATTTATTATATATATATATATATATATATATATATATATATATATATATATATATATATATATACATTATAATGTTAATGTTACTATTTATTCGCTATGATTTATGACAAAATACTCCAGAGATAAGCAATAAACGTAGAACGTTGACTGCGATACATATTATTTATTGTACGTCGACCCATAAAAATATCCAGAAAGAAAAAATTGTAATCGTCAAAATGTTCCTCTTCATTGTCAAATATGAAGAAGTAACATTTTTTTCAATTCTTTCATAACAGAGAGAATTACAAAAGCCATCAGGCTATATGTAAAGAGGGAGGGTGAAGCTTTACGGATATTTTCTTTACAATGGGTCCTGCAGATAGCGCGCTATCTATGCAGGTTTCAAAAAATTGAGAAAGATGGTGACATTTAGCTAAATATGAAGCAGTTCAGAATACCTTCTGAAATCCTGCCTCGAAGCGAGAAATGAAAAGATTAATCCGAGAATGTTTACGTTGTAATCTGCTAAGTAAAGTAAGACACTTCCATCGGAAAAGATAAACTGCTCATATACCAATAGGTTCGCACCTCTCGACAAAAATGCACACTTACATATATGCAGATATACAAAGCGGGGGAAAATTAAGTAGGTATTAAAAATTGATAATAAAATCTATATTCCTATTAAAATTTATTGAAACAAGTGATACATGTTCTATATGACATGACAAAATGGTTTGGTTTGTTTTACGGCATATTAATCTCATATTTTTTTGAATGCCGATCATATTTTTATTGCTGGTAATAGTTTTTTGCTTCAAAAATATATTTCTGGTAATATTTTTTCTTCAAAAATGTATCGCTGGTAATATTTTTTTCAAAAATATATTGCTGGTAATACTATTTTTTTTTAAACTATTTCTGGTATTAAAACTTATTTTTGCACTTTAATAGTGTTTTGAACACATTTTGGGGGTTAACTATTTGCCCATATCTAGGACCCTAACGAGTGCTACCACCCCGAGTCAGGGTGGATCTGGAAACAGCAGCAATTAAGAAATGTTCCACGCTTTACAAAAGCTCCTGACCAGAGGCCTTGGTGTTGGACGTAGTTAATCGTTTTAACCAGGACCCGGATGTAGTTTATCGTCATACCCAGGGCGGGGTAAAATAGAAGTAATTCTTCATATTTCAAGGTAAGCACCGGTGGCTTCAACCAGTTTCTTCAAACGGCCAAGGATGGAATGAACGACCTTCTGAAGGAAGACATTTGGGATGTCACTGAGAACCTTCTGATACCGTGTCTCTAAGTCCTCCAGTGTGCGAGGTTTCGTTTCGTGAACCTCCTCCTTTGTGTAACCCCACAGGTAAAAATCACATAGAGTGACATCTGGACTTCTTGGAAGTCATTCATGAGGTCCGCGTCGTCCCATTCAACACCATCGAAAATAAAAGCAAAATCGTGTGGTGCACTACAGGAATATCAGGTCACCAATCTTATCCCAGCCATACACCGTGAGCCACAGGTAATATTCGAGCATCTGAAGCGGCCCGTATTCATTGTGTCACGCAGACGATACGAGGCCGACAGCTCTTATTGCCGCCATAACGCACCATATGGTAACATTTGGTCTCATAGCCGACATGTTCGGATAGTTACCACACGATGCCCAGTAATGTCAGTTGTAACTATTGATGAAACCACCAACATGGAATACAGCCTCGTCATCCCAGAGGAGGTTTTCAAACAATTCAGGACAATGTTCATACCAGCTTACCATTGACACTCCTTATTCCATTCTAGGGTCACAGTTTTCAAGCTTTAGCTCCTGTACGCAAATAAGAATCCCTATTACTGATGTTTGTTTAATAAATACTTTTGTCATGACATCATTGATAATAATATATCTATAAGCAATTTTTAATACTTAGTTACTTTCCACCCACCCAGTGTATATATATATATATATATATATATATATATATATATATATATATATATATATATATATATATATACACTGGGTGGGTGGAAAGTAACTATATATATATATATATATATATATATATATATATATAGTTACTTTCCACCCACCCAGTGTATATATATATATATATATATATATATATATATATATATATATATATATACTGGTTACGGGGAAAGTAACTAAATACTAAAAATTCCTTATATCCATCTATCTATCTATCTATCTATCTATCTATCTCTCTCTCTCTCTCTCTCTCTATATATATATATATATATATATATATATATATATAAATATATTAATAACTAACGCTATGTACTATGTTCATTTCATATGGAAAGTATGGACAGCTGTAAGTTCCACCTTGATGTTTTACTTGTGTTTGCGCCTTCGAAGACCAGCTTGAAAGTTGAACCGTATATATTTACAATCAGATAAGATATAATACATGCAAAATGTTTGGGTCCAACCTAGATTTCTTTAAAAAAACATCATAAACTGAGATATGATTTATTTTAAAGTAAAAGATAAAATGTCACTAACTACAGTGCATTTATTTTTATTTTGAGTAAAAGCACTCAGAATTTTCAACCTTCGGTATTTACATGAAGGGGAGAAACACATTGAATACATTTTGAAGCTTCTTCAGTTCCATAATTATTTTATATTTACTGCGAAACAAAAGGTTCATAGAATACTCGAAAATAGAAAAACGGACCCTCCTGGCAAAAAAAAAAAAAAAATGTATTGTCCTACCAATTAACGTATTAGTTATCGCCATCGGATATTATTATGCTGTTATGATGAGAACAGAAAATTATCAGATCGTTTTTGTTGTTTGCAAATACGGAATATACCGGGAGCGATGGATAACTTGTCCTCTAAATGACGCAACAAAGACAATAACACTGACATTTCATTTTAATAGAGATATAGCGATTGCTTAGATGTGGCACAAAGCCAAGAATATGGAACACCACAATTCAGCCGTTATATGTTCTAGTCAGACAAACTTGCTAACCATTACACCACGCTGATGTACCCATTTTAAGAGCGATATATTTACCAAAATTACACTAAAATATCTTGAAATACTAACGAGTGAAGTTATTCAATAAAATCGCCATTGGCTTCAACCAGGGCCTCTGACGACTTTGGAATCTGCTGCACCTGCTGAACGGTCTTATTTAAGATGATGAATGCTGCCATAATCCTTGCATTCAGTTAATCTTTCTCGGTCTTTCTCTCAATTGCGCCCCGCACATAATACGGGAGTTAGGTCGCAAGAAGTTACTAGTAATATGATCGAAAAGTTTTTCCGGTAGCCATGACTGTGTTCTGCTGCTTGTGTGACATAGTGCAGAATCCTGTGAACAGATATAGGGTTTTTAGTAGCAATCTTCTTTGTCCATGGCAGCACTACCTCCTCAAGGCGATGAAGGTCTCCGTTATTGAGTCTGATGCACTCATTGTCAAATTCAGGAGTTATTTTCTTATCATAACGATCTGAGTGTGTTTTCCGAGCTGCTGTACCTTCCTCAATCGATCATTAGATTCATCCAACATTTTCCGAAACTCTCTCCAATGTTCATATTACAGTTTTCTGAAAAACAAGGGTAGAAGCATAAATTACCAACGGAATTTTTCTTTTGTGTTTTTATTTTTTTAAATTTCATTTTTTAACAAAATATTAGAGCAACTTTGTACATAATACAGCTTAAAAAGTGAATCAATTTTTTTGCACCTTAAATATTTATTATAGAAACATAAAAAGTAAAATGTTTTACGTTTTTTTTAAAGATTTTTTGTAAAATTGCAGACAATATATCATTCCACTTACATATATACAAGTTTTTTAAAGCTCCATTTTTATCTAAAATATTAAGTAAAAACAAGATTTTCCCCAAAATTTGACTTTGTCACATTTTTTGCGCAGCACTATATATATATATATATATATATATATATATATATATATATATATATATATATATATATATAGATAGATAGATAGATAGATAATTCTAAAATAAATGTAATATTTACTAAGTATGTATTTAAAATGAATCTGAAAAAGTACAAGATTAATAATAATCCTTCGAAATGGTTTTAGAAACATTTAACCATATTGCATGTTCGTGATTAGTTTAACAATATTTTAGCTTGGGTATAACAAGTTCAAACACTTGTTATACCCAAGCGGTCTCCCATGTTGGTACTAATCATGCTCGACATTGCTTCACTTCGGCGATCGTATGAGAACCGGTTTTTCAGCGTGATATATCCGTAAGCCCTAGATAATAGTACCAAATCTGTCATTGTCTAGCTCAAAAATATGCAATAAAAATTTTCCGTTAAAATCCAAAGGAAAGATACTGAAAAATACAGTACAAATCAAGCAAAGGAAAGAGCAAGAAAAGTGTTTACTATTTCTCAAAAATTATCATTCCTACAATATTTAAGATAAAAAATGTTCCGTTTTTAAGTGACGTGATAATTTTGGGGAGCCATTCATAATTCAAAATTGACAGCTACAAGAACAAGAAGAAAGAAAGAAAAAAAAAAAACCGAACTCTTAGGAAATCAAGAAAACTGTACTAATTTTATTTTCGTCAAAGTCACCAGAAGTATAAGAAAAAATATTGTGTGCAGACATTTTTAATGTCATGGAGAGAATGTAAAAATGGCGACCTAAAATATGGAAGACGATAGGCATTAAATATATAGACTAGAGATGGCGACCCACTGTCCTGCGGGTCATGAAGCGATCCACAATCAACATTTTAGGAACCACAAGGAGTATTTGAAAAATTACCCACCGTAGACTATAGAAAGTAACAACCATGAATCGCCTTCACTGTTGCATGATTTAAGCTTAAAACAACAACTAAGATGCATCAACAAGTTTCTCATAAAAAAAGTTAAATATATGGGTAAGACTTTCATGTTAACGATCAAAAATGACCGAGTAACTATCAGGTGCGCCGTCTAATTAACTAATATCGCTACATTTAATAGGATTAGATAAGTTCGACTATTGTCCGGTTCAGACTCCACGCTGGACTTTTTATGGATTAGATTATGGGGTAGATTATGGTCTTACAATATTTATGTTCTATGAAAATATGATTTTTCATGCTGAGAAATGTTTTAAAGCAACAATTAACTATTATCTACTATATTTAATACAGTGTAACCCGGATACAAGAGAGTTGTTGGGACCGGAGAAGAATTATCTTATATCCGGTTTTCTCTTATATCCGGGTTTGGTCTATTTTGTTTAGGTAAGTATGGCTCTAAATTGGGACCAGATACAATCTCTCTTATATCAGGGTTCTCTTATATCAGGGTCTCTTATATCCTGGTTACACTGTAACAGTAGATAGGTTCGCCTATTGTCCGATTTACACGCCACGTCGTTCTTTTGAACCGGAGTAAAAGTTTATCGCTTGTTTCCTGTTCAGGATTAGGTTTCCGGTTCCATAAAAGTCTTTTTCATTCTCTTTCACCCTTAGTAGCTCATGGTGTCTTAGTGAAATTATTAAAAAAAAGACGAATCTCTCAAACAAATGTTTTCCGAAATCCTTAATTACGCCATTTTTATTATTTCCTGATATTATCTAAACTTAATTCCCACGCCATTAATTCTTATCGCGTACTTTTCATTTGATGCGTTTTTCAGCTTTCTGTTATGTTACCTGCGGTCCATGAGTTATGAGGCTTTATCACCATTATAGGGATTCTAACACAGCGCGGACATAATAAACGACAAATACTTGTGTTCAATTTTCTTTTTACTCGCTTTAATTTGGTAAGGAATGTTGAAGGCGATGTCTTATTCAAGAAAGCGATACGGAGGGGTAAGATAACTACTAAGCGCCCCACGCGGTAAGGTGTGGCACAAGGGTGAATTTAATGTGGGGTATCCGAGCCCGTAGGCGAGGTCAAAAATTTCCCGTAGAAAAGAAAAATAAAAGGTCAGGTTTCAGCCTGACAGATAATGGCGATAATGCCACTAAGACGCATGTGGTTACTGAGGGTGAAAGAATTTGAGAAAACTTTAGTCAGGAAAAAGGACAATAAAAGAACAGGTTTCAGGGAGACAGATGGCACTAAGATGCAAGGGGTTACTAAGAGTGAAAGATAATGAGAAGTCCATTAGTAGGGAGAAAGGAAAATAAAAGAACAGAGGTCTGAAGACAGATAATGGCAATAAAGCCACTAAGATGCAAGGGGTTACTGAGAGTGAAAGAGAATTAGAAGTCCATTGGTAGGGAGAAAGGACAATAAAAGAACAGAGGTCTGAAGACGGATAATGGCAATAAAGCCACTAAGATGCAAGGGGTTACTGAGAGTGAAAGAGAATTAGAAGTCCATTAGTAGGGAGAAAGGACAATAAAAGAACAGAGGTCTGAAGACAGATAATGGCAATAAAGGCACTAAGATGCAAGGGGTTACTGAGAGTGAAAGAGAATTAGAAGTCCATTAGTAGGGAGAAAGGACAATAAAAGAACAGAGGTCTGAAGACAGATAATGGCAATAAAGCCACTAAGATGCAAGGGGTTACTGAAAGTGAAAGAGAATTAGAAGTCCATTAGTAGGGAGAAAGGACAATAAAAGAACAGAGGTCTGAAGACAGATAATGGCAATAAAGGCACTAAGATGCAAGGGGTTACTGAGAGTGAAAGAGAATTAGAAGTCCATTAGTAGGGAGAAAGGACAATAAAAGAACAGAGGTCTGAAGACGGATAATGGCAATAAAGCCACTAAGATGCAAGGGGTTACTGAAAGTGAAAGAGAATTAGAAGTCCATTTGTAGGCAGAAAGGACAATAAAAGAACAGATGTCTGAAGACAGATAATGGCAATAAAGCCACTAAGATGCAAGGGGTTACTGAGGATGAAAGAGAATGGAAAGACTTTAGTCAGGAGAAAGGACAATAAAGGTATAAATTTAAGGAAGTCAGTTGGCAATCATGCCACTAACACGCTAGATGGTCCCTGAGAGTGAATGACAATGTAGCTGTTTCCCGAAACGAAAGTCTGCCCTTCGACATAGCATCGTCGAGGGATCCTCTTTATTCGGAGGCAGAGAGTTTGACCAACACAGCTGGAGACGAATCTCCAACTGCAGACCTGGATGCAAATGCTGAGAGGTAAACAGGGAGAACAAATGTCAACACGTCGGGCTATCATATCTCTGCCAACTACAATTTTCAAAAATTTAAATGCAACGCCAGTCGCCATATTATGTCTTAAGTAACCGTGTCCTTTATTGATCTTTCTCCTCACTAAACGTCTTCTCATTCTCTTTCACTCTCGCCTTAATGGTATTATCCAAATCTCCTGTTTCCCTGAAACCTGTTCTCTTATTATCATTTCACCTAACTAAAGCTTTCTCAAATTCGATCACCCTAAGCAACCACATGCGTCTTAGTGGCATTATCGCCATTATCTGTCTTCCTGAAGCCTTTCATTTTATTTTCCTTTCTCCTCACTAAACTTATCTCATTCTATTTCACTCTTAGTAACCCCTTGTTCAGGTTAAAGAGGCGTTTAAATGTTTAAGGTCAGAAAAATCACCGCCACCTCCAATGCAGAAGTGATCACTTTCCTAAATGTAATCTTTGACTTGAATAATGGTTGTTATAAACCATACACCAAAGATTTATTCAATATTACATATGTTAACAAATTATCAAATAACTACAAAACGATTCTAGACAATTTACATAAATCTATACAATTTAGACTGTCTACCAACTCTAGCAATAATACATATTTGATAACGCTAAACTAAAAAACACACAGGCCTTAGAACTAAGCCAGCATAAAGTGAGTTTAGTTAAACCATGAAGGGAATAAGCAACGTAAACATTGAAAGCGCAACATCACATGGTTCAATCCTCCTTTCAGTCGTAATGTCTGAACTAATATCAGCAGATTTTTCTCTAATAAGCACTTCAACCATTCACCAACAATTAAACGGCTCTTTAACATGAACAATGCTAAATTATTGTATTTGTTACAAACGTTTTGATTTTGTATGTCTGTATGTAACCTTTAGTAGGATAAACATGTCATGAATACTAAAGCAGCAGAATACTAAAGAGCCCGATTGATTAGAAACCTGATGATGTCATTGTTTAAATGAAAAAATACAACGGGTAAATAGCAGGACAAATTGGTTTCTATAGTTTCTAAAGTCTAGTTTGGAAGACGGTCTAGGGGAAAGAAAAAAAACTCTGGAGTAACCACCTGCTGGCAATAGGTAGACGCTAAGAGAACGTAAGTGCAAAAACAGATCCACCTCGTATGTCGGCTCGAAGAAAGAAAACGCAATCCTATTTCAATTCGCGACAGGGGGCTTCGTTCAGTGGTTCGAAATCTGGGACACTACATGGCGCCGTGGGAGTCTCTGATTTCAAGTCGTAAAAAAGGATATTAAGTAACCATAAAAAGTTCTTGGCGATCACTGAGTGCGTGACGTGCCGGGAAAAACGTCGGTCGTGAGGGTGTGGGTACTGCTCTTTATTGCATCTATGCAAGTGCGTTGCGCACACACAACTGTCATAGTTTGAGCAGCTGGGAGGAAACATGGTATCGAACTGACATGTTCGGAGTTTCCTGCTTTATGGCTTTAAGCTGGGCTTTTCGGCAGTTTCATTTGATCGTCGAACACGTTAAGCCTTTGCGGATTAACCCCTGTGAGTGAACGCACTGCCAGACATTGGTTCCCAAAGTTCAGGTCGGGAAGTCTGTTCTTTGTGATGAAGCCTGCAGTGGCCGATAACAGGTCCTGAATAATGAACCCTTGAAGGCAGCTATAGAGGAGGACGACAGCCAAACCTATGGTGAGCTTGCCGAAACCCCTCCAGGTTTCTTGTCAGACAAACAGACATCACCTGCACCGCATAGGGGAAGGCGTACAAGTTGAGCAAGTGGGTAACCCACACATTGTCAGGGGTCAACAAGCAACAAGTGACAGACTGTTTCTCGTTGTTTTCTTGGCACCGCAACGTACCCGTATTTGATCAAGTGCTTCTCAGTGATGAAAAGTGGGTCCAATATGACCCTCTTAAGCGTGCTAGACATTTGTTGTCACCAGCAGACACTGTGCCTCAAACTACGAGACCAATTCTACTGTTACACAAGATCATGTGCTGTATCTGGTGGAATAGTCGACATGTAATGAACTATCAGCTGATCCAACGGGATAAACCATCATTGTGGGCTTGTACCCGCAGCAGTTGGAACATGTCCAACGGGGGCAGAAGAGGCAAGTTGTGGTTAATAACAAAGGTCTACAGTTCCATTATGAAAATGCCCGGACACATATGGAGTGGGTGACCAGGGATACCATAAGGCGACTTGGCTGGGAGGAAATGTGACATTTACCAAAATCTTCAGAACTTGTATCAGATGTTTACAACCTCTTTTCATCCCTGAACAATCAACTTCGTGTGGAAATCCTTCGCAAATGATGCAGACTTGCAGCACTCACAGAAATCTTTGAGTCAAAGACACCGCCTATTAAACGCCAGGTTATTGCGCAGCTGAAGGAACGTTGGCAAAAGGTTCTTCATGCCGACAGGGATTACTTTGAGGACTAAGGGTATGTCAAATTCGCTGTATATTCTTTTTTCTTATAATAAATTAAAAAAAAAAGAGTAGGACATTTTGGTTACCTTATATTACCGTTAGAACACAATTCCATGAATTCATTGTGTCGCCCGAGACAATTTTTCTCTCCGGAATCTATGTTGCATTTAAGTCTACCATTCGCCATTGCTTTGAATATGGCTGCCATATATGGTTCAGTGCCACTGCTATTTACCCGGTGCTCTTTGATCCAAATAAAATTCATCAATATTATTGGTTCTGGTCAGCTTCAGTGACTTGCCCACCGCCGTAAGGATTTATCTCTGTGCCGTTTTTTTATAAATACTTTCATGATAATTCTTCTGAAGAGCTCTTCGCTTTTCTACCAGAACCGTATGAATTTAACCGCAGTACTAGACTGGCCGTGAGATCTTACCAATTTCATGTTGAGCTGGCTACATATAACCGTAAGTTCTATGCTAACAGTTTCTTTTCACGCACTTCTCGTTTGCGTAACTCTCTTCCGGCTCCATGATTTCTAGCTAACTTCAATCTGTAACGATGTAAATATAATTTAAATCGCTATCTAATGCCCTCCTGGTTGCTATTAGGTTGGTGCAAAAATAATCTCGTTTTCTCACATATGTTACTTTTATATATGATTTCTGAATTAATTCATTGATATATATGGCCATGTTATATATAATTTTGAAGCGCGTTTTTCGCTCTATCGAATCGTGCTATTCGCTACCGTTCTCAATGTCTTCATTCATTTTTTGCTGGCTTTTCGACAGCATGGACAAAATTCAAATCCGTACGATTTTCTTGTTCCAGTTCAAACTAGGCCGAAAAGCTGCCGAGACAGCTCGTGATATCAATGATGCGTTTGGCCCAGGAACCACTAACGAACGTGTGGCACAACGGTTGTTCAAGAAATTTCGCAATGGTAACGAGAGCCTCGAAGATGAAGACGGTCGCGGCCAGCCGACTGCGGTTGATAACGAACATTTGAAAGCCTTAATTGAAGCCGATCCTCGCGAAACCACACGAGAAGTTGCTGTTGAACACGAGGTCGACCACTCAACATTCGTTCGCCATTTAAAGCAAATAGGGAAGTAAAAAAAGTTGGATAAATGGGTGAACGATAATAAAAAAAAAATCGTCAAAAAACGACATTATTTTTGCACCAACCTAATATTAGGTTGGTGCGAAAATAATGTCGTTCTCTCACATATGTTACTATGTGAGAAAACGACATTATTTTTGCACCAACCTAATATTTTCTATTTCTAATGTTTCTGTTTTTAATTTTTCCACGCCCGGTAACCCCTCTCGTTTTAGTTCCTGTACTGCCTTAGTTGGGGTGGTACCGATTAAATATGTATATATCTTTTCCTTTGGAGACCGATGCAAACCGAGATATTTGATACAAGCTTTGAGCTAACTCCAGAAATAATGATCTTGTTATGGTTTTCATTGTCTTTTTTCGCATCAACTTTTCCAAAGATTCAGAATATAATGTTGCATACCATTTAATTTTCGCTTTTCTCTTTCAAGGAATAACAAGCTTTCAATTTTTATTGCTATTCCTATTAACAGAATTTTATATCGACCCAAGTTTATTGTTTTACGTCATATCATTTTGACATCGTGATTTCTGTTAAGCAATTAGACATTTTATAACTAGGCGTTCAGGTTCAAAAATATTTGAAACAGGCGAACATCCGTCCTACGCACAGAGATATAAGTAGCAATAGACATTTTCTTGCCTTTACACTTGGTTAAATATTTGGGTGCAGAAAATAACTTGTTTTATGATTCAACAATATCTTGACTTCAGATAATTCCGAAAATTGTTATCAGTTCCACTCGATGCATTTGTGCCAATGTGAAATATAGTAGACAATAAACGTTATTTTGAACGCAACAAAATCTGTTGAGCACACAATTAAAGAGCATTATTGAAATTTTAATAATTTAAAATTATTTTATGTTCGCCTTTTTTTAAAAGTTATATTCAGAAGCCAAAAATGACATTTTTTTCTAAGTTTTCATTAAATGTAAACACACTGATGTTTTGCTTTGGCTAACTTAGAATTGCATTTTGATAAGAAAGAAGCCCCAGGCAGTGATGCAAAGAATGACTTGTAAATTTTAACACAAAATTTTAACAAAAATACTTTTATTTAATCACCATAGAGAACCTTTCCAGCCTCCAGGTAAGCAACCATTTAGGTTATTGTGTGCACACGTTTTCCAGGTGTGGTAATACAAAAGTTGTTTCAGTGTACAGTCACAGACAATTTTTCTTGACAGAGTCCATCTTGTACATTTATAAATCTGACCATTAATCCATGCATTTAATTGTTGTCATATTTGTGCTGGCCCTCCTGCATATACGGCTAAATGGCGGTTACGTATAGGATGCAGGTTCGAATCATGTCAAAGGACGAATATTTTCTATGAACATTTCTCGGACATTCAGGCCGGTAAATGTTATTTAATACTGTTTATTATAAACAGAGCATTTACTTAAATACTTGTATCTATAAAAAGAACGTTAAACATAAAAAAATGTCTTTAATAAATAAATTGTCGGACTTTGTCCATTTCTCAATATATATATATATATATATATATATGTATGTTTGTGTGTGTGTTAAAGAAAAACAGACCATTTAAGTCTCCATTGTAATAGTTTATTTCAGCAGAGACTTTTAATTTGCCCTGGATCCTCAGAAATTACTTTCAAAAGATGAAACGAAAATTCTCTAGTAAAATAAACTATTACAATGGAGCCTTAGAGTGGTCTGTTTTTCTTTAAATTATTAACTCTGAATTAACGTTCAGCTCTCAGGATTTCATCCTCCTTAGGATTGTCCATAAGGTTTACCAAGATTTTCGTTACTTAACTATATATATATATATATATATATATGTGTGTGTGTGTGTGTGTGTGTGTGTATATGGCATGAAAACACTCCACCGAGTGCACAGTATCGCCTTGTTAGTGATATTATTACTTGGGGTCATTACAAGTTTCGGATCTTCCAACATCATACTTGTTCACCCAAGAGACCCTACCCAAACAGTACTATTCCGGCAGGCGATCCGGAAGCAAAAAAAAAAAAAAATAAAGAAAAATAAATACGCCAATCACGCAAAAAATGGACTCGTTAAATAAATCCCACTCCTGACCAATCGTTAATGACTTACGTCACTTCCTCCGATAGAAAAAAAAGAAAAGACAGCATGCTCGTCTTTTCCTTTCTTTTTTCCCTCTTACCTTGACCACGTGGAACAATCCACATTCTCAACGAACAGTCTGACATAACAGGTAAGTAATGACAAGAAAAGTTACCTTTCATATGAAGTGTCATATATATATATATATATATATATATATATATATATATATATATATATATATATATATATATATATATATATCGAGATTCTAGACAAAATTCAAAGAAGGAGCTCTAATGTAATCGTTCCTGGCTTGGCATCTCGACTTCAGTCAATTTCTCACCTACGTGACCTAGCTTCTATTTTACAAATAGTTTTATAGTTGTTTTTCTGATGAGCTTTTCTCCTTCGTCTCCAAGCTATTAGATTGGCAATTAGGTCTGTTTTAAAGTTGAGCTAGGTGGATGCAACCGT
>OZ010582.1:60087986-60112986 GCA_963932145.1 Acanthosepion lycidas | reverse complement strand
AGAATTCTAGAACAGCTTAAATTAAATCTACAGTATTCCAGAATATTCCAGAAAGCCTCATACAGTATAAAAACAGCTTGAAATAGCCACTCAAGTCACTAACCAGATAAAAGGGTACCAACACGCATCAGAACCACTTAAGGCATCTATTATTGCACTCTCAAAATCAGGCAAGTCTCCGAGAGAAATTGCTATAACCTCACAATCAACTGTCTCTCGAGTGATTAGGGCACATAATGATGCCACTCCTGCTCCAAGGAAGGAAACAAGGGGACGAAAGAAAAAAGATTGATGATAGAACTGGCAGGGTAATCAAGAGAGAAGTTGCGAAGAATAGGACTATAAATAGCCAAGAAATTTCATACAGTCTAAGCGAAGAGCAAGGTGTTTGTCTTACCGCTTCAACAGTCCGTTGCTGGCTGTTAGAACAAGGCTACAAATCTTGTTACACGAAGGTTTAAGCCGCTAATAAGCAAAGCCAACAAAGTCAAGAGACTTGAATGGGATCACTATTACAAAAATTTCACCGTAGAAGACTGGAAGAATGTTCTCTTCTCCGATGAAAGGAAACTTGAGCTAAATTCAAAGGAAAAGGTGAATCACTTTTATCTAACAGCACTGTATATATATATATATATATATATATATATATATATGTACGTACGTATGAATGTGTGTGTGTGTGTGTAATCCGAAAACCCGGCCTTTTGGCTTGGATTCCTCATATTCTTTACATATTAAGCCCAAGCCGAAGGAGCCCTTGAATACAGGCATTACCTCTTCCTCGGGTGGGGGCGGGGTTTATTTCCAGAGGCGTCCACAAAACAGGAAGTGCCGAGGGGTCTTGGTAATTTTTGTGTTGTATTGCACGCACCTCCATATATATATATATATATATATATATATATATATATATATATATATATATATATATGTATATATATATATCATAAAGAGCCAGGAAAACCTACCCAGGTTTCACCTAAACGAACCTTCAGGGTAAGCTGGCTTAGCCTGAAGAACCGTTTATGTGAAACCGAGGTAGGTTTTCCTGGCTCTTTAGGGTTTATTTCAGTTATTCCCGCTCTACTTAGCGTATTGAGCACTCTACGTTTTAGTTTTACTACTCGCTTCGTTTTTTCTTTCTTTGAACTAAAGACTTAAGGCATTGGGCGATTTATTTCGCCTTGTTTGAATGTTTTTAGCCCTTTCTTTTTTATTTCCAATTTTTTCCTCGGGTACCCATTTGAACTATCCTCGGGTACCCAAGTTGAGCTATCTGAGTTTTTTTTACAAACGAGTATTACTATTAGTATATATATATATATATATATATATATATATATATATATATATATATATATATATATGTATGTACAGGGTTTGTAAAACTACACCCTGTATATAACATATATATATGGTGTGCTTTTACAAACTTTGGCGACGGGTAAAACAAGGTAAAATGTCCATATAAACATAAGTTGAAAAGACCATGTAAAATGCGTTATTCGTGGTCAGGCGTACGTTCTTCGTGGTTAGGTCTTCCCCGATCCATAGTTTGTGGTGTCACGCATTATGTCTCATCAACGATAAGTAGAAAGAAAGGTTGGAAGACTCGGATGCCTTTGGCCTGGAAACGCAGTCTAATACAAACATGACGCAACACGGTAATTACCATTCGCGCAACCGTATATAAAAATCATATCTGCTCACGATAAGAATATCCTGCCATTGTTAAACAGAATACTTGTCAGTTAATTTTCTACTATGCACGTTAAACGTTGATAATACATAGGCATGCAACCGTCGGATCATTGACTGGCGGATAGATTCAAATACTACCACATGGTGCCGAATGAAGCGTTGATATTTGCATAATTAATGTTTGCTGCCTCAAGCAATTGTTTAGGGGTTCACACTGATGAAAATCTAAAGGACTGTGTTCAGGGGAAAGTGCAGGCCTCTCCTACCTTTCTATCTTTCATGGTAGTTGTTTCTCGAACAATGTAATTAAAATGTGTCGGAGCCCCATCATTTGTGTACTACTATATGTGTCTTTGTATTAGCAGGGGTACATCCCCTAGCAGGTCTGGAAGTGTTACCGAAATGTGTGGACTGCAAAGGGGACTATCCTGAAAAATAAACCTTATTTGGTCACATTTCACAAAGGGGGTCAGCCTATTAACCTCGTACTGTCAAGCATTGCAAAAAAAAAAAAATCAAAAAAAGAAAAAGACGAAACAAATATTGCTCAGAGGGAAAAAGCATAGGAAATTGTGGAGATCCAATATCACACACATTGAAGGGATACGTAGTATGAAAGAAACTTATACGAAGGAAGTGTCCGTCCATCAAGAAAATCAGCATTCAAATTGCAGGCTTTTAATTGGTTTCAAACACCCACCGCTAAATCCTGTACGAAATATAGAGTATTACTATCCAGAAAAACAAGCAAGTACTTTTTCCAAACTTCGCCACTTTATTGTTAAATAAAATCGTACACTTCGGTATAAATTTGAATCTACTGAAGTCGTTAGAGCATTTGATTATTGATTTCCCCATTGGTGTTTTTTTTTTTTCAATAAGCAAATCCCAGAAACATCGATTATTGATACCTTAGAAAATCTTTGTAGTTTGAAAAAGATTAAAAGATACTATGTAAAATTATATAAGCAGAATTTTAGTTAGAAAGGCTAGAAAAATATAATTTATAGATTGCCGTTACAAAGTCTGAATTTCCACAAAACGAAGCAAAATTAGACACTGCAACTTCGAGTGAAAATGAATGTTTGCATCGATGTTTTCAAAACAGGTTCCACCAGGTGGAAAACAAAATTTGTTTTGTTCGGCAATAACATTAAATTGGAAGGGAAGAAAATCCGTTCTTAAATTTAACATTATATACATATATGTATATATGTACGTACGTATGTATATATGTATGTAGAGAGAGAGAGAGAGAGAGAGAGAGAGAGAGAGAGAGAGAGAGAGAAAGAGAGAGAGAGAGGGAGAGAGAGAGGAGAGAGAGAAAAACCTTGCAATTCTCTTTCTTGATGTCACTTTTATTTTTGATCTGTTATTGTTGCAGGTTTCATAAAATCCGGAAAGAGAGAAGTCCGTGCAGTCACAGAAAAAGAGAAACACAGCCGAGAAAATTGAACGAGTTCTTGTTTCTTTTTGGTACCATGGTTTATAGTTTATCGTGTTTTTCTACATCTTTAAATTATTCTGTCAGTATTTTCTCTGAGGGGATGTTTAAAAATGTACACACATACGCAAATTTTTTGTTAAATTTGTATATATATATATATATATATATATATATATATATATATATATATGTATGTATATATATGTATGTATATATATGTATATATATATATATATATATATATACATATATATATATATATATATATGTAAATGCGTATATAAGTATATATATATGTATATATATGTATATATATATGTGTATATATGTACATATATATGTATGTATATATGTATATATTTATGTATTTATCTATATATATCTGTGTACACACACACACACACACATATATATATATATATGTGTGTGTGTGTATTGATATTATTATTTAAAAAATAAAACATTTGTCAGAAAATCAATATTTGTCAAAAAACGCTTAAATTCATGAAAACCGCTCAATACAATTTTCAAACTGAAAATATAGTACAATTTAAAATATTAGATGTCTATATATATGTCAGTAGATCTCTCTCTCTCTCTCTCTCTCTCGATCTATCTATCTATCTATCTATCTATCTATATATATATATATATATATATATATATATATATATATATATATACATATATATATTGTAAAAAAATTATTAAATTGATCCGACAATATCAGCAGCTTAATTTTATTGTATTATTTTAAATTTTCATATTCAACGGCCAAATTGTAATGCATCATGATCAAGTTCAAAGTTCATGTACAAAGAGCCTCAGGTCAAAAACAACCAAAATACAACAACACAATTACAAATTTTAGTAAATAATAGTTTTATACACTCCGCAAAGGAATACTTAAAATACATAGAGTAAACAATCCGCATTAAATAAAATATATTTAACGACAAACGACGGGATTTTTTAGTTAGTTCGAAATATTTGATACGCTTATAAAATTTATAATGATACGTTTAAAATATTACATACTGTTCTGGGGACGTAATTTACATTGATATTCGTATATTTGAATTGATTTTAATTCTATCGTCCCCAAAGAATTGACAGGGAGTATCCAAGAAAATCTTGTCTACAATAATTACCACACCCAATTCTTGATTATGATTGATAAGTCAAAATTACTTGTATCGAAACAGAATGAAATATCAAAACTGACGTCAAGAAGTAATGTATAAGTAATATGTATTATATTGTAAGTAATTTTCGTTTAATCCAAGTACAATTTTGTAATTTAAATTAGTTCATTGTTAACGTAAATAATTGAACAATGCAACATTTTTAAACACCTAAGGAAAGATATACGTATATTATCCCCATAAATGTTGCATGTTTACAACCAAAATTAAGTTTACTGCAAAAGTTCTCAAAACGCAATATTTTTGTGTGAACTTTGGAGGGTCTGAGAAATCCTTGATAATTCCTAGATTCCGTTTGTACCATCATATATTTTTTAATTTATTTTTTCTCAAGTTATTGCCAAGTTCCACAAGATATATTCTGAATTGTAAGAACATTAGAAAAAACTCAATAAAAATATTTTCGCTATCTCTCATATTCAATGAAACATGCATAAAAGAAAAGGTGGTCTCTCTCTCTCTCTCTCTCTCTCTATATATATATATATATATATATATATATATATATATATATATATATATATACTAGACCATCTGTGATCAGTTGGGTCAACCTTGTGATTATTATTTACACATAGTTTCATGAAGAGTTTGTGAAAGTAGAGATATTTAAAAAATACATTTATTTGTAGTTAGTGAAGTTGCTTTCAACATTAACGAAATTGTCTGTTTGAAGAAAATCGAACAATAAGAGTTTGAAATGTCAAAATTCGGAGTGTTGGGATTCGATACAATAATTCGGCCGTTTAGAATAATCAAACGATTTTCATTGAAAGAATAAAATTCAGTCGCTTTTAACATGAGGCCGAGAACTTGACAAGCAAGAGTGGCTTGGACCTTGATGACAGCTGTGCCTATCATGTTTAGGGCGGGATTTTGTGTGTTTTATACACTTTTACGTAAGAAAATTGGCTCCATCCTCTACTTCCTACACGATAATAAAATTACATCTTTCTTTTCCCCACTCTCTATATATGACTTGTTTATACCTTTCTTTTTCCCACTCTCTATATATGACTTCTGGCAAGTTCACAGAGTTTTATATAGTAATAATATATATATATATATATATATATATATATATATATATATATATATATATATAGTCTTAAGGTGTGCTATATTTATGGAATAAAGTGCTCAATATCAGAGATAGAGCGTGTGTAAATATAAAAGTGGCCTGACGATTGCATATAGCATGAAACAGACTGTCGCCTCTAAGTGTTGACTTCTATGTTCACTTTTATATTTATATATATATATATATATATATATATATATATATATATATATATTAAAAAGAAGAGAAGAGAGGGGCCATAAACGTTTTTGGTTGTAATGTGGATTTATTTAGAAAAAATATTATGCTTTGTTTTACATAATTTTACTACACGTGTTTCTGGTCTCGTGACCATCTTCAGGTGAAAGCGGAGATTTCCACATATTATTAAAAATAATTAATTTTTTCTTTTGTTTTTCAATGTTAAATATTCTCGTTTCAATTGTTTTATGAAACTTCGCACAGAACTCTTCATTGCCAATTCAAGAAAGAAATTCGGATTACTAACACATAAAATGTCTCATATCGAGAAAAACAAAAGAAAAAATTAATTATTTTTAATAATATGTGGAAATCTCCGCTTTTAACTGAAGACGGTCACGAGACCAGAAACTCGTGTAGTAAAATTATGTAAAACAAAGAATAATATTTTTTTCTAAATAAATCCACATTACAACCAAAAACGTTGAAGGCACCTCTGTTCTCTTCTTTTTAATATAGATAGTTTTCTCTCGTTGGAACCACTACAACCTCTTTCTTTTATATATATATATATATATATATATATATATATATATATATATATATATATATGCGTTCCTTAGGGGAAACCGTCATTAGATCTGACGTGCTTTAACCTGTGGGCTACGGAGTGTGTCGGCGGCCATGCAATTTCTGAATATTGCTTTAAACACGGATTTTTCTCCATCAATCAAAATAGACATATTTGCTCAGTTTCGTATCCTAACGGAAACAAATCAATTTCTAAAGAAAGGAGTGGATGTTTTTTATTCATTAATCCGATAGATGTTTATCACTTCATCGTCATTTTTACAGGATATTCGTGTTTGAATAGACGCTCTGTTTATTTGTCAAACAATATATTTCTTTATTTTCGTCTACCGGCCTGAATATTCGAGAAATCTTATTAGAAAAATATGCACTTTTCAGCAATATCCAAATTCAGTACTTTGCCTGCGTGACTTTGTTTATATTCTTGAAAACCAACCCTGATTTTAAACCTCCGACGGTTTGCCATTAGATCCCAACACGGAAAAGACTTTCTTTTTAAGCGCGATGTTCTTTCAGGGCGTATTCGATTGTGGCTCTCCACCTCCCTCTATCCCTTGCAGCTCTCAACCAGTTCCTTCTCTCAGCTCCAGCTCTCCAGGCATGGCACGCGTTGGTTTTCCTTATCTCTCTTTCCTTCTATTCGACTCGTGGGTATCAGATTCTCCTTCTTCCTCATTATGTGTTCCAGAAACTTCATCTGGCTCTTCCTGATATTAAGTATAAGCCTCTTCCTTGTTTGCAACTTCTCTAAGACCTAAACATTGCTTACACACTCGGTCAATGGTATACTTAGTATCCTTCCGTAGAACCACATCTCCTAGAGTCCCTTCTTCATCTTTGAGGAAATCGTTTAACTTTCGCTGCTATAAAGAAGGACAGGTGTCACGTAACAGCTCGGTAATTTTTTGTCGTTACCAAAGAAATTCTCCTGTTTCGCAATACTCTGTCCAGTTTTTGATATGCGTCCTTGGACATCCCAATACGTCTACGGATCTCAGTATCGCACTTACTCACCCTTGTCAAGACGCTTCCCTGAGATTTAAACTTCCCCGTCTGCTTGATTCTAGTGTTTATGACCTGCAAATCGCTTTTCGGGCTCTTCATCTTAGTGATTTTATGGAAAAGTAAGTTCACAGACAACGCAGAGTTGAAGATTTGACTGTCAATACGAACAACCTTCCGGCGTCTCCTGCAGCCAAACCGGCCCAAATGTAATGCTCTGTCTTCTTTTGCGTCTTGTTAGCGAAAAGAATCCGTGGACTGAAAAAAAATATATATATAATAGCGACACACTTCGAGGGATTTGGCTAGCAAAACTTGTACTAGCCACCCCCAATGTTTTATAACAGGTTAACGTGTATTCGTCGGTATTCAATGTCACTTAGTAAAATCTATAAACATGAATTTAACATATTGACAGCCAACCCGAGTTACAAGGAAGCCGATAACGAGTTATCTCGTGTTGGCTACGAGTTATCTCGTGATTGTCCTTTTCTGAGACATTTTCATCTGCGGGCACCAACAGAACAATATATTATTTTATTTACAGAAATGTTCACTATGTTCAAGACTCGGGGTGGGGGGCACTCAAGGTAGAGTGTTATGATAAGGGACAATTTATACGGATAGGAAAATATAACTGTTGACTCTAGACTTGAACAGGTTAAGATTGTAGTGATCGGGGAAGCATTATCTTGGGAGTCTGGTCCACAGACCAGTGGTTCGCGGAAAAAGCTGTTCGAATCGTAGTTACTCCTCAACGATGGAATACGGAAGGAATGTGGGTGGTTTGTTAAACGTGAATGGCATGGCGCGCCACTGTTGTGAAGGTTAGACCTAGCTGAACCAATGAAAATATTAGGTTGGTGCAAAAATAATGACGTAATAATGTCGTTTTTTAGACGTTACGTCAAAAAACGACATTATTACGTCATTATTTTTGCACCAACCTAATAGTGCGTCCGAGCACTCGATAGAGTGGTGAGAGGCTCGCCTTATACCGCCAGTGAGGTAGAGGTTGGGGCGTGGAAAACAATTCGTCACCCACAAGTACTCGGGGACGCTTTTGAACTCTCTCGAGACTGGAAAGTGAAGACTGGGCAGCTACCGCCTAAATATGTAAAGAGTTCGCCATTTTTGAGTTGCGGGCGCTTTGATGTTATGAGTGTGGAAATTATTGTAGAGCAGCTAACACCCCTTCAGAGCTCTACTAGATTGTCTGTCTCAAAGCCTTAAATAGTCTACGATTAAGAACTTCAATAGTTCATTAATAATTAGTTAATAAGTTGATACTAAGCTGATTAATATTCGGACTGACATTACTTCGTTTGGCTATACAGCATTTGACCCTCATATATTCCTTGTAGGTTGTCTTGTTAATTATTTTGTAACTTATTGTTTTGTGTTTTTTGCATGTATCCATTAGCATCGGATACTGGTGCTGAATAAATATATTAAGATCTCATTCTTTGTGTATCATTCAACTCGATGATACAACAGAAACAATATTAAAAGTTCAAATGACCTGGGGCCTCGGCTTTTCATCTCGATGTTCTCTACAAAATCCAATCGATCCTGACATGGTATCTCGACTTCAGACATTTTCTCACAGACCTGATATAGCTCCTCTCTGTCTTTTCTACAATAATAATTATCTGAGAAGCTTTTGGCCCTGGTACCCTGACTACATGAATTTTAGCGTACTACTAGATTGGCATTTAAGCGCCACCCTTTTACTGTTGAAATAGTTAAATGCAACCGCCACTTCTACTCAAACAGTTTCTTCTCTCGCACTTCCCGACTGTGAGACTCCCTTCCACTTACTTGCTTCCTTGATATCTACACACTTCAAAAATTCAAATGCAACGTCAATCGCCATCTTCTGTTGACTTGAATCCCATTCATTTTTATCCTTTTCTCAATCCTCTATGTGCCATCTTTTATCTCACTTCCACTCACTGTAATCCTCTGTGTACTAGTGGCACTCCTGCCTTGCTTAGTGTGAAATGCCTAAAAAAATAAAATAATAACAAGAAAATTACCTAAGTTAGCTATTCAAAAATTGGCGTTTGAAGTCATATTTCATGATTGACCTCTTGCGGTCAGGCTGTTGATTACTACGCTTGTTCTTGTCTGGATATGCAAATCAGGTACATACACATGTACAAATATATCACTGCAGTTTGTCATAGGTTTAAGGACAGAGCTGGACTGTACATCATAATAACATTATCGATTTTACTGTAAGTATTTGGATATTACAGCTAAGGTACACAACGCTGGTCTGTGATAGGATTAAAATGTCAACCGAGCAGACAGTATCTCCGGTGACTAATGCATTCTCCAGTAGCTGGTGGCACTTTCACAATCGAAGAATGAAAACTTTCTTCCAGTGTTACGTGAATGAAAATCAACAGCTCTCCTACATTAAGTCGAAGCATCTGATGCCTTTTTTTAATCATTTCGCCTCACGTAAGGCGATAACGTCTCTAGTACGCAGGTTGTTACAGAGATAGAAAATGAAAGAGAAACTGCGAATAGCGAGGATTTGAGAAAGGACAAAAGATGAACGGGAGACAGAAGATGACGATTGGCGTTGCATTTAAAGTTTTGAAGATTGTAGTTATCAGGGAAGGAAACGGAAGTGATTTCCGCAGTTGGAAAGTGCGAGAAAAAGAAACTGTTGGAGTAGAAGTAGCGGTTGCATTTCGACTGTAAAAAAGTTGAAAAGAGTTGACAATCTTGTAGCGCGCTTAAATTCGTGCAGTTGGGGTACCAGAACCAAAATCTTGTCAGAGCAGTTGGCATGGAAATATTTGTAGAAAAGACAAAGGGAAGCCACATCACTTCAAAGGAAAGTAACTGAAATCGAAATGCCTGGGCAGGGTGGATTACATTATAGATCTTTCTTTTTGTTTTGTTTTTTGGTTTTGTTAAGAATTTCGAGATGTACAGCAGGAGCACCAGATCAGATATGGCAGCAATATTCAATGTACGGACGAATGGTAGATTTGTAAATGTGAAAGATGGATTCTGATGAGGAAAATGTTCTGGTACGACACAGTGAACAAACGTTCCTTGCAGTAGATGCATCTATTCAAATATTTCAACTGAAAATGGAATTAGTCGCAGGTATCTTCGTGTTGGGCTAACCCAAGTCGAGCGAACTCGTACTATAAAATTGGAGAAAAAAAAAACAGCGCTCGAAATATATATATATAAAATAACTTACTATAACTGGTAACTATATATATATATATATATATATATATATATATATATATATATAATGACAATGAAAAAAGTACAAAAAGTAGGTTAGTAAAGTTAATGATATAAAATGGCGAAATTCCATCGCTAAGAAAATTTTAAAAGTGAATCAACCTACAAATCACTCGATGAATGTTATGATACTTGCTTTTAAAAATTATAATCTGTATAAGGTCTTTCTTTAATACGCAAGTACTTTCGACTGTACATTCAGTCATCTTCAGGCATGGAAATTATTTTGTTTTTGGTAAAATTCAGGTAGCATCCGAGACGGAAAAATATAATGCGAATCGAAATATATTTTTTTTTAATATATTATTGATAATGGATACAAACTTTTGGAGCGTACTGTTGGAACGCTAACGTTGAATTTTTTTGAAAATTTAAGCGAGTGCGTTTTTTTTTTTTACTAATATGGTAATTTGACAATTATATATATATATATATATATATATATATGTGCCCCTGAAAAATTTATTTTATTTAGGGAGGAAGTGTGGGTTTGTAAAAAGTGACTATTATGGCTAATAATGAAAGACTCTTCGGTAAATCGAATCGAGTTCTCTCAGTCACTGTGTGTTTATCTAAAAAATAAATACGCTTCAATTCACCTTCATCCCTGCCGTGCGCCAAGAGCTTAGTAGTAGAATCCCTGACTGATGCTAATTCAGTTGGGTTTGTAATCCTAGCTAGCGGCAACCGGACGTCTAGCCACACTGATGAGATGTGATACAGCGAAACAGTCTGTCTGTAGATGACAATATATATATATATATATATATATATATATATATATATATATATATATATATATATATGAGATGTGATACAGCGAAACAGTCTGTCTGTAGATGACAATATATATGTGTATATATATATATATATATATATAAAATACCGATTATGGCTCATTGTTTTCGTGGTATATTAAGGATTTTTGATGGCAAAATATAAATATTATTGTACTTATTTTTATTTTATATTTTGGAGATAATATTTTTTATCAAATCATGATTTACTAATTACATCATAGCTGGAAGAGGAGGGGTGTTTTCTTACATTACTCAACAGTATTTTCACGTAAGTCAATATAAGGAACAAGAATCTGAACTCGGCTCTCCGATTAACAATTCCAAGCCATTATCCATCATATCCTATACCCTGATAGATGTTGCAGTTCCGTGAGACATAAATATATCTTTAAAATTGTGTGAAAAACTGAGTAAATTCTTGAACCTCGAGATCGAAATCAGTAAAATCTAGCATCTCAAGACAAACAAAAGTATCTGTTCTTATTGATAGATTGAATGACTCATTTTTACGGCTTATCGTCCCCTCGCAGATTATTTAGAGCCAGATACTTTTTTTTTATATTCAAAGATATTTTTTCGGACAATAATAATTTATATATAAAAGCGTTACTAATTAAACTATAGCTGTTAGCGGGGGTGGGTATAAAATGTGGATTTTCCTTGTAAGTGAAGATAACGGACCCAACAGGAATTGGTACTCGGCTCACTGATTAATAATTCCGTTACGCATCCAAGCTTACAGAACCTCGTATTTCCACGGCGTCATCATCTAGGTATAGACCGTACGCGACGTTTGTTTAACTTCGGTGATCATAAGGGATCCGGTGTTTGAACAGGCTATAGTCGTAAGGCTATGGTTATCATTCAGAGGCTAAACAAGCAAATAGCTTTTGGAGTCTCGAACGATTTCATTTCACAATCATTAATAGAAATAAGCGAAATTAAAGATCTGATTAATTGTCAGAAAAGGGAGTTTATCGACGTTTTAAAAGACAGCCTTAAATTAGACTGAAGCATTTCTTGATTCTGACTACACCCCATCTAAAAATACAAGACGACCCGGTAAATTATATTTAGATATGGAGGCCTATATTTTTATTGAAGGCAAGGAACACCGTTAGAAATTACAAAAGGCAATCTTTGGATTGTATAGAATACCAACTGTTCCAAACGATTATGAGGATAATCGATAGAGCCCCACAGTAATCTATGCGATGGTCAGTGCTACTATTCCTGTCAGATAGACTACGCCTACAAAACTGTTGATAACAAGAGCTTGGCTTTTCATTTCAGTCTCAGCAAATGAATAAAGCTACTTATTAGCAGAAATAATCGTTGCGACTGGTGAAACTAATTTTATCCAAATAAAAAGTCTGATGTAATGAATATGGATACACCTGTGTTCCCCCTCACAGGAATAGGATTGGCTGGTGTCAGTCATAAATACAGGCTGATGTAGAGGTACAGACGAAACCTATGGAGGACGCCTATTAGACTACGCCACTGGCTATCCTATTGGTCTATGCCTATTGTCTACACCTATTGACTGCGACTACGACGAGTACCAGTTCAATTACTGCTACCTGCTAGATTGTTCTACTCGGTTACAGGAGCCTAAACCACTTACCTACTTCGATCAAATATATCCCTTTTCAGGACATATCACAGACACTTCAGTTTATTTGTATAGATTTTATATTGACCAAGGGAAGTAACCAATTATTTAATACCAAACGCCGATTACCTCTTTTGTCTCTCCATGTTTACATGAAGTTAAATATATTAACTTCAGGCGAAAATAGACTTTTTGACCTTTCTTGGCCTTCACAGTCGAGATAAGAGACATGTTCATCTCGTCAAGCCTACAATGATGATCGGCATCCACTTACTGATATTCGCTAATTGTCTGATTAATAGGATGTTTATTTTAACTTTTACTGGCACTGGTAATCGATGCGGCTCTTAAACTAACTTTTGTCTATATAAAAAAGACAGGCTCTTCATTTTTATTTGTATAGATTTGTAAATTGTCTAAAAGAAAGTAACCATACATTTACTACAAATACCGATTACCTCCCTTCATACTACATTTTACACGTGAATACATAACTTCTTTGATTCTGCCTTTGACATGTCCTGATCTTTAGAATTAGGTGAAACATAGCCACTCACACACCCTATGTCATAGGCTATCTGTGTGCCAAATTCGGTTGAAGTTCATTGAGTAGTATCTGAGTCTACAGTGGACAAGCAGAAAATACAGACATGTCATTTTATTTATATAGACAGCAAGTAATCGTGCAGGCCTAGGAGAATTGCTTGGTTCAATAACACTGTGTAAAATGTTTTTAACTATTTTTGTCTTTGATTGCTGCGTATTATTTCCGCATTATTTCAATCAAGTAAGCAAGGGAAATAACTATAAATCCATTCAAACTTTGTTTTTCTGCCTTGAACATCGATGTTTTGAAACTAACCGATTTTCCATTACATTCCAGACGCATTCAGCGCTGAAATGCTGAAGGAGAATGTTTTTGAACTTTCTAGAAGTTTCAAGAACTTTCCAGAAGTTTCAAGAATTTTCCAGAAGTCTCTGAAAATTTCAAGAATTTTTAGAACGTTCTAGCTATCAAGGATCAGAGAGCATGATGGGAGAATATATTTGTTGGGGACTGATTCGTGAATGTAATTTACAGTATACAGGCTATATGACAGTTCCGTATAGCATACGGGTTCAATTTTTCTATGAAAATTTCTCGGACATTCGGGCCGGTAAATGTCGTTAATACTGTTTATTATAAGCAGAGCATTTACTTAAATATTTGTATCTATAAAAAGAACGTATAAACATAAAAAATGTCTTAAAATAACTGTCGGTCGTTGTCCATTTCATATTATTAGGTTGGTGCAAAAATAATGTCGTTTTTGACGATTTTTATTATTATCGTTCACCCATTTATCCAACTTTTTTGACTTCCCTATTTGCTTTAAATGGCGAACGACTGTTGTGTGGTCGACCACGAGTTCAACAGAAACTTCTCGTGTGGTTTTGCGAGGATCGGTTTCAATTAAGGCTTTCAAATGTCCGTTATCAACCGCAGTCGGCCGGCCGCGACCGTCTTCATCTTCGAGGCTCTCGTCACCATTGCTAAATTTCTTGAACCACCGTTGTGCCACACGTTCGTTAGTGGTTCCTGAGCCAAACGCATCATTGATATCACGAGCTGTCTCGGCAGCTTTTCGGTCTAGTTTGAACTGGAACAAGAAAATCGTGCGGATTTGAATTTTGTCCATGCTGTCGAAAAGCCTGCAAAAAATGAATGAAGAGATTCAGATCGGTAACGAATAACACGATTCGATAGAGCGAAAAACGCGCTTCAAAATGATATATAACATGGCTATATATATCAATGAATTAATTCAGAAATCATATATAAAAATAACATGTGAGAAAACGACATTATTTTTGCACCAACCTAATATATATATATATATATATATATATATATATATATATATATATATATATATATATATATATGTTTTTGTGCGCGTGTGTGTGTCTAATTATTAGATTAAGATTTGAATCAGCGTATCTTAGATATGGTTAAAGATATCTTACTGAAATATTACGAAGTTATAACACTATTGGACACTACATCGAGCAATAAGTATGTATAATTAATCTCCAAGCTTAACAGAAGAATCGTGATGAAATCGATCATAAACGAAAATGACAGATTCATCATTAATTAAATATATCTGAGGAGCGGAAGCTCATGAAGAATTGTAATAAAGTTCAAATATATGTATATTATTTGAAGATCATTTACAAACTTATTTACGATGATCTTCTTCCTCTCTAACCTTTTAAGTTTATATCCGGGTGTAACAAGGCGCCTTATATGTTTCACGTACGATTTTATTTTCAATTCTTTTTTCGCTGCTCTTTGGATTGTCATATCTTAAATTTCTCTCTCACGTACTAAACGTCTTATGGATTGAGTTGGAGGTTTTTTTAATTGATCTAAAGAGGTCATTTAGAAGCTTTAAGTTGAAATCATGATGCCTCTTGGTGTTGAGACTTCATGGTCCAGTTTTTCTATCTACTGCTCCCTCTTTTTTAAACTTATTCACCGTTCTCTTGATGGTTCTTGAATGAACTTTGAAGATGGAAGCCAGTGTATGAATGTTGATACCATCGCTGAAGGCCTGAATAGTTTTCCTCTCACCATCGCTCATTTGGGAAGATAGTGGAGATGACACAAAACAATTTTAACCTGTTCTCTTTCTAACTGAATAACTCAAAGAGTTTTTTCTTACGACAAATGGTATCAAGAGGGTTAATATCTTATCTGAAAACCTGGAATAAAAGAAACTCAATAAGTTTAGCGGTTTTTTCAGATATAAAACATTTTGTTGGATGGACAATTATGCTGTAATACGATTTGGACAATTTTGCTGGTACACCGGGTATACTGATGTATAATGATATGGATAAGTCGATACACATATAAAGGCAGCTATAGATTATTCCGAAGATTAATACTGTACGAACAGTCGAGAACACAGTCTACTTATTTAATTGCGAACCATTTAGTAAGTTTATCTTTTTAGATCAAATCATCTTCTGATGGTGAAACGATACTCCACAACACCGCCACACACGCGCACACACATAGACACACACACGCGCACGTGCACACACACACACAAACACACACACACACATATATATACATATATATATATATATATATATATATATATATATATATATATATATACAGAGACATGTATATTACTAAATAAGACAATAATACTCGCGCATATACACAGTAAAAAGAACCTTCAGAGATTGGAGGTCATCTACGTTAAAACGAAGCAAGCCACAGTCAGTAAAATTACATTTGAAACTAGTCACAACACATTACATTGCATCTAGACATTGGTTCTCTTGTAATGCTTTGGTCTTTCGCCTGGTTTGACGTCATAGAACCGCATCTTGAATTTACGATCTGCGCTTGCTATTCACCGACCTTTATCGTCGCATAGCAATTTTCTATGTGAAAATAGGAAAATATCAGCTTTGATTGTAGACATCTTTGTTTCATGTCTGTATAACCATTCTGATGAAAGCTTAGGGCAAACTTAATAAAAATATCCAAATGTTGGACAACTTTTGTATCTATTTTCCTCCGAAATTAAATCAAAATTTCGAACATTAGAACAGCTCATAATCAGACATAATAAACATTTATTGTCTGTTATATTTAATAATATATGTTTAAATAATGATCTGCTGCCCGAATACACTATATATACTTATATATATATATATATATATATATATATATATATATATATATATATATGTATATATATATATATATATATATATATATATATATATATATATATATATATATGTGTGTGTGTGTGTGTGTGTGTCGGGTTTGTCCGATATAGTTCTCGTTTGGTACGTCTTATGTACACATTCTGTAGGCGGTTGGCATGTTGACTTTCAGTTAAATTGACATTTATACTCCCGTCGCACAGGAAACTGACAGTCCCGTCCTACCAGACTTAAAACAGGTGATTTGCTTAAATTTAAACGCTATGCTATTGATGTATTGAGGTAATTTTTTCCAGGAATAATCCTAAGTCTGGAGCTACTTGGGATCTACTTATTTTAGTCTGACCTTAATGATAATTATTATTATTATCATTAACATTAACAGGGCTGATAATAATAATAATAATAATAATAATAATAATAATAATAATAATAATAAGAGTGGGCCAATATCTGCACTGGAAAATCTGCAACTTCTACGGAAAGGGAACTGAAAGAAACTGGTATGAACACCACCCAGACCCGGTTACGGAGATAGGACCTGTTACAGTTCTATGGGATTACACAATACATACTGACAGAACAATCAAGGCCAACCGCCCAGATATTGTTATTAAAGACCACAAACAAAAACGGTGCCTCCTTATTGATATGGCAGTCCCTGCCGACTGCAATGTATCTTGAAGATATTCAAAAAGCTGTCAAAATACAAGGACCTTGAAATAGAAATCTATAAAAATGTGGCATATGGGAACATCAACAATCCCTGTTGTAGTTGGAGCCCTCGGACTGGTTGGAAAAGTTTGCAGTCGACTAATTGAAGGGATTCCTGGAAGTCCATGCCTCAAGGACATACAACAAATTGTTCGGACAAGTACAGCCCACACTTTACGCAGGGCCTTATCTATGTAATTTTTTTTTGTCAGTGGAAAGTGTCATGATGCCATTTCTAACCTTAGGCCCCTGGGCGGGACCCGGAAAGAAATGTGTAAACGCCAGAAATCAAAGAAAATAAAAAAAATAATAATAACGTTGATAATAATAATATTAATATCTTCAAATACTATCAAAATACAAGAATCCAGAAATGGAATTTTCCAAAAATTGGCACATAAGAACATCAATATTCCCAGTAATAGTTGGAGCACTCGGATTGATTAGAAACATCTACTGACTCATTCAACGGACTCCTGGTAGCCAATGCCTTAAAGAAATACAACCAAATTACTCACAAGTAGAGCTCATCCATAAGAGCTTTAACTATGTTGGCACTCAAAAGGAAAGGTGTATGCCATGGAAATTAAAGGAAATAATAATAATAATAATAATAATAATAATAATAATAATAATAATAATAGCAACAACACTTTCAACCGCCTGAATATTGAACATGGAATCTTTCAGGGGGACTCCCTGTCACCTTTTCTGTTTTGTCTGCCCTTAATCCCCTTATTTATGAAGTAAACAATAATGGCTATGGATACAAAATAAGCAAGAAATGATTTAATTACCTAGTCTACATGGATGATCTCAAACTCTTTGCCAAAGACGACAATGAGTTGAAGGGTCTCCTAAATATTGTAAAATGTTTCAGCGACTACATAGGTATAGATTTCGGATTAGATAAATCTGTAAAATTAACATTCAAGAAAGGGAGAATTACAAATACATACTCAGTAGAGCTCGATTTTGTCACAAAGATTAGCGAAGTGAGACAAGAATCCTATAGGTACCTAAGAATTAGCAAAGGATGCAAAATGCATATATCCAACGGAAGGAGAAAGTAAGGACAATTACTACAGGCCTGTGCGTCTGCTATTAAATATAGAACTTTTTATATAAAAAAAAGAATATCAACATAAACTTCTTGGCTGTACCCGTGATGCAATAGAGTTTTAGCGAGCTTAACTGGAACGTAGCTGACTTTATGGAATGGACGCCAAAACGAAAATGCTTCTAACTTGCCCCCGTATGGATCATCCCAAGCCTGATGTAGACGTGTATATGCGACCAGATCCGAAGGAGGCAGAGGATTAGTTCAACTAGAACTGTCTTACAAAACTACAACAATAGGTCTTCAAAGACAGCTGGAAACTACAGAAAACTGGGTGATGATTTGTATCAGAGAACTTAAAAGAAGTAAGAAAATTTACTCAACAATAAAGGAAGCCAGCAATTTCAAAAAGGAGTTTGAAGTTGGCGAAGAAATGCAAGTAGAACCTAATACACCTACTACAGCTGCAAACCCTTAAAAACGTTAACAGAAGCAAATACAATCGCCCAGATGCAGAAACGATGGCAGTACAAACTTCTTAAACGTCTATATTCTGCCTGTACCAAACAAGCTGATGTAGACAAACCCTGTACCCATCGGTGACATCGTAATACAGGGTTGAAATCTGCAAACGATGCTTTTAACGTTGCTGCACAGTACGAATGCTTGCTAAGTAGAAATTACCAAGCACACTTACTGAAAAAAATTATGTTAGCCCAAAATGCAGATTACATTTACAGTGATAGGTTCTGTAACACATTTATGGGACTGTACAATCCACCCAGACAGAAGAGTCCAAGCTAATTGCTCATAGATCGTGATCGGAGACTGCAAAAAAAAAATGGTCCTTCTTATTGGCACGGCATTCCCTGCAGGCTGTCTTGTATTTTTGAAGATCTTCAAAGAAACTATCAAAATACAAGGACCTTGAAAAAGAAATCTCAAAAATGTGACTTATGAGGGCATCAACAACTCCGGTTGTAGTTTGAGCCTTCGGACTAATTGGAAAAGATTCCAATATACTCACTGAAGGGATTTTTAGCAGCTCACGTCTTAAAGAAATACAAACAAAAATTACTTACAAGAACAGTTCACACTTTACGAAATTCTTTTGCTATGTAAAATATGTGTGCTATTCGGTGTTTGTGTTTTACTCAAAAATGCTCAGTGGAAAATGCCATGATGTCATTTCTGACTTTAGGTCTCTTGTTGGGACCCGGAAAGACATCATTATACACCAGAAATCAAAAATAAAATAATAATAATAATAATGAATTAATAATAATAATAATAATAATAATAATAATAATAATAATAATAATAAATTAATAATAATAATAATAAATTAATAATAATAATAATGTAAAATAATAAAATAATAATATTAATGATAATAATAATGAAAATAATAGTAATGATGTTAATAATAATGAAAATAATGATACTAATGATGATAATAATATTAATAATGATAACGATGATGATAATAATAACAATAATAATAATAATAAAAAACAAATATATTTTGTCTGAAACAAAAACTACGAAGATTTACATAGACCTATATACAAATTTATTAAAACGAAATTTACATGTGGCGTAAGTCGTACAGTACCCAGTGAGGATTGAACTCACTACTCAGTCATAATTGATCTAGCAAGATTAGTTTGCTAACCACTGCACCACGACAGAGTGGCCATGATGTGTCGATATAAACAGCCTAAGTTTACTTGACCCTGAATCCGATAAATACTTATAGACGCAGATATAATTTGAAAAAAATCCTTTGATATTAAATGACCTGACAAGGGTCCAGTATATTGTAAATTCTCCATACCCCAGCCCAACTTGAAACATATTTATTCTTTCTTTGAAACCTAACCTCTTGGTACGATATTGCTTCACCCCGAGACACTTCCACGGTTGTTGTCTTGTATTGGATGCTAATGGAATAATATTTCCTATGGCAATCAATGTTGCCTGGCTGGTAAATTCTTCATGAAAAGTTTCATTGATTTCTTCTCCGTTCATTCGCCACGTCTGAAATGATTTACTGAATAATTCATAAATTTTTCCCCTTTAGGCCATATCCGAATTGGGTAGTAATTGCAGAGCTGGTTCTTTTGCTTTTTACTGGTTACCCAATCGAAACACCCACCGGTATTTTAAAACCAGCTATCTGTCTACGTTGAGTTGTTACACATACATAACCTTTTGTCACTCGCCCTTTCGAAACGCTATTTTATTTCAGGTCACAAAAGAGGTCGACATAGAATATGCCTCAGTATTCAGATTTGAAATAAAATAATTTCGGACACCATGACAAGTGGAGATGAGACTATTAATATTCAGTCCAGGAACATTAATAGACACACTTCCATGGTTAACCAATATGCGAAAAGTTTGTTTTTTTTAACATTATGTGAACACTACGGGACTGTCGACAAGTCGATCTCAAGAATTTTAGCTCAAAATTATAGATCATGCCTATACACAGCATATAGGTCGACACCGAAGCATAAAAAGGCTACTAGTGTCCGAAAAATAAAGACTACCAGTAAAAGAAGATAGAATATAACATTAATCTGTGCCAAAACTACTTTCGGTAAAATAATTTAGCTGTATATTAAGACACTAACCGTAATATATTTCTGTATGTGTTATATATATTAATCATCCTAATTAATCATTATATTATATCGATATAACCTAGCGAACATTTAATATTCGTTAGGGTTACTGATAAACACATAAAAGTCAGCATCAACTCCTAAAAAATAATAATAACCTAGATTACACATCACACCAGGCAGTATTTGATAGTACTGCTACGTATCGAATGTTTTTGGAAAACACAGTATCACAAATCCGCCATTTGCATCAGTGATGTAAACAAACAAACAATGATACTACCAACATTTTGCGGCGAAGTGCAAAACTGGGCCCATTACCGGCACTTAGGTCAGTCTCTCATCCTTTTAATGATTCCCTATTAAAATGGACAAACCAGCAAGGCAGTTGCCAGCAGCAACTGGGTAACCCATTTAGTCTTTGTTTTTTAAGCATTTTCATTTATTGGACGCGAAGTGTACTGTAGCATTAAGAGAATAGAGTGTTTCTTTCTTATTTGATATTAATTTCTGTGTTAATATGCCAGATATGTTCACCAAACACAGGTTTTAGTTTTAGGATATATTTGCAGCAACCTGTTGGGTGTACGGTAAGTGTTCTACGGTAATTGCTAGGCGTGCCGTCCCACTTGTTTACAACTCAGTGGTAATGGTTTGCATTTAATACCCACTGTATTAGTCGACCCTTAATTTTGGAAACATCTTGTTGGGCTTGAAGACTCGACTTGTACGCCGTAAATCATTGTATTTATTTTTCTTTCGAATATCTTTTACTACCAAACTTTTCGATATTTAGGAAGGGTATCAGAATAATCTGGTAATCTGGTACCGGGCTAGAAAACTCAGCTAGCACGCCGTAATTCACTGTGTTTATTGCTCTTTCGGCTATCTTTTCAACAGCTACCAAACTTGTTGATATTTTTTTTTATTTAGGAAGGGTATTAGAGTAATCTGTTACCTATACTGGGAACAAAGCGCCTAGTTACGTAAGGGAACTAGAACTCCTATCAGGATTTATTATGGAGCTCAAAAACAAAAAAATATCCAAAAAGCTATGTTCTCAATTTCATATGCCAACTTAACAAAGATAACAAAATTTCCATAGCTATAGCACAGTTCTCCGAGATTTTACAAGTTCTTATAATTTTCCATTTTAATTTTGGCGTTTTATTAATGAAATAAAATGTTTTATTTATGAAAATAATAAATAGAACAAAAACTTGTAAAACCTGGGATGACCCATTCCCTTTATGGCTACACAAAAAACTACACATCATTAAGTTTCTAAATAATGAAAAGTTATTAAACCATCGGGTTTTTTGCCATCAACAAATTTTCGCATTAAATAATTAGTATAAAAAAAATAGATAAATAAATAAATTCCATAGTTTAATAAACGTCTTAAAAGCTTAGCCAAACCATTAAATAGAAAAAAAAAAACCTTCGTGAAGTCGTCAAAAACAAATTGTAGTTCAGTACAACTCGTTTGTATACGGAACAGCCATTAGAATAAACAATAAATAAACAGATTAACAAATAGATAATAATAAAATAAAATCCTCTCGACACTTAACGACCTGCCGTCGCGCCATGAAATATCTTCCGCTGTAAACTAACGAGACGGTGACCGCCACCATTAGCTTTGAAATAGATACCCAACTCTACTTTAGCATAACCTTTCCGAAGGTGACGAATCTGTAGATAAGAATTATCAGTCTGTCCACCTAACCAAGATGGCCGCCTTAGCCGTTTCCATAGTAGTTAACGTTGCAATGAACCATACTTATAAACACGCGCAAACCACAAAATAGCTTATTCCTAAATTTTCGCTTGATGATGAAACGAGACCCAACACCTTGATTCTACTTAATTTTAATAATTATATTGATGGTTTCGTTTGAACATGAGAACTCTTATGTAGCGAAGGAATCATATTTATATATATATATATATATATATATATATATATATATATATATATATATATATATATATATATATATGCAAGTCCAAGATATATTCTCCAAGATTTCGACTTTCTTAAATTGTCACAGGGGAAGTTGAGACAATAGTAACATTAATAATATTTTGAAATGGTGTAACAATGCTATTTTTTTTTAAATAAGCAGTTACAAATATGTAATGAAAGCACGTGAAGCCCATTTTTTTGACGTTAGTGTGGTCTGACGTGTGTTTTTTTTTACATACAATATTTGAAACATTTGAGATAACCTTCCCTCGTCAGCCGCCAAACAGGGGAGTAACACAGGCTCGGTTGCTAAGGCGACACTGCCACCCCTGGAGCCAACAGCAGCTTTTGTCACCGAAGAGGTGGTTGTTTTTGTAGACGTGTCAGTCTCTTGCGATTTCTTTTGACAACTGCAACAGATTTTCGACGTTGTGTTAAAAATGTTTGCTTTTTATCGTTAACCAATAGACAACGCGCTCGTAGCGACCGTTATCAATGACGTAGAATGGAAGATAAACAGATGCGTTTCACCTCGGAAGGATTACTGTGTTGCAAGCATGGTTTTATTTAAGATTGTTTATTTTGACCAGATCAAACTCGATGTCTGTTGAGCTTTGATGTGGAGAAGTTGTGAAGCACGCTTCAGGTTCCGGCCAGTGATGCCCACCTTCTAAAGGCAGGAAACGATTGACCATCCGATGAATCGACGTCACCCGACGTCAATAGGTAACACATTGCATGGCCATCTTTTTTCCACGCATTTGAGAACGTGGGCGCTTAAGTTATGCTCTATAAATTTTTCTTCAAAGCTCATAAGTCTTTATTTACTATTTAATTGTGAAATTATTGGTATTGTTTGTGAGTAGCTGCCTGATTATACTATGATCCTGATGAAATCTGCCATATTAAGGGGTGGATGGTGTATAAACCAGCCCCACCCGTCTAGACTTTCTCTTGTTCAAAAGTGTGTCATATCACTACACACGACAAAAACAAAATTTGTTAAAGGGCGAATGAGATTTTATAGGAACCAAAAACCAACACACACACGCATATATATATGCACATTTCATTGAAAACGAGAGACAAGGTGCTTTTATCCAGTTTTTTTATACAATTTCTCATGTGATCTATATTTTTTCTTTTCACATGATAAATTATATCATTATAATTATATACTGTCATCAGAATTATTTTTATGAAAAGCTAATGAAATATTTTTAAAAATTATGTTTGTTTCATGGCATATCAACTCCTTGTGTGTCATTCAATGCAGAAATTTAATTTTCTTGGGTGCTTTGAAGTATAAAAAATATGATATATATTATTCTGATTTCACAATTGAATACATGGTAGAAAATACTCAGCTTTTGTTCATATATATGTTTATATATAATTTTGTTCATATATACATGTTTATATATACTTACTAAAGGCGGTGATATGTGTGTTTTTATATTGTAGTTTTGTTGAAGGTATATATTTTGGAATATAGTTTAATTTTTTTAAGAAATTATAGGATATATGGATCAATGTTACGAAAAAATAATTTATTTTAGTTGTTTACTTAGTTGATTTTAATTAGCGGCATATTGACCTGGACGTGTTATTTAATGACTAAGTATAAATAATTTGAGCAAATTTCATGGCTCCTACGAAATAAATTTTGAAAGGAAATTGGATGACTTCAACTGTAGATAAAATGTATTGTTGATATTTTTGCTTTAAAATGTATTGTAATTAATTAAACTGTAAATATATATTGTTGGTAATGTTTGTGTGTAGATATATTGCAGGTTTTTTTACTATAAAAATGTATTGCTGTTATATAATATTAAAAATATAATATTAAATATATATTAACATACTAATATATAAGTATATATTAATATATATTAATATATATATTATATATATATATGTAATATAATATTATATATAATATATATAATATATATTATATAATATATATAGATATTATA
>OZ010582.1:59982986-60082986 GCA_963932145.1 Acanthosepion lycidas | reverse complement strand
ATTCCCCTTTATTATTTACGACCTGCTGCCAACGATCCACTAACTGTTCAATGCCTCGACGATAGAAATCACGAGGTTTTGACTGGAAAAATGAATGAAGCCACGTTTTCTGCTCCACGTCTTTGCTGAACGAAACACCCATTAAATTCTTAGAAAGCATAAAGAAAGATGGCAGTCAATTAGAAACATATGGTTGGTTGGGAAGAACTTCTCAAACCGAAAATTTTAATTGTATATTTGATCCTGTTAACGACGCGGAGGCGATCATTGTTATCTTGAATAATGATACTGTATCGCTGACCAGATTCATTCAGCTGAATTGTATCTTTGAGCCTGTCTGTTCAACATATATTTTAGCATTGACAGTTTGGTTGTTCTGGAGCTTATCCATTGAATAAAGATGACAAGAGACAGTAACATGTGAGGTTGACATCTTCTGGTCCAATTCCCTGGGGGGTCTGCCACGGTCTTTAATCAAAGCGTGCGATTGTTTTCGTCAAATTGAACAGGTTGACTAGAAGGTAGAGAGTCTGTGAGTTCGAATGTCCCCTCCTTGAAACAGGGGGACCATTTCTGTAACATTCTGTCGATAATGGCGTCATCTTTGTAAAACTCACACTTGTCTCCATCAGTTTTGTGACGTTGATTAAAAGCAAAGAGAAGATGTCGAATAGACGCATTCCTGTCTATTTGTCATTCCATCTCAAAGGAGTGTTTAAGCCTTTGAGCCCTCATCTCTGCTTTACCGGTGCTAGAGAGAAATGATGTAATACCCAGCCATTGGTTGAGCTATTGTAGAGAAGGTAACTTAATGCCCAGCCACCGACGAAACGGTTGGTAAACGCTTGTAACTATTTTTATATCTACCGTGAAACATTACATACAAATTATTAACGAATTTGGACTCAGGAGTATCAGAAGCGTTAAAATTGTTCAGAAACGCGGGGCTCAAAGGGTTAATCTAATACAAAATTTCGATAACGTTAGACGACAATTTCACAAGAAGACTAGGTTTACTGTTTACATTATTCGGACTAGTGTGTTCATCTTTGTCACCATGTTTATCACAACGTTTCGGCTATTGTACGCTCCGGCCTTCTTCAGGTGGTTGTAATGTCGAACTGAACCCTTTATTTCGCTGGGGTAGACTGTTCTAGTTCTATGTGCCATGTGCAATGATTGACAGTTATCTCCTGTTAATCCCCCTCTGCAAGTTCTCTACTGCCTTAACCAGGTATTGAACTCACACTCTTTGGGTCCTGTCACTGGATCTAACCAACGCCTTTATCCTCTGTGTCATGTATCCTTGTGGAGAATACCTCATCTCAGAATATAGACAGAGACTAGGTTTATTGAGAAGCAAAAATGCTACGAAAGGTCAGGACACCAGTAAAAAACGAACGAATATATGCAAAGTCCTAATATATATTCGAAGAATTGACTTGACAATGATAGAATTTGTGAATTATTTTTCTCAGAAATCAAATAAATGTTTCTGGTAAAATAACAATGGAGATGTTAGAAAAAAAAATGGAGTCGTGATTCCAAAGTTCATCTGTTTCGTAAGTCCAAAGTAAAAAAAAAAATGCCAGCAGCGTAAATCAAAATGGGCCCACATTAGTATCACAAACTCGCAAGACACAGCTATTTTCTTCACCCATGTTATTCAAATTAGCATTCCTTTATTGGGGTAAAACAATTACCATATTTCGAGTTCTGCCATCGTCGATAATGATTCTGATTTTCTTTATTCGAAAGCTTGCGCAGAATTCTTTTGAGAGTAAGAGTCGCCACACCTCAACATTTGAAAAAAATACCAAAAAAAAAACAAAAAAAAAAGAATTTGCAAAATAACATGTGCTTTGATGTAATTGAAAATTAGCAATACTGATAAAATAAATGAGTTACGTTGTAATACACGAATATACCTCCAAAGTCCCCATTTTCTTCACTCTGCTTAAAATAATTTGGCATAAAGCGCCAGTTGTAAGCAACAATAGAGGATATAACTCTTTTGTCCGTAATTACAGTCAAGCAGTTTGACTCGCTACTATTTACTGCACACCGAGGCACCAATTTCCGAAGACCAGTTGGTACATGAAAGACTTCAAGATCTAAAATGAATACCGCGAAATTTAGAGACGAGATTCTAATGGTTTGGAGGTACATCAAAAGAAATGTTGCGAGAAAGTTGCATAAAAATCAATGAAATCCTGAACAACGAAAGAAAAATATCTGAAATGTGCTTTAAGTAAAACATACCTTTTCATATATCCCGTGCATCACAAAGATTTCACTTAGACGGATTTGGCCTGTTCGAAGCTTAACGTCATCAAAGCAATGTGGGAGGATGAAAAACCCGCGCGTTTAATAGAAAGCGAAATAAATTATAGGGAATTTTAGTTTAATTTTAAGTAAAATAAAAGTTTAAAAAAATTGCAGCGCACACCGGACACAAGTTTTCTTGGTCACACAACCAATATTTCAGTCATTTTCCTTTGCAGTTCAGGCCAACGATCAAGTTTGTTGGTCAGGGCACAAATTTTTCTTCCTGTAGCGTTGCAGCTCAGATCAAACTTCAGGTTCGTTGGTCACGGCACCACTATTTCAGACCTGATGCGTTGCAGCGCAGACCAGACACAAGACAATATTTCAGCCATTTTGCTTTGCAGTTCAAGCCAGACATCAAGTTTGTTGGTCAGTGCACAAATATGTCAGCCCTGTTGCATTCCAGTTCAAACCAGACATCAAGTTCGTTGGTCACGGTACCAGTATTACAGACCTTTTGCGTTGGATCTTAGACCAGGCACCAGATTCGTTGGTCACGACACCCGTATTAGAGCCCCCTTTGCTTTGCATCTGAGACCAGGTTTGTTGGTCATGGCATCAATATTTCAGCGCTGTTGTATTACAGCTCAGAGCAAACACCAGGTACGTGGGTCATAGAACGAATTTTTCAGCCTGGTTGCTTTCCAGCTCAGGCCAGACATCAGGTTCGTTGACAGGGTGCAGTTTTTTTTTGTAGTCAAACGCTTGTGGCTTAAAAAGTATCGTTCGGTCAGATCGTTACCCACGAATGAAGAAAAAGCAATTTCTAGCTGTAAACCAGAATTTATTCTTAGGGTATAACTTAATGCTATAAGAGAGCGAAGTAGAGTTGAATCGTAAGTGAGTAGGGAGGTGTACAATTCATCTCTTATCGTCCTTCTCCGTTTGCGAGGCCCGCTTCGTTCCTTCTGTATTTACTTGCTCTAGATGGTCAGTTTTCTTTGTCTTATTCTTTTCGTCTAAAAAGTAATTAATCCTCCTTCTGATACTTTCTCTCAGTCTGGGCCTCTTGCTCTTGCACTTGATTGTATTTACTGATAGTCATCGGTGGAAAGTAAATGTTCCATATCGAGTTGTTTTAAATGTAACATGACCTCGTCTTGCCTCATTACTAAAAATGCTAGCTCGGACATACATGAGTCTATCAGAATTTGTAATACACACAGAGGAACTTCAGTGGATTATTACTCATCTACGCTTCGCCAGTCCTACAGAGAGTAGCAGTATTAGACTTATAAGTACAGTGTGCGATTGATATATTGTCGTCTAAATTACGTAAAAATGAGGGAAACAGTGATATCTCATATTAACAGATATATTTAGCCAAATTACACAAAATATCTTTAAATCTTATGGAGTAAATGCATTCAATAAAATATCCATTGGTTTCAAATATGGCCCCAGACCCTTTCAGGATCTTCCGTATCACTTCAGGACTATCTACTAGTTTGTGAATGCTGCCATAATCCTTGCCTTCAGTTCATCGACGGTGTTATAAGCAGTTTTGTTGGTCTCTTGCTCAACTGCACCCCAGGCATAGGTGGGGTGCATTCTAGTGAGTTAGATAGCCAAATGCGTTCTCCTGCTTGTGTGCCATAGTTCAGAGTTGATGTAGGCCTTCGCGTTGAGTGTGAGGCCCTCACCAGCAATTTCGGGAGTTCTGTTCTCAACGACCAGAGTGAGTTTTTCGTCATGTCGTACCTTCGTAATCTTCATTAGGATCATCAAACTCTTTCGGAATCCTGTACACTGTCCGCAGATTGACACCCAAACACGCTGAAATATTTGTATTCCGGTGCGAATGCGAAGCAGTACACAATGCCGTTTCCAGATTTCTGGCCGAATGAATAACGTCGTTGCTCTTTTTCTCACAGACGATGCAAAAATCACCTTACTATACCGTGCAGTTGAAAAAAACAACAAAAAAACACGCATGCGCGAAATTAAAAATATAAAATTTACGAATCGCACCATGTACGAGTCCGATTTCAAACTATTAGTAATATTTTTACCCTTACAACACAGGGATTATACGTAGGAAAAAGTATCTCAAAAAGTTCCTGTGATGGTACAATAATGAAAATTTCAAAATTATTTGAAACATAGATTCTTACCTTTCATTGGACTTTGTCCGGGTCTAATTTTCGCATTCAGTTATATCTCAGTAGATCTCTTTATATAGTGTCACTTACGACCATATAATGCGGAAACACCGTTTCTCGTACGATCAAGGAAGTTAAATCAAGTCGAGCCTGATCTAAGAACAGGTGACCACTTGCGAAAAACACTTGGATGTGCAGATGGTGTTACGTTTCGGAATTGGAAATTAGAGAGCCGAGTTCCAATTTCAGTCGGATTCGTTCTATTGACTTACGCTCAAATACCTTTGGGAAATTTATGCATTCACCTCAACCAGCTATTCGGGGTGGGGGAGAGAGAGGTGAATTCATTGTATGACTTGTATCAGTAAATCCTTATTATATGCGAGTCGTTGTTCCAATCTGAAAATGATTTCTGACATTTTATTACACGCTACGAAGAAGTTTGATATGCCGTAAAAAAAGCCACCCCACCACAAAAAAAACAAACAAAAAAAAAAACCCAAAACAAAGACAGGTATTATTCGTGAATGTATATGGTTGAACAAATTAAACAAATTTTTCACTTGTTATTTTTCTTCTTTAAAACTTCGTTGTTGCTCGGACCAACGCATAATATAAAAAAAATATATTATAAAAGAAATTTCATTTATTAAATTAAAAAAACAAGGATGCTTACTTATATTTTCTGCTATGTGCCATGTCGTCTCAGGACGTTGGTGTTGATGGCTATTTACAACTTCCTGTCTTTATAGCTCTTAGCAATGTTAGGTTTTTTGCTATATCTTTAATCCCTACCAACCATTCACAAAAATCTCATTAGGTATGTTATTCGCTGCTTTCATATGTCCTTCATTGCTTCAATGTCACGCGAGTGTTAACTTCTCCAAATCGTATTTCCTCATTGTATGCCCTTGTCATTTACATATCTTTTCCATGGAATTATCAGCATCCTTCTGTTGACTGAATTCTCTTCGTTTGCGAGGAGAATGTCACTGACACATAGGAAAACCGAGATTACATGAAAGTTCAGCATCGTTTTATTTTTCTAGAAAAAATGCCTCTTTCTGGAAACATAAGAAGACATCATACACTTTTTCGATACATTTTATTTTTCGTCTTCTGTTAAAACATTATAATAGATATTAAAGTTTTCGTATTTGTGCGATAGTTCACGTAAAAGCGATCAGGTTAAATTTAAACATTGCTATGACTAACGCTACGAATGTTTCCTCCTCACTCATACACTTTTCTATTCAGATGAAACACAAAGAAATGAAAAAATGATTTTGACAAGCGCGAGGCCAAGTAGCCGCAGTATCAGACATTCTAATGCGAGGCAGGGATGGTACTCCGTGGTGTGTAAAAGAGAGCCCTCTTTACTCTTGCTCTCACTCTCTGTAACCCCTTGCGTGCTAGTGACACTCCCGCCTTGCTTGGGGTGAAATACTTAAAAAAATGATGTTAATGGTTTCTAATAATTTATTTATAAATCCACCCATTTTATTCATTTCCCAAATTAATTTATACTGTCACAGTCTTTTCTCCTTCCACGTCACATTTTCTGAGAGCAACTGGCATATTTGAAAAGGCGACAGGCATAGTGACAACGTGCTCAAAATTTTCCTCTACAGAAACATTCCTCTTGTTTTATTTCTTTTAATCAAACTAATTTTAAATGGCATATTATTTCAGACCGTAGGTGATCATAGCCTTCGAAATATTCCCTTTTTCTTTACTATCTACGTGGATACGTAAAACATTATCCGAACTTTTGACATAACATATATTTAGGTTCCCCACACTATCTTCTCATGCGTTCTTATAGTTATTACTATTGTGGTCATGTGATCTAAGTTTTAGCATTATCGCGCCAGTTTTCTTGCTGCTGTTACAGTGTAAACATGGCCGCTCCACTAGCAGTGTGCACCAAGGAAGAAGAAGCATGTAAATAGATATCTAAAATTGAATCGGGAAATAAAAATCACTTAGCATGACAGAGTGAACTAAATTTCTTAGCTGCAAACTTAACAGTTGTTTCAATATAGATTTTCAACGTCATGTCAGTTTTTCAAATGTAAACAAATGTATGTATATATGTATGTATAGTTTAACATTTGGCATGCTACTTAAATATATATTGAGCTCTCGAAGAAGAAGTGGTGATTTTATAAATAGTGACTGCTGCTGCTAATGCAATGCTCTTCAACTAGATTCGAGCTGTCCTAGCCACTGACGTATTCCGTATAGTAAAGATGTTAAAAATTTAACTTACTCTCTGCCGTGCGACAATAGCTTGGGTGTAGATTCTCAGGTTTCGATCCCAACTGGAATCAATCGGATATACAGTGACACTGATAAGCTGTGATACATCGAAACGATCTGTCTGTGGATGACACACACACACACACACACACACACACACACACACACACACATATATATATATATATATATATATATATATATATAAGCAGTGGACTATTTAATAGACGGGATTCGTATTTAAATTATTATAACGTCTATTGTCTAGAACAAAATATGAGCTGAAAAGGAGTTATTTTGTAACTTTTGTATACTGTATAGTATTATTAGTTAACTGTTTAATAAATTTGAGTTATTATTAAATAATGCAATGTATTTTATCAATTTATATATATTTATATATGTATGTATTTATTCATACAGTTTGTTAATTTATTTTTGTCTTTGCTTATTTTTTGTTTATCGTCTTTATTTCATTGTTATCTACATTGTATATAATACATATATTTACATTTTTCTTAGTGAAGTTTTATAAGATATTTATGATTTTTAAATAACGCATTGAAAAATATTTTAATGTCTGCATTTTGAGATAAGCTCTGATCTTTTGTTTAGCAATTTTTATTGGTACGGGAAAGTGATAATTGCTATTTTCGCTTCCAGACAAAGTTCATAATATATATACAAGGTTGGATCAAAATGTATCAAGACTCTTTTCATAATGAATGAGATAAAGTTTACAGAGTGAAACTGCTTGGCACAGATCTGAGGTTGAACTCTTTCTCGCATGCGCACTAAGTTATAACGTTCTCGCTTACTTTCATTGTCAAAGGCAGTACTTATAATGAAAGCGATTCAGAGGTTGCATCAGTGATAGCATTCCTCAGGTCCGACAACCACACTACATCAGAGATCTCGCCCCTTGAGTCTTTATCCAAGAAAAGAAATCCCTCAAAAACAATTTTTTACTACCTTACTTTAAAGTTGAAAAAATGAAAATAAATAAACAAAATATAACAGAAAAAATTAAAATGAAATAATCGTAACAAATAATTAATTAAATAAACTAAGTAAATAATAAACAAATTACCAAGCCAAGCCCACCAAAATAAAAGTATAATAAAATTGACTTCACACAATGCAATAGAATACCCACAATGCACCACTGACCTTTATATATAAAAACATGAGCAAGAACACAACGTACATGGCTTGCCGCTTGAATGGTGTCTGACTGTTTAAGTCTTGCATTAACTAAACCGCTGGTTTTACATTCATTTTATTTTTATTTTTCAAAGACTGATAAAAGAAAAATTGTTATTTTGTCTACACTTATTTAAATTGTCTGTATCTGTAGCGATTTTTAAAATTCATTTTTGGTTTTCTTTCTTTCTTCTCCGGAAATAAGCTAATTTTATTATTATTATTATTTTTTTTTTTTGGAGTAACTTCCTTTTATTTGTTGCACTAGAGTTTTTTTTTTATTTATTTACTTTTCTTTTCTTGCTTTCAAGTTAGTTGTAAGATTTAAATTTTTTCTTTACTTATTCTTAAAATCGCCGTCTTTAAAGCCTAATTTTTTAATTTCATTTCCCAGTTTAAATTTTATTTTATTCTAGACTTTCCTTCAAATTTATTTTTATTTTTCAATTTCATTTCGGCTGTTTTGTTTTCTTGATAGGCGATTTTTTTTTTACACGTGCGATTAATTTATTTTTTTTCAGTCGTCGTTATGTTTTAAATAATTTAAATTTGATTTTGTTATGTTCTATTTAATTTAAAAGACCCCCATTCAATTTTTTGCATGTTTTATTGTTCCTCTCTTTGAAGTAAATTTCTTTTATTTTTACTCGTTAAATCTTTTTGTAATTTCCTTCGTTTTCTGGTAAACCCAGTTTTGCTTTGTTTTATTTTATTTTTTATCATTGTTACTGTTTGTACGTTAAACTAGTTTTATTTTATGTTATTTAAGTCAGTGTAGCAGCGCTGATCAAATTAGATCAGTCCAAGCTATTTGATAGGGTTGACCATCATTTTCTGGAAGTTATATTTCGGCCGGAGGTTTTGGGTTTTTTTTTCGCATTTGCATCCGACTTCTGTACGCGTCCCCCGCTGCTCTGGGTGAAGTGGGATAAGATCGGGGCTTTTACTTTTTAAGTTCTTGCGTTCTTCGTCCCACGCGGAATCTCCTTTCCTGGTGTTACCATCGCGGCCAAGTACTGCAACTATACTGATGAAGTTTCGGTTCTTTTGTCGAGCAGAGACGAGAATGACGAAGTCGGCAAAGAGATAAGAGGGTACGTTGCTGTGATAGGGACCAAGATCAAACGCGAAGTCTGTTGGATTATAGTTGGAGGCGTGGAAGGAAATTTCCCTTCTCGGACCTTTCATCTGGACGGACGGGCCTCTGGTTCGGTCCCGATCCCTTGCAGGAAAGGAAGTGGTCGAAGATGTAGGTGAAAGTCAAGAGCGCAGTTCGTCTGTGGTCTGGGAGGGATCTTTCCTTAAAGGGAAAGACAGATTATGTGTTTCGCACATCTACCCAATTCTTCTATATCGTCTCCCCGTGCTTCCACTCCTGTATGCCATAATAATCCAATTAGTCAGTATCTTGTCCCTGTTGTAGGTAGTCAAGGCTCCCAAGGTATGTCGGGAGACCTGTTACCTCCACCCTGTCTGGGTATGCCTAGTGTTGAGATTCGTCAACATACGCATTGCATCGCGTTTCTAGACTGAATCCATTTAAGAGATGATGGGAATGGAGAATTCTAGAAGGAAGACGCCAGTAAGAACTTCCTGTTCTTACGAAGTATGCACTCGTATGAGGAGGAGGCGCACCGTTTATCCCGAATCGAGTGCTCCATCTATCGTGAATGCCCGTTATCTCTTAAGTTCCCTTTACGGGCAACGGATGGCGTATTAGAGCTCAGTTTAACGAAGCTCGCTACATATGACCTTGGACGCCTGCGTTGAAATGTCTCATTCGACCTGGTTGGGGATGCGACGGGCTCTCTGGGTTTTCAAAAAATATTCTTCCGTTGCGGTCAGTCAGTCGAAACCGTCGCTCACGCCTTCTTCCACTGCAAGTTCGTAGTCCCGTTGTGCAAGTTGATGAAAGATGTTATGGCTCGCATGCTGCGTGGAAAGTTCTTTGTCCTTGTGGCCAGTTCTGTTTGTAGCAGTGGGTTACCATCGTCAACTAAAGCTGAGCATTATGTGTTTGCGTGCTTGCTAGTTGTTATGCAAGTCGTGATATTGACGACACGACAGAAGGAATTCTATGGAGAGGAGAAGTATACTTTTTCCCAAATGATCGTGTTCTTTAGTAAGCAGCTTAAAGAAAAAAAACAGGGCAGAAAGGCAACGGCTCTCTTCATCAGAATTTGGCTAAAGGTGCGTGAGTCTTGCACATATGTGACGAGTGAAAGGCGCCGACTTTTGGTGCCGGTTAGGCTTCAGGATATTGGGAAACCTGCATTTAACACTAGAAACCCCGTCCAAAAGAGGTTAGTTTGAGCTTATTTGGCTTTTAGCTTTTTGAGCCTAGTTTACTTAGGTATGGGATGTATGCGTATTGGCCACCTTTATTTTTGTCTCTAGTTTCTTTTATTTAATTCCCATCTCTACTGTATTAGGTGACCAGCAATGTTATTCGCCGGTAGAATAGGGACACTTTTCGTTTTTCGAGTGTGTTTTTCTTATTTGTGTATTTGTGTGTATGGTTGGTTGAATAACTAGTTTTAATCTATGTAAGTCCCAGATAAATTTCACCTAGATAAATGATATTTCTGCTACAATTAAGGATTGTGGGGGAGGGTATATTAAAACTTGATTTTTGTTTAGTTCCTTGTTTAGTTACTTGCATATTTAGTATTATGCATTGTGCAAATATTCATCGGCTTTCATTTTAAAAGTTTTAATTTAATTTCCCACAGAAAAATTATACATATGGGACAAGTTAAAACTTCATAGTCTTTGAGGTATTATGGTGATTGTCGTAAGGATGGTAAGTAAGACTATGGTGTTTTGTTGCAAGGGATATTGCCGCTTTTGGCCTTGTGCTACATTTTTTTTGTAAACACGCATGAACGCGCTCTATTTTAATAAATTTAAAATTAACTGTTCAAGCCATAATGTTTTTTTTATGGTTTTGATTTAAGGGAGGTAACTTTAATATGTAAAATTATAATTATAATTTTAAGCATTTAAAAAAAATACTATTATAAAGATTTTAAAACATTGTTGCTATACTCATAACTAACCTTATTCAGTATTTGTTACGTTCTCTTTATTTTCGTCTAAGAGAAATATGCTAATCTCATTAAAAGAGAATAGAATTCAATAAGACGAACATGTCTAGAAAGTTTTTTAGTCACTAGTTCAGGCAAGTAAATTTACGTCTAGTTCCTTACAGCATTTCACCATTCTTGGGAGATATTCTATTATCACAATGTGGAATATATAAAAACAAATGCGATGGAAAGCAAACGAAAAAGAATATAGAATAATTTGGCTCGGTTGAAAAAAAAATTCATAAAATTTTGAAACTCCCAGTGTCTCTCGTTCGGGGGCATGCTTAGTCACATCAACGTCAACAAACCCATTCCGCTGAAGTCCCTAACGGAGAAAACGCGTCACAGTTAAATTTCTTCCGTTTTGTTTTTATATATTTGTATGTTTATATATATATATATATATATATATATATATATATATATATATATATATATATATATATCTGTGTGTGTGTGTATGTGTGTCTGTGTCTGTGCGTGTGTGTGTACATGTATATATATATATATGTATATATATGTGTATATATATATTTATTTATATATATGTGAATATATATGTATATATATGTGTATATATATATGAGTGTGTATATATATGTATGTATGTGTGTGCATATATAGATGTATATATATGTGTATATATATGTGCATATATATGTCTACGTATATATGTCTGTATATATATGTGTATATATGTGTGTATATAGATATATGTCTGTGTATATATGAGTTTGTATGTATATATATTATATATGTGTGTATATACATATGTACATACCTATATATATATATATATGTATATGTGTATATATATCTGAATATTTATATGTGTGTATATATATGTATATATGTGTGTATATATGTATGTGTTTATATATATGTGTATGTACATATATATATATATATATATATATATATATATATATATATATATATATATATATATATATATATATAATGTATTCGTGGGTGTGTATTATTGCTTTTTATGAAGGTCTATAGATAATATCGCTTATGAAAGGTAATCTTTTTCTCCTAGAATCTACAACTTGAAGAAAATGCTGTATCTCGGTGACAAATCATTTGCTGATAAGAGATGAATGCAACCGATAAAACAGTCGCGAATACTGGAATTGCTCTTAGAAAATGAGGAATCACGCTAAAGAGGTAGCAGACGCGAATCTCCAGAAAGTTATCCAGAAGGAATGAAGCATTAAACTATACATAAGGAATTAAAAAAAAAAAAAAAAAAAACATCATGTCAATTCATACTGGGCAATTACGACTGAGTACCGAGTTCGATCCTCACTGAGTGCCCCATGCATTCGACCTTGTTCAACATCTAAGCAACGCTTAGAAAATCATTTTTAAGTGCACTTCAACCTGGTGTAATGGTTAACAAGCTCGTCTCATTAGATCAATACGACTGAGTAGAAAATTCGTATCTCACTGAATGTGCCAAACATTTGACCGTGTGCCACGTCTAACCTAGGTTTAGGAATCGTTTTTGGAACCTCGACATGATTAGCAAGCTTGTCTCATTAGATCAATGACGACTGAGCAGTGTGTTTGATCCTCACTGGGTGGTCCATACTTTCGGCCATGTGCCACATCTACGCTACAACTGGAAAATCATTTTTAGGAGCACTTCAATTAGCACGCATATCTCATTTGGTCAATTACGACTGAGCAGTGAATTCGATCCTCACTGGGTGTTCCAGACTTTCGGCCTTGTGCCACATCTTACCTTCACTTAGATAAGCACCATGCCAATACACCCACGCACATACACACCCACGCACCCACTGATATGCAAATTGAACGAATGCGTACGCAGTGTGCTTCTGGAAATTGCTATATATTTTTAAAAAATGCAGAATTTAAATTTGACAATTCTATTTTCTAAGATATTATCAGTGAATTATGTGTTGGTATGTCTTGTGGAATTAATTCACTGGAAATGCCTAGAGATAATTTAATACTTTTACCTACAATTACTCTGTACTAAGTTTAAGTTAATGGTAGGAACAAATGTTTCCGGAGAGCAAGGACTCAGTATTTAGCGGACATTTAGCGCCAACTGAACTAATTGTTATAGTTCTTTGTAGCAATGTTGGGAGTTTCCTTCCTAACCTTTTGTTTAAGATGCTGTGGAAAATGAACACCTTGATTATACTATTATTTTCTTCCTATTTAATTGTTTATTCAAATTAGTTGTAGGTAGTTTGTAGGTCATCAACTTACGTGTCTTTTGTTAATTGATGAAGAGGTTGGGCTTACAAGGTAGTGTAAGTTTGTTTCTGGTATAATGGTTAAAGGCTCTCGGAAATTAAAGTCGAGGTGGGTAGTTGCTATATCAGTTGGGTTCGTTACAGTCGCTAATACGCAAATATCATTGTGAAAAGGAATTCACCTCAGCTATGAGATAATTAGTCGGACTTGTATCAGCACATCGTTATTATCTCAAAAGAATTCTTACAATCTAAAAATATGCTCTGGCTTTAAATAACCTGCAAAGGGTTGATAGACCATAAAAACCAATCAATCAATCATAAAACATGCACATTATTTGGTAGGCGCTTTCTTTACGATTCTGTAACGCCAATCTGCAAGGTCTGACGAACGATTACTTGTTTATATTTCTGAGATGAAGTATTATGCATACTATTTACATTATTCGGACTATTGTCCTCATCTTTGTCGGCATATTTATTACAAAGTTTCGGCCGTTGTACGCTCCGGCCTTCTTCAGGTGGTTGGAATGTCGAATCGAACCCTTTATTTCGCTCACTGGGGTAGACTGTTCTAGTTCAACGTGCCATATCTAATGAATGTCAGTTATCAGTTATCTCCTGTTAATTCCTCTCTCAAAATTCTCCACCGTCTTAACCAAGTATTGAACTCACACCCTTTGGGTCCTGTCACGTGAAGAAGGACGGAGCGTACAACGGCCGAAATGTTGTAATAAATATGGCGACAAAGATGAGGCCAATAGTCCGAATAATGTAAATAATGACCGATTACCTTCTTTATAATCTAACGAGTTTCATTCGCTTCAAGCCATTTTTAATAACTGATCTAAAACAATCGTTATATATAGAATCTGTTATAGACATTTCTGAAAAATTTGGATACCGTCCATAACATCGAAATGAAAGACGAGCCTTATTGGACATGTCGAGAAAATATATCGTCGCTACATCCTCTGATCAGGAGATCAGAGGTTTTGAGGGACATAAAACCATACCTTAATTGCTGTTGTTCCCAGGTTCAACATGATGCGGGTTGGTAGCGCTTGTTAAGCTGAGATCTGTGGGTAAATATTGAACCCAAAAACAAAATTCAAAAATACATTTTTTATGTAAAATTACCAACAATAAATTTTATGATCTGTTTGTTTGTTTGTAGGTTTGGGTTTTATGGCATATCAACCACTGTGGGTTATTTAATGCCAAATCCAGTTTATATGAATTTTAAATGCCTATTTTGTATGGAATAAAAAATGTATAGCTGGCAACATTATTGTTTAAAAAAAAAACGTATAGCTGGCAACATTATTCCTTTTCTACAAAAAAAAAAAAAACAAACTTAGAGCTGGCAACATTATTGTTTCAAAAACTTAGAGCTGGCAACATTATTGTTTCAAAAACTTAGAGCTGGCAACATTATTTTTCTGAAAACATTATCTGAGACCTTGCTGTTGGATGAAGTTTATCGCCGTACCCAGGACGTGGATGTAGTTCATCGCCGTACCCAGGACGCGGATGTAGTTTACCGTCATACCCAGGACGCGGATGTAGTTTACTGTCATACCTAGGACGTTTTATGATCTACAAAAAGGATATATATATATATATATATATATATATATATATATATATATATATATAATACTTTTACCCTTAAAGTATAAAATTATCTACAAAGTGTTTGAAAAGTTGAAAGCTTAACATTGCATGCAAGTATTAATATTTCAGTATTAAATAACTCGGAGCTTGATATGCCGCCAAACAACATCAGTCAGCGAAAGAAGCGACATGAAACATCTATTTAATGACATTAATCCATATAATGTCCTATAATTTCCTTAATAAAAGAAAATGCATTCCAAAATACACCTTTAATAATAATATAACATAACACGCACATTACGTCAGTAGGAATTATGCCCACACAAAGGTGTACATGCGCAAAAGCATGGCATCCATCTACCATGTATTTACTAGTGAAATTATTAGTTTGGTGCAAAAATAATGACGTAATAATGTCGTTTTCTGACGTTAAAAATACGTCAAAAAACGACATTATTACGCCTTTATTTTTGCACCAACCTAATAGAATAATGTATATCATTACTTAAAATCTCCAAAGAAAATTAAATTTAGGCATTAAATGACTCATGAGGTGTTGACATGCCATTAAACCAAAAAAAGTCAATAAATAATTTTAAGCCGGGATCTGACGAGGCTATTAAAAGCAAATCTGGAGTTCATCGGTTAATATTATGTCTTTATTAATATTATGACAGTAATGGATATCGGCTCGGATTGAGGAATAAGAGAGCCGAGTTCGAATTCCAGTCGAATCTATTACATTCACTTACGTGCTAATATCCTTGGGAAAGATCTGAATCCTCTTCTTCTCCCCCCTCCCAAGTATGGGCCCAGTTCTATTGCCTTGGATGGCAACTGGTCTACAGCAGAAAGAAATGGCAACCTACTGCGGAAAAAAATGCCTGGTCAGTCATGTATTGAAAAAGACATGATCCCCTAACCGTGTATCACGCATGGCATATAACTAACTGACTGTGTCTTTATAGCATCTAACGGTGCTAGACAAAAAAAAAAAATCCCCTAATGTTCGATTTTCCATTCTCCTATGCTACAATGCATTTTACTGATCCACTCACCAAAGTATTTGAAGTGTTTAGAATTTCTGGCTTTTTTCTTAAGTGTTCAGACTAGATGCAATCAATAGTCTCATTACAGACCATAGCATATTATCTCCAGGCTTAGATTTCTGGGTTACAAGGTAGCCAGTATGCAGTAGCCAGTATGCAGTAGCCAGTATGCAGTAGCCTGTAGAATAGAAACACAACAGTGGGTGCGGGAGAGAAGGAAGGAGTGAGGGAGGGACAACGGAAGATTATAATAATTAAATATAAGAATACTGACTAATTATTGAATCAAAGAAACGAACTTATTTTTAAGTGTAGACATAAGAGCATATTTAAAATTTACAAACAAACTTTGACTTTGGAGGATATATACTTGAAACGCTGATTCTTTTTTATACGGATAATAGCGTATGTTTTTACGCGCATTAAAATTTTCAAATAGGGTTATTTACGTGATTGTCTTTCCTACGCCATTTATAAATTTAAAGTATTAATTTATATTTTACTATTATTAATAGTATTATTTTTATCCTTATCTATATTCTAATTTTTTTTCTTTATATATATCTATATCTTGATTTATTTATTTAATTTATTTTATATTATTTTATTTATATTATTTTATTTATGTTGGATATTATTATTATTATTATTGATTAAAAATTGTGTTAATTATTATTATTATGTGATGATAATGACTGAGGCTTAAAATGAGATGACTCTATTAGATATTTCGCTGTAACTCTTTCAATTTTGATCACCCCCTCCCTTACTCGCTATATTAATTTGTTCGGCCTTATAAGGAATTTTTTTCTATGTCATTCTATTTTAATTTTGCTATTGGCTCATCCTCTTCCTTTTCCCCTTTCATTTCTTTCACTTTCTCTCTCCCCTCTTTCTCTCCCTCACACACTCTCTCTCTCTTCCCAACTCTCTCTTCCTTTCCCTCCCTCTCTATTTCTCAATTAATTTTTTTTCTTTTTTTCCTTTCACTTTTTCTATCTGGACGGATTGATTCTATTTTCTTTCTGTCTGAAAAGATTCATTATAAAAATATTTATGACATTAATTATACCCGCGATGTATTTTGAAGGTTTTTCTTGATTTATTATTATATTGCTTTGTAACTTACATTCTCTCTTTGAATTGATGTCATACATCCAACGTTATTTTTAGCGCTTGATTTTAGGGATCTTCGTTCCCGACCTCTCAAATGTCGCGGGTTCGTAAACTTCGAATCCTGTCGGAGGGCACGTTTTCTTAAATTTTCTCGACTATGCAGGCTGTTACCCAAAACAAATAATATATTTTCAGTTCCATATATTTATTTTGCGTCCAACATTGACAAATTTCGGTTGTTCACACGGAGAGATTGAAACGTTATTTGTGTGCAAAATGTAGTATATGAAAATTGCTTTGTTCTTTTTCAAAAATCTGTTAAAGCAAACATGTGCTTGGTTGAACCTCATTTGAGTTCAGTTATTTTTTACTTATGCGTCGTCAGATCTCTATTTGGAATTACATTTATCCAGTATTACATTAAGGGATATGGTTATATCCTCTTAGACTCAAGAACATTTTCGTAAATAATTGTTTTTCCCTAAGCCGGCATACGACTTTCACGGATTTGCAAGATGTAGATTGAAAATAATTCAGGAGTAGCTCTTTTTTAAAATAATAACGTTCATTCAGTATAAAGCTCATGAGCCACTCAATGTAGAGTCTTCATCTTAAAAGCATTGATTGATGATGCGTGTGATATAAACAAAGGGGTAGCAAGTCATGTTTATAAGGATATGTGTTACATTGTCGCGATATCATATGCAAATCTGACTAGGGTTTGGTGGTTTGTTGATCCCTAATAGTTCCTCCCGGTTATGTAGCTGCGTTTGCCCCCAGGGCTGTCTTCATGTTAATACACATGATTCGAACTGTCTACATTTCCAACTGAAAGTCAAATGAGTAGTCTTCACGAGATGAAAACATTTTATAGTAATAAATTCCATAGCGCATATTTTCAGTACTAGCTACTAATATTGTCCCTGAGTAGGGAAACTGTGCCGATTATTAGTCAACAAATTGAGAGTGTGTAACGAGTGAGAGAAATACCCATAACCTATCATTATAGATACACATCCTAAACTTCTAACATTGTGCACCTAAAGAATGGACCTAATATTCAGTATAAATACAATGTATGCCTGGTTGCTCTAAATCTTCTAGGAATGGCTTGCTAATGAATTGCTGAACTGCCATGTAATATCTAATCTCCTATATGGCAGCGAATGCTGGACAATCTCCTCACACCTTTCAAAAACCAAACTAAGTATTAAGAGATGGAAAAATGTCGTTAGAAAGAAAGAAAAAAGTTCTGAACTGCTATACAATATCTAATATCCTATATAGAAGTGGATGCATGGTAATCTCCTGTTCGCGTTCAGAATCTATGCCAAGTATTAAGAGACGAAAAAACGTCGGTAGAATGAAAGAAAAAAAGTACTGAACTGCTTTGTAATATCTAATCTCCTATATGGCAGTGAATGCTGGACAAACTCCTCATGCCTTTTATAAACTAAGCAAAGTATCAAGAGATAGGAAAATGCTGTTAGAAGCAAATAAAAAAACCCTCTGAACTGCTACGTAATATCTAATCTCCTTTATGTTCATGCTTTTTTTTTACATTGAATTCACTTTGTACAAGGCCCAATAGCCATTCGATGTGAAGAATCATCTTGGGCGTCGATTCCACAAAGGGAAGAGGCTACTCGAGTAGAATTTTCATGTCACCAATTGAATGCGAAGGGAATGAGCGTAGAAGGAGGTGCTACAAAAAGAGGTGCTACAAAAGATAGTATATTGTGGAGAGCCATGATCGAACACATGTTGAAATAGGAAGTGACATGAAAGAAGTTGTTTTAGATATCGCATATTAAGTGTTTTTTCTGTTTTCATTCGAATGTCTTAGAATTCGATGTTTTAAAGATCTTTCAACGAAATGCATATGGAAAATGCACTTTTCTGATATAGCTGGCTTAGTAAAATCGTTCGCAATTTCCTGATTATGCAATTTTTTTTTCTATATTTCTAAAGTTGCTTGAACTATGGGTGTTACAGTTTTAATGTATCTGAGGTGTTCAAATCCACGTAATGTTGAAATATGGAAATTCTAAGTGGTTTCTTTTGATATATTGACTTTAAATTTCACTTCAACAAAGTTAAAATTCGATTTTTCAGCTGAAAGGAAAGCATTGATTTTTACCTTAAAGCGGTCGTCAATAAAATCACATTAGCGCATCTCCAGGTTTTTATTCGGAGCTCTGCTGGAATTGTATTTATTCTAGCGCCATTGCGAATATTGATAGATACAGATAGCAACACAACTTGGCACACGACTTCGCAAAAGATATGTGGGTAACTACAAGACAAGCGATTCGACATTGATTATTGAACTAGACTTTTCTCTGATTCTAGACTGGTTTCATGTGTGATGTGCATATTCTTCTATGGTATCCTCAGGACAAGAGGAAACATTTCGTCCATGCCGACTCAATACCGCCTACTCAACACTGGCCAGACGGTTTTGCCTGTCAAATTGGGCACATCTAATAAGATCGGTTTTGAGCTGTAGAGATTTTGAAATTTTTTTTTTTAAGCGTTTCACCCGAAGCAAGACGGGAAGCTACTAGGACGCAAGGGGTTATAGAAGATTTGGAGCGAGATCAGATAGGAGTGATAGCGGAAAGGATGAGGAGAAGGATAGATCAAGGCAAGTGGAGATGTCGATTGACATTACATTTGAATAGATGGAGATTATAGCTCTCAGGGAAACTGGAATAGGGAAGGGAGTTCCACAGGCGAGAGGTGCGAGACATGAAGCAATTGGAGTAGAAGAGACGGCTACATTTAGTAGTTTCGACAGTGAAAGGGTGAGATCGGGATGCCAGCCTCGTAGGGTGCTTGAATTCATGAAATCTGGGAACCAGCGAATGCAGCTCCTCGGAGCAATTGCCATGAAAGTATTTGTAAAAAAGACAGAGAGAGGCAACGGCGCGTCTGTGAGAGAGCGACTGTAGACGAGATGCCAGAACAGGTCCAATTATATTGCATATCCATCTCTGGAGCTTATCAAGAACCCCGAGGCAAACAGAAGGGACCCCAGACCATATATGGCAGCAATACTTCATGCAGGGGCGAATTGTTGATTTGTAGATCTGAAGGATCAATTCCGGGGAGAAAAAATGTCCCCGTTTGTCTTAATGATTTACTTGTTAAAACAGGTTATTTGGCTGACTATTTTTTAATTTTCAAATTTTTCATCACACCGACAATGGAAATTCTTAGACAAAGAGGAAAAGAAAAAAAATATTGTAATGACAAAAGTACGCAGGTGTAATATTTAAGTAAGCTTTGTTCAACCGAGAATGCAAGCTTCGCGTATAGTGTCCTTTTATAATCCCAGTAAACAGAAATAGCTCTCTCAGAGAGGAGAGTAACAAAACAAGAGGAGACCACTCTTGATTATTTATAACACATTTGCACATTAATTTGTATTTGATAAGAATAAGTTTAGTAAAAGAAACAGAAACATAAAAACTTGGCTACACTTATTAAAAGAGAAGTAACTTACTTAAACCGAAAATACTTGAGAGAGCCGTTATAGAATTTTAACAAAATATAAATCTACGACCAGAGTTCTCCAAAATTTATCTTTTGCTTAACATAATACTCCTTTCTCAACATACACAACGATAAAAAATTAAAACATAACAAAAAGCGGTTAAATATAAAAGCATGTATTAAAAAAAGTTAAAATGTATAATATATAAATTGTTCACTCAAATTAAAATAAGATAAATAATAATTATGTTATAAAAAATTCAACAAGAACAATAACAACATTTACTGACTTTTGTTTATTAGATATTGACATACATCACTTAACATTCCGCATAATTTACCTTGACTTTCATTTAGTATCGATTATATTTATAAGCGTTCTTAAATTAAAAATTTCTGAAAAAATCTAACAATATGTTTACTTCGTTTCTAAATACTTGTTTCTTAATAAAATCTTTAAATTTGCCTTGATAAATTCCACCGGCCGACGAAACACGTCAGCAAAGATAAGTTTTCCTTTCCTATATATATATATATATATATATATATATATATATATATATATATATATATAAGAAAGAACAGTAAGATATATAATCCGCTGTTCTTATAGATATTTTTATTTTTACAAAATAGTGCTCAATGTAAATTTACAGAACATTAATATTATAAATTGATTTATTTAAAATATGTTTTTTTCGCTACACAGTTCTAACCATGTTTCAAAAATGGAAGCTAAAATCTACGTATTTAATTTTGTAATTAAATTAAAGACATTAGTTCCATTTCATCCTCAAGCGAATTTTGGAGTAACTTTTAAAATTACTTGGTTTTAAAGACACAGCTAAAGTCATAATTCATGTTTCCAAGGTTACAGATAAATCTACTTCAACTTGACAAGGGGTGTCTGGGTGTTCATTATGTCTGTATTATATATATATATATATACATATATATATATATATATATATATATATATATATATATATATATATCATGCCCATTTTTTAGATTAAGCTTTGAAACGTCGTATCTTAGAAATGATTAAAGTTAACTTACTGGAATTCTCCGAGGTTTTATAATACTATTAGATTATACTTTGGGCCATAGTAATCTATAATTACTTCCCAAGCTTAACAGAATAATCATGATAAAATCGATCATAAAGGAAAATGACATGTTCATAATGTGTGACGTCATTTGTTTACATTTGTATACGCCATGAGCAGATATGAATGTACGTGAGAGAATGATGGAAGATTGTAGTTTAAAGACAGCAAAATCGACCTTGCTAACCGAACGCTCCTCCTCCTCAAATCGTCTAAAGGCACGTCAGGCTATATCACGGTTTCGTATAGGATACAGGTTCGATTCCTGTCGGAGGACGAATATTTTCTATGAAAAATCCTCGTACATTCAGTCCGGTAAATGTTGTTTAATACTGTTTATTATAAACAGAGCATTTACTTAAATATTTGTATCTATAAAAATAAGGTATAAACATAAAGATGTCTTAAAATATATAAATAGCTTATTCTTTATTTCCAACATTCAAAATGATCTTCGTCCTCTCTAACTTTCTAACTTTTCGTCCTAAAAGTAACAAGATAGGTCACAAGTTTCACGTACGATTTCATTTTCGAGACTATTTTTGCTGCTCCTTGGACTGTCGTAAATGGAAACCCCACTCTCACATGCCAAACGACTTATGGATTGAGTTGGATCTTTTCTAATTGATCTCCTAAACTGAAATAATGATTCTTCTTGCTGTTGTGACCTAACGATCCAGTATTCCACTCCACTGTTCCCTGTTTTTAAAACTTATTCCCGTTCTTTTGAGGGTTCTTGAATAAAGTTTGAAGATGTAAACCAGAGAATGAATGTTGGTACTATTACTGAATCACTGTGTGTTATTTTTCCTCTCACCATTGCTCAGTTGGGAAGTCAGTGGGGCTGAGACAGAACGATTCTAAATAGTTCTGTTTCTGTCTGAATAACACATAGGGTTTTCAGTGATTCATACGATAAATGATGTCAAGATTTCTATACATTTTATTTGAAAACCTGGAAAAAAGAAATTCAATTAGTTTAGTGTTATTTTGATATTAAACATTTTATGGGATGATCAGTTATGCTGTTACACAATTTGGACTATTTTGCTGTTACAACCTCATATATATATATATATATATATATATATATATATATATATATGAATGATAAAATATAGTTTTAAAGTATTCAATATTTATTGGTTAATGTGCTCAATATCAGGGATAGAGGGTAAGCAAAGGTAAAAGTGAACATTGCAGTCAACACTCAGGGGTTACAGTCTGTTTCTTGCTAAAAGCATTCGCCAGGTCATGTGGAAGTAAAACAAATCATTAGTATAGGAATCGCACCCATTTTGATTGATATGCTAGGCGCACTGTGTTTGAAATGAGAAAGCTAGCTCGTACGTGTTCTCTCCGTTGTAGTGAACATTTGAGGGATGTAATGTTTGATAATATGTTGAAATCTTGTGCATCGGTTATGTAATTGATATATTTGCTACTCTTTGTCATTTTTATAATTCAAGAAAAATTGCTTTTAAAATGTGCTGCATCGTGATGAGACAGCTTGAATTGTCAAGCAAAATTTGTTGCCTATAGCAGGTAATATATTAAGATAGAACTCGGATTCATTCGTTTCTGTGGATAATAACCATACTTCGAAGCCAAGAGCTCATGAGGACATTGATTAAGATGAAAGTTAGACACAGACGTTGCTCAAATATAAAAGCCAAGAAAATCAATACAACCAGTATGTCTTGTTGTGGAAGAGCCTCGTTGTCTGAGGACTTTAATCTAAAATGTCTTAGCTGAGATCTCTTTCCCCTTTAACGACCACTTCAGAGATGTATCAGCGCGACTTCAAGTCGGTAGATCAATATAAATATACGGAATATATACGTCCCTATCTTTTAGCTTGAACCTTCTGTCAGGAATAAATGCAAGTCGATGGTAAAACAAATGTCTTGCACGCTGGTTGCAAGTGAAAAAAATAAAAGCAAAAATAGCCATGGAATTCTATCAAGACACACCCATGAGAACAGATAATTTTTATCTTCCTTTATGGATATGATAAGCACCGTAAGAAAATTCAGTTCCTTGAATAAAACACCACTATTTACTAGAAACTGAACACAAACAAGCTTAAGAGAAAATTTAATTACAGATAAATAAGATATAATATCCGATGGTTCATTTCTAATCATACTCGTCTGCTACAAAGACTAACGAATTCCTTATGCAAACGTTAGCTCGGGTACATTTACATTGGTTCAACAACCAAAGAACGCACACTGAACCAACTATTGCATGTATTCTTACCTAGCCTTCGTTGCAGTTTCTCAGGGAGAACGCATAACCTGGTGTGATCAGTAGTTTGAGCCATGCCCTCAAAACCTCCGACACGCTGACTGTGAGTTCGTGTTCACTGAACCATCGACTGCTTCTGAATTTTTGGCCATGAATTCATTAGTGTTATCACTCAAAGCACTTAAAAGTTCCCGGGCACGAAGAATTATGTCTTTATTCTAGTAAAACCATCAGCAGTTTTCGAAAAGTTCTCTCTACCTGATTTCGCCCAATAAGACTTGGTCTGGTTTTCAAGCAAGGACAGTCTGATACGATTAACAGCACGCTCGGTCACTTTGTAAATTCGGGTTAGCACAACCATCCACGGCTTTCAATGGCGCAGAGATCTGGCGAGGTCAGTACTTTGAACCTAGGACTCGATAGCTTTTGGCTTTGCCCATACACAACCAACGGCGATATTCGAACAGTTACATCAATCTCATACCACTGAAAATGCTTGGGGCAACGCATGGTATCGTTTTCAGGTATTTTCGATCTGCACATCGCGTTACTGTCTTCTCTCCCGGCTGATAACATCAAGAAGAACATCTCCTTGGTAAATTGAACAATGTATTGTTCGGATACGTAAATTACTCTAAGTAATTTATGCACATTACTTATCATCTCTCAGTTGCATCTCAGTCCTTGGACAGAGTGCGCTCAGGGGCTTCTCTGCCAAAGAACAGAGGGGCAACTGAGGAAAATTATACTGAAGAGGTGCCCAGCCCTGGGGGAACAGCTGCCCGAGTCCGCGCCCTCCCATTGCACAGAGGCCAGCGCAACCGACGGTTGCGGGGGCTGAGGGGAATTTTTGTCCCTGCCCGAGTGTACGCGCTCGGGTCCCCACATTAATCCGACCTTGTGTCACATCTCATTCTCTTGGGGGAATGAGTAAACACCGAGTATTGTTCGGATGCGTGTATCAGGGTCAGAAAGAGTTCGTTCTAACCTCTCGGCAAAGCGCACATATAAAAGATATATATTGGAAAATCATGACCGTGTTGCGATACTTCGCATTAATTCCATCTAGGAATGTCCGTATTACATTCCCTCTTTTGCAAAGTACCTTATTACTGGCATGCCACGATGTGTAACCAAGAAGAAAAAAAAAATGAGTGTCCAAATCTATCACGCCTAAGTTTTCTAAGTGTCATGGTGCCTACCTACACCGACAGAATGAATTCTTCCGAGCGCTATATATACTACGCCTCTCAAGAGAGACGAATGTTATTAAAACGGTATTGGGACGGTAGGGAATCGAGTCGAGCTGATAGCAGTCACGCTAAACCAGTCGGACAGTCTTACTAACCCTTTCACTTTTTGTATTTATTTCTTGTGTAATATATTCTTTGTTATTTCTACTGTTGTGTTTCGTGTTGTTCTTCCATGGTCCTAACCTCGGACCATAACACTAATTGATCAGGCTTTTGTAACTGAAATTGTCTAAACTTGAACCACTTTGCGATAAATAGGAGGCTTATACGATCACGTGTCTCTTCTTCTATGTGTCATAACATTTTAGAAGATGGGCGAACATGGCTCTTCATAACATTCACTGATCTGTTGCCATTAAAAAAAAATTGTCATAGGTTTTTTGATACATAGTAAAAACTAGGATAATCACCTCCTTCGATACCGCAACTAATAAAAGTATGAATAGATCGGAAGAATGTTACCAGAAAGAATATCTAATCTACTATATAGCAGTTAATGCCTTTGAGAAACTAAGCAAAGTATTAAGAAATAGGAAAATGTCGTTAGAAACAAAGAAAAGATTGCTGAATTGCTATGTAATATCTTATCTATATGGCAGTGGATGCTGAACAATCTCTTCATGCCTTTCAGAACCTAAGCAAAGTATTAAGCAATAGGGAAATGTCGTTAGAAACAAAGAAAAGAGTGCTGAACTGCTATGTAAGGTGTAATCTCCTTTATAGCAGTGAATGCTGAACATTCCTTCATGCTTTTCAGAAACTAAGCAATGTATTAAGAGATATGAAAATTTCGTTAGAAACAAAGAAAAGAGTGCTGCATCGCTATGTAATATCTAATCTCCTATATGGCAGTGAATGCTGAACAATCTCTACATACCTTTCAGAACCTAAGCAAAGTATTAAGAAATAGGAAAATGTCGTTAGAAACAAAGAAAAGAGTGCTGAACTGCTATGTAAGATGTATTCTCCTTTATGGCAGTGAATGCTGAACATTCCCTTCATGCTTTTCAGAAACTAAGCAATGTATTAAGAGACATGAAAATTTCGTTAGAAACAAAGAAAAGAGTGTTGAATCGCTATGTAATATCTAATCTCCTATTTGGCAGTGAATGCTGAACAATATCTTCATGCTTTTAAGAACCTAAGCAAAGTATTAAGTGATAGGAAAATGTCGTTAGAACTAAAGAAAATAGTACTGAATTACTATGTAACATCTAATTCCCTCTACGGAAGTGAATGCTGGACAATCCCCTCAAGCCTTTCAGAAAAATGGCAAGCATTAAGAGATAAGAAAATGTCGTTAGAAACAAAGAGAAGACTCGTGAAATGCTATTTAATATAATTCCCCCAATCACATGAGGTTAGATCGGTTAATGTTGGATACGTACTGGAGCAGTACAATGGTCCAAACATTTTTTCAGCATCTTTGGCAAAAGGTTGAATATATGAGTTCCAATTAGGGGCCAAATGAATTTTCAAGACAACCAGCCTATTTGAGAGGAGACTTAACTATCATCATAGCCGAGAGTTCAGGGTTTACTTGAAGGCTTGTTACAAGTTTGCTTTTGACCCTGTTGAATTTTACAAGTCAGTCCTTTTGACATTGAGTGACCTGGTCTCAGGTCAGAGGGTAGATAGGGAACTATATTCTGGTCTTTAAGATTACTTTCTAATCATCTATATGGCAGTGAATTCCAGACACACACTTCACCCTTTTCAAAAAAATTAGCAAATAATTAAGATACGGGAAAATGACATTAGTAACAAAGAAAAGAGTTCGGAACAGCCATTTTTATAATCCTATATAACAATAAATCAGTGAATGTTTGATAATCCACTCAAAGATGAAGAGATTAGAAGGATTAGAAATATAGTTTCACCGATGAATGCTTAGAATCAGAAAATCTCAATAATGCTACATTTATTAAAAGAAAAAAATAACTTACATAGATGGACTGAAGTTTCGTATTGCAATGAGGACTGTTTTCCCATGAGTCGTTACTATGTACATAGTGGTCCGAAAGTCTTGTAACTCCCCTGCATATAATTTTCTGTTTCAAATGGCTGACACGAAAATGGTACTCATACAAACCTTCTCGATGTGTGACAGCGTCAATGAAATTAAATTAAGTGAAGCCAATACACGGGCTTCGTATTAGTGTATTACTTGTTGTACGCATATTGTTCGCATTATTCTTTTTTTGGAGGTGGGGTATAAGACTTTCAGACATCTCTCTACCATGGCCAAGAAATGGAGGATGTGTTTATTACTAAAGATCAATACAAAACTGATCCTCCCCCTTTTATCTTTCATTTGATTACCTATGAGGATATTTGTAATGTCATCAATGAAACTTCAGGGTGGTCCGAAAGTCTTGTCACCTCTATATAATATACTTTTCTCTTTCGGATGACTCAGACGATAATGATGGTGTTCATACAGAACTTCTTGATGTGTGACAACGTCAATGAACGTGAAGATACTGAATCCAGTACGTGTGCTTTGTATTACTTTATGACTTATACTTCTATTGTTCTAATTATTCTTTTTTTCTTGGTGGCGGAGCCGGTGACAGGACTTTGGGACCACCTTGTACTATGGCCAAAAAAAAAAAAAAAATGGATCCGATTCTTCTAGTCTCCTTTCTCCTCACTAAAGCCTTCTGGTTCACTTTCACTCCGAGTAACCACTTGCATCGTTATCGCCATGAAATGTCTCAAAAACATACAATGGAATATTATGACGTTTTCCATCCGCCCATATTTATTCACGACAGATCCCTCTTTTTATAATAAAAAAAAGCGAGTGAAAGATCTAAGCGATATTCAGTGAATACGCGTTCTGTATTTACTATATAAAACTTTTGACAGCATGAATTGAGTACAAAAGATTCATTGATTAGATACAAGAGATAAATTTTCTTGCTGGCCGGTTGATGTGTCAGTTATGGATATTATTTAAGATGGCAGAAACGAAATATTTCATGTTAAAGTAACAACGAAAGTTTATTTATGGACACAAGGATCAGGAAATTGGTACATTTTGCAACTCGTTGAATCATAAGTTCAGTCTCTCATCTTATAAATCAAGTTACGTCAAGAATAATGAAATTGCATTAAAATGAAGTGCATTTATTTCTCTTCAAAATTACAAGGGTTGATTGCTAAGTAAGGCCACCAATCTTATAAAACAAGTTTGTGAGCAGAAATCGGTATCAAAATAAAGTCAATCTATTTCTCTTAAAAGTTACGTGGGTTGATTGATAAATAAGATCTCGAATCCTATAAAACTAGAAAGAATAATGAAACTGGTATCAAAATGAAGTGCATTTATTTCTCTTCAAAATTACGAGGGTTGATTGATAAGTAAGGTCTTCAATCATATAAAACAAATTTTACACCAGTGAAACTGGTATCAAAATAAAAAAAATGATTTCTCTTCAAAATTACGACAGTTGACTGATAACTAAGGTCTCCAGTTCCATAAATCAAGTTTCAAACCAGATAGAACAATGAAACTGGTATCAAAATAAATGCATTTATTTCTCTTCAAAACCACGAGGTTTGATTGATAAGTAAGGTCTCCAATTCTATAAAACAAATTTTAAACCAGATAGAACAATGAAACTGGTATCAAAATGAAAAAGAAAAAAATGTCTCTTCAAAATTACGAGAGTTGATTGATAGGTAAGGTCTCCAATCCTATAAAACATGTTATACACCAGATAAAATAAATTTAACTGGTATCAAAATGAAGGAAATTTATTTCTCTTCAAAATTACTAGGGTTCACTGATAAGTAAAATCTCCAATCCTATAAATCTATTTTCAAGAGCAGGAAAGCAATAAACAACAACATATGTATTGCCAAATTTAGAGCAAACAGGAGCCAGTTCAAGAGCACATTTCTTAAGGGCTGTTTCAGGGATACCATTAAGTCCACATTGTAGCAGAAACCATGGACATAGTTATATGCATATCGCTTAATAGTGACTGAGTTCTAAGTGGAGAATCAAGCAAAGATACTCCAAATGGGACTAGAGTAGAATTTGAAAAGAATTTTGTAGCCAGACATTCTACTTTATCAGTAGATAAATCAACATAAGTAAAGAGACGAATGATAGAAGAATTACACTTATTTAAGACATTATTACAGAACCGCCAGTAATCCCTAGAGCCAATCGCGTTAGTAGCTTCAGTGACTTTTCCACAGCCTCGATGTAGCCTCTGTTTTTTTTTCTATAAATATTTTCATGGTAATTGATAAGAGGATCTTCTTTAATGATAGGTAAACTTTATGAATTTAAACGCATTTCTAAATTGGCAGAAAGATAGCATCACTTTATAGCCGAAACAGATAAATATAACCGTACTTTTTATGTTAACAGTTCCTTCTATCACACTTCTTGCTTGTGCATCTCTCTTCCGGCTTCTTGCTTACCAGTCAAGTTTGACCTTCAAAAATTTCAATGCAATGTCAATTGTTATCTTGTTTTCTTAATTCCTGTTCTTTTATTGTTCTCTCTCCTTAATCATATTTTTGTTTTTTTTTATATTATTTTCCACTCAGTAACCTCCTGTATCTTAGTGGCTTTATTGCCTTGCTCCTGGCGAAATGATTAAAAAGTAAATGCTAACTGCGGTTCAAGAGGAAAACTGGTCGTCAGAATCTTTCTTCTGACTGATCTATCAATGTAAAGAAAAACGTCGTATATATCTTGCTCTGTGAATGTAAAACCTACACCTTCAATCGACGGAACATCAAAACCCATGAAAAACCCTATATAGAAAAGAAAAAAAATCAACTCGGGTTAACAAATGGTAGAATAGAATGAGCAGCAATGATGACCTGAACGCGCCACTCAAAGCTCAGTTCAAAGCTGTTCAAACTAAATTAGAAAGTTTTCAATTTCGATTGATCGGACTTGTTTTGTGAAAGGAGAACGAAAGAATCCTGATAAAACTTCAAGTGTCTTCTTCGAATCAAAAGACACCTTTGATATGTCTTTCAGTCTCTAGACCAGTGGACATAATTTTCGCTGTTTAAAAGAAAACGGGATGTCAACTCAAACGGGTGTACCCACTAAATATAACGTATAAAAAAAAAAAAAAAGATTTTCAGGTAACTGGCTACCATGGTGAGGAATTTTCAATCGTCAACTAAAAAAATATAAAAACATGTATAATGTATTGATCTGTTTTATACGGTTTATCAACCTGTTGAAGCTTACTTACAGAAAGAATTATTTAAAGATAATAATAACATAATGATACAAATTTTTCTGATTACCCCATAGTTGGGGAAGAAATGGCGAATTTACACCTGTCCCAAGGATACTGCACGTTACGAACTAGACTGGAATTGGAGTTCGATTTCCCTTTGCCGTTACGCATTACACCACAGGCACATCCAAGATTACAGCATCTAGTATTTCCAAGCACTCACCCATATAATTACTGACCAGGCTCAACGTTGCTTAACTCCGGCGATCGTACGAGGATTGTTATTTTTTAACCTGATATGGCTGCAAGCCCCATGAGAGACTAGAGGCGACAAGAGCGATCCAACAGAAAGTAAAGAAAATCGGAAATCGGTGACATGAAAATGAATATCGTGTAGTTTTCCTTAAGAAAAAGAATTGCCGAAGATGATCCTGATGGTGATGTTGATATCTCACACATAGTTCAAGAAAAAGTAATTAAGAAACCTATACAAGAAAAAAGAATTCCTTTGCATAACCCAATACTCGAACCCGTTTTTTTTTGTTTTGTTTTGGCTTTCCTGATTCTCTGAAGGACGTAATTTATTAAATAAAATATTAGTTTTGGGCCCAAGATGAGAACACAGCCAGGAGAAATTACCACATGAAAGATTATCGATTTAATCGCGTCATTTTCCTTTGAGAAGAGAGATAAGAGGAGCATAGCTTTTCTATGTAAAAAATAGCACAACTCCTTTGCCGAAATAGAGCTTGTCCTTCTCCCTGTTTTAGTATAAGTTCCTGAGAGGTTTTCTGTTTGTTTTTTTTCTTTTATTTGTAGAGAATATTATACAATCTGATTGTTATGGTGTGTTTCCTTTTGTAGACCTCTTCTTTCTTCTTATATGTATCTTATCTCTTGTGCTAATATGAATCATTTCAACGCACACTAATCTAAAGTGTAATTCGTTTTTGTTTTGTTCTGTTATTTTCACCCAGAGAAACCATCAAATTATAATCTTATTTGTAAAACAACAACATAATGCAAGAAATATATATAAACACACACGCACACAAATACAGACACACCCGTGTGTGGGAAACAAGCGAGAGGGGCTCTCTGACATGTTTCTCACTCTCACACATACACTCTTACTAAATTTTTTTTTTTTTTCCTGGAATTATGATTCCAATTTCTTTTTGAATTTGTAGGTCTGATGATTTCGATTGTATATATATGTACATATGTACATATATATGTATGTATATATATGTACATATGTACATATATATGTATGTATGTATGTATGTATTGACCACTAATATTATATCTATCTATCTATCTATCTATCTATCTATCTATCTAGCTAGCTAGCTAGCTAGCTAGCTATCTTAGTCTGTTTATAACTCTGTCTTAGTCTATTTATAAAAATCTTAGCCTGTTCTATTAGGTTGGTGGAAAATAATGTCGTTTTCTCACATGTGTTACTATGTGATAAAACGAAATTATTTTGCACCAACATAATATCTATGTATCTATCTTTTAGTATTTTTATTTCTATCTATCTATCTATCTATCTATCTATCTATCTATCTATCTTAGTCTCTTTATAACTATATGTCTTAGTCTTTTTATAACAATCTTAGTCTGTTCTATCTATCTATCTTTTAGTATTTTTATTTCTATCTATCTCTCTATCTTTTAGTATTTTTATTTCTATCTATCTATCTATCTATCTATCTATCTATCTTTTAGTATTTTTATTTCTATCTATCTATCTATCTATCTATCTATCTATCTATCTATCTCTCTATCTTTTAGTATTTTTATTTCTATCTATCTCTCTATCTTTTAGTATTTTTATTTCTATCTATCTATCTATCTATCTATCTATCTATCTTTTAGTATTTTTATTTCTATCTATCTATCTATCTATCTATCTATCTATCTATCTCTCTATCTTTTAGTATTTTTATTTCTATCTATCTCTCTATCTTTTAGTATTTTTATTTCTATCTATCTATCTATCTATCTATCTATCTATCTATCTATCTCTCTATCTTTTAGTATTTTTATTTCTATCTATCTCTCTATCTTTTAGTATTTTTATTTCTATCTATCTATCTATCTATCTTTGTGTATAACTATATGTCTTATTCTGTTTATAACAATCTTAGTCTGTTCTATCTATCTATCACAGTCTCTTTATCTATCTATCTATCTATCTATCACAGTCTCTTTATCTATCTATCTATCTATCTATCTCATTCTCTTCTTTATCTATCTATCTCTCTATCTTTTAGTATTTTTATTTCTATCTATCTCTCTATCTTTTAGTATTTTTATTTCTATATATCTATCTATCTATCTATCTTTTAGTATTTTTATTTCTATCTATCTATCTATCTATCTATCTATCTTTGTGTATAACTATATGTCTTAGTCTGTTTATAACAATCTTAGTCTGTTCTATCTATCTATCTATCTATCTATCTATCTATCACAGTCTCTTTATCTATCTATCTTTCTATCTCATTCTCTTCTTTATCTATCTATCTATCTATCTATCTATCTATCTATCTATCTATCTATCTACTCATTAACCCTTTAATTTCTATCTCTAATCGTTTTTATCCATCTACTCATTAACCTCTTAATCTATTTATCTATCTTTTAGTATTTCATATCTATCTATATATCTATCTATCTACTCATCGACCTCTTTTTCTATATTTTGGCATTTTGTATCTATCTATTTACCCATCTATCTATCTATCTATCTATCTATCTATCTATCTATCTATCTATCTATCTATCTATCTATCTATCTATCTATACAGGAAGATACAATTCATTGTGTAGAAAAGGAAGAAAAAAAAAACTAGGCAAAATTAGTTTTACACACTCTCTCTCTTGTGATTGTAATATTATTTGAGCATGTTTATGAATTGAAGTTTAAGGGTCAGAAACAAAATACATATATGTTGTAACTAGTTACAAAGAGCAACATCTACTAACTAGTCCTCAATACTTCTAACGTCTCTGCTTAGACTCTTAAATGTTTACTATTTATTTGCAATATTTTATTTGATATATCCCTTAGTAGGAGTAGATGTGTTCCCTTATCGTCGTCTACACACTTCTACCCGGTCTTTTGAACAAGAGGCGTGGTTGATCCCTTGTTTCCTGTTTCGGAATGGGTTCCTTCTAAAGTCTGCTTCAACTCTATGTCCCTAACAGCTCCTCCTGAAATTTTATTCGTTAATTAAATGACGTGCTCTTCAAATCTAGAATTATCTGTCAATCATTCTTGTCGTCTTAGCCTTTCGTACGCTATAAAAACTCCACACACTAAGCTTCTACCTTGAGCGGCTCTTGGGCAGTGTACTGGGTAAGAATTAGTTAAAAAAAAAATGGAAAAATAATTTAGTTGGAAATACTCTCATATCTCAGTACTACGGAACTCCCTTTAACAGATATCGGAAGCGACGGATAAAATCTGGGGTACGCGACTTAGTCTATCAGGCGCCTGCTCTGTAGACAGAGTTGTGCATACTCTGTATAAACTGCTTCGCAAGCTGACGATTATTTGGCGAACCGTCTGTTGTTTACGCTAGTGTAACCACATGTGTAGGCTATTCCTCCCCGGTTGTTTCCCCTTTTTTTATGTCGGTTTATTTAACTGTTTTTCCTCTAACTATGACGCCTAGAGGAAGTGGAAAGGGGTCGAATTTAACAGCATACAAAATAGTGTATATTTACAGTGTACATGAATTGTCAGCTTGGATTGTGTGCTGTATTAAATGTACAGTACTATATTATTCCTCTTTCTTTAACTACGAATTCATAATGCAATCGCTGATGTTAGCTACTACAGACTTAGTGTCGGTAACTACAGATAATCGGCATTATCAGACGACTGTTTCTCCCTTTTATCCGTTAAAACAGGGTATGTGTGTTTATCGTATTTCTGAAATATGATATATAAATATCTTATATGGTTGAGTTCCGAAGATTCGCCAACGTGTGAAAATCCTCCTTAGACGAAAAACAGATGAATTAATGACAAAGTGTCGAAGATATTAGTCTCGGACATCAGGATCAAATAGACTTGAATGTTTTTATTGTGATAATTTACTTATATAAGGTCGTAATTCTAGATTCATGAGTTGGCATAGGTCATCACAGAAAAAGCATAGACAAAGAAAATATAGAAATATAGCTCAGCAACGTAGATGTAGCGGAGTTGAGTGTCTTTTTATTGTACAATGAATTGCTGGCTATGCTTATCAATTAGGGAGAAGACGCGTGATTACTTTCTGAATTCTAATTCGAATTTTTCAGTGAGATTTCTTTTGGCCGGTGCGAGCTATACCTGAGCCAGCGACCGGGTGTTGGGGTTAAGCCTAAATGGGGCCCATGGAATTACTTGTGACCCTTGCTATCTTATCAACATTTGCTTTGTTTACCTACATTGCCGAGTAATGCAACTGCCAATTAAAGCATTATGAAATTTTGCGAATTTTGACGACATTCTGGGGTCATTTTTTTTTTTTTTTTTGGTGGGGGCGGTCCAATTCCGTGAATTTGTTTTGCTCATTCTAAATCTTGAAAAAAGCTATATACAATTCATTAATTTTTTTATCCATAACGTTGAATGTCTTAAATTATTCACTTCCTTAAAAAGAAGTCTCTGAAGATGATGTTAAAAATTGCTGGAAAATATTGTTGATTTATTTGAGAAGGAATGATCTATTATGACATGTCTTTACCTCTGAGATCAGATATGATTACTTACATTATTTACATTATTCGGACTGTTATCCTCATCTTCATTGTCATATTCACAACGTTTCGGCAGTTGTAAATATGAAATAAAGGGTTCGGGCGAAATTCCAATCACCTGAAGAAGAAGGCTGGAGCGTAAAACGGCCGAAACATTGTGCATATGGCAATGAAGATGAGGATAAGAGTCCGAATAATGTAAATAATGTAAGTAGGCATATCATAATTTGTATTTAGATACATTGTATTTATTTTCAATTTTTTTTCTGGTTGAATTGTTCACCTATACTGCATATGATCCACTATTGTACATAATAACAAATGTTATAATAAAATCTCTATTTTCTATGAATACTACCTCTAGAAAATTGACATGCAGTAGAGTGGGAGCCCCATATCATAGATTTGGGGAGGAGCATATCACATATTGAGTGGGGCCCCACAAGGTTCTTGCCCTGGCCTTCTCAAGAAATGTAAAATCCAATGAAAATAAAGAAAACTGTGTGGAGCTATGATTTCGTTGGCAAAAAGTCTTCGAAGGATTTGAAACCTTGGGGAAGGCATCACAGAGCTACCTCGCCATTCTTCGCACGGTATGTTAAGAAAACTTATGAAGAGAAGGTACTCTGTGTGAAGCTATTATTTCGTTGAGAGACAGTTTAATAGGAATATGTAACCTTGGAGAATTCATCTCAAAGCTATTCTACCATTCTTCTAAAGATATACTAAGAAAACTTATGCAAAGAATGAATGCTATGTGCAGATATAATTATCGACGTCCTGAGGGGACAGGACGTTAAAAATAGCGGGAAAACGGATTCTGTTTAACTGCTGAAAATAGTCTGTCAAGTTCGTATTTTTGCTATGTTGTAACGTTTCTGTTTAGCTGTATTTTGTTTAATATGGCATTTTTAGAAATGTAAGTAAAGTCTTCGCCGATGCTTTTTCTGTGTCTATTATTACATGCGGTTTCTAATATTGCCAGAGTTGTGCACATTTTGATTGAAATAAAGGCAAGTAACGATATCCTATTGAAAATGGTTTATTCTTTACTCGGTGTTTTACGTGCCGTTTTAATGTTTGTTTCTTTTCGTTCTGTGTTTTTTTTTTTTCTGGGGTTGGGGGTTGTCTATTTATAAGCTTCCCAACTCTCTTCTATTTCCTCACCGCGTTTCATTCTTTTCCGCATCGCTAAAACATGTATCTCAAATATCTCAGTTTTATTTTTGGTTCTATTAGGTTGGTGCAAAAAGAATGCCGTTTTCTCACATAGCAACATATGTGAGAAAACGACAATATTTTTGCACCAACCTAATAATTGTTTAGGATTTAAAACACATTAGAGTAGGTGTCCTCAACCTCCGGTCGCCGGATCACATCCGGCCCGCGAAGGACTTTTGCCCAGCCCGCCAGCTTAACACCTCGGCACTAATTACCTAATTCCTTTGCGGAGTAAATAGCAGAAAAAAATATCAGTTGGTGTTAAACGACTTACAAACCGGTGAATTTTTTAAATCAAACTTTAATTCCGAATCCACTTCTATCTTCTACAAGAAACATGTTTTGTGAAGCTGAATTCAAGTCTATTGTGTAAGGCGAACATGATGGTAACTGTACTGATAAATCATCAGTTACCTCCCCTTAAGTTTTAGGAGGTATAAAAGCACCCTGTTCAATCAATCAGTAGACGAGTAGTCAGAGTAAATAGCAATAAAGCTTTGGTATAAGTTTATTCACTGGTTCTGTTTTTACTAAAAATTATTGCACTTACAACGGAACTTAATATGGAACCAGAACGGTTTACCTATGAGTCAGAGAGCGAAGCAGCAGATAAATGCTGGGTATACTGGCTCAAAACTTTTATGAACTTCGTTTAAACTCCTTGAAAACCTGAATAGTCTTATTAAGAAGTTTGCTCTTCTGACTAACTGTATGTCTCAGTCAATCAACGATATCAATGCAGACTGTAAAACTTATGAAGAAGCAATAGAAAGATTACATACAACCTATGTGAAACCCCAAAATGAACTATTTGCTCGACATATATTCGCTACCCTGAATAGTCTTATTAAGAAGTTTGCTCTTCTGACTAACTGTATGTCTCAGTCAATCAACGATATCAATGCAGACTGTAAAACTTATGAAGAAGCAATAGAAAGATTACACACAACCTATGTGAAACCCCAAAATGAACTATTTGCTCGACATATATTCGCTACCCAGGAATCTGGCGAGACATTGGATCATAACTTAAAGACACTTCGGGGGCATTTAGCATGGACTGCAATTTTCGTCCCATGACCTCTTTGGAGGCACAAGAGGAACATATTCTAGACGCCTTCGTAAATGGCCTACAAATGTTCAGGTAAGTCAACAAGACCCTCCCCTTGAAAGCTGCTTATAATCAAACTTATACTTGCTATACATCAGTCCAGATTTAAAAACAATATATCAGAGTTAAAAGTATCATTAGTAACGATATACTCGTTGCTTAAACGCGTACAGCCACAGACAACTTAACGAGAAACAGCTAAACGTCTTAGAAACGTGAAGAATGGAAAAAAATATTTTATATCTTATAATACAATTCTAATATGTGAATATTACATGCATTATTATTGGATACAGTTAGGTAAAACATCAGTTTTATCAAAACCATGTTTGTTTTAAATACAGCTGTACTTTTTGACTACAATAAATGGATCTATAGTTTGGTCAACGGCGTAGCCACGTCCAGCAGTACATACGCTAATTTTATATCTCGTTTAATACGCGACCGCCTTAAAGTTAGCTTCAAAATTATATCTTGAAAAGTAGCATGATACACGAGTATGTACGATAGATAGATAGATAGATAGATAGATAGGCAGACAGACAGACACTGAACAGACATAGGCAGACAGACAGATAGATAATGAACAGAGATAGAGAGATAGTTTGATCATTGGCTTACCTGACGCCAACAGTACATACCCTAACTTTATATTTTGCGTATGATACGACCCCCTTAAAATTAGTTAAAACTTAGGTCTTAAAAGGCCTAATGATACGCGTGTATATACAGTACTGTGTTTAAACTGAATAATGTCTTACGGCATTAATCGAATATTATGCCTGCACTAATCGAAATTTGGTGTAAATATTTTCAGCGTACTAATCGAAAACGCATTATCTGAATAATTCCTGTATTTTTATAACAGTAAAATTACCTGCCTACCCAACAGAAATAAATCTGAAACAACAAGAGGCAAAGAAAATGCATGTATGGTCACGAGCAACAAAGAGAGATCTCGATGTTGCCTACAAAGTTGAGACATCAAATCAAGCAAGTAAAAAAAAATTAAATATTGAAGAAATGTTTTAAATTCGGCTCCGAAATCCGCAATCGCAGTGTCATGGCGAAAGATGCTTTCCAAAAGATAAGTAGAGTATTAAGAAACAGGAAATCTCGTAAGAAACAACAGTGAATTTTCATGCAATATCAGTCCTCCTATTAATATCTAGGAAGGGTCTTAACAGAAGATGGAAAATGCGACACCGAAATCCGAAAGCGCATTGGCATAGCGAAAGGTGCCTTCCAAAAGCTAAGTAGAGTATTAAGAAACAGGAAAATTGCGTTAGAAACAGCACTGAATTGTCATGTAATATCAGTCCTCCTATTGATATCTAGGAAGTGCCTTAAGAGAAGAGGGAAAATGTGAGACCGAAATCCGAAAGCGAATTGGCATAGAGAAAGATGCCTTCCAAAAGCTAAGCAGAGTATTAAGAAACAGGAAAATTGCGCTAGAAACAGCAGTGAATTGCCAGGAAAGATCAGTTCTATTAATACCTAGAAAGTGTGTTAACAGAAGAGAAAAAATGCAACACAGAAATTCGATAGCGTTTTGCCATAGCGAAAGTTGCCATCCAAATGCGACGTGAGCTATTTAAAAAAATGAACATTTCGTTAAAAAAAATAAATAAATGAAAGTCGACTGAACCGTCATATTGTATCAGTCCTCCTATATGTCAGTGAATGCTGGACATTATCCTCAAAAATAAAGAAGAGACTTGAGGTAAGAGAAGGATCCTTAGAATCACATGGACGGAAAGCGTAACGAGGAAGTTTTAAGCAAAATAGAAACAAAAATTACACATCTATTTAGAGTCAGAAAGAAAGAGATGGAATATCATATAATGAGGAATGAAGGTTTGGAGAATTTGACACTCACATGACATTGAAGGCAAGTGTGACAGAGGAAAGCAGTTAATGCGATTTTGTAAATAGTTTGTAGGCCAAGGCTTATGAGAGATGCCAAAAAGACGCGAATTACTAAAGCAACAAAGGAGAGAAACTTGTGGAGTACCATCATCACTAACATTCTGAGATGACACGGTACATAGAACAACATTCTTTTTATATTAAGCTTTTACATTCTGTCGCATTCTGCCAAAATAATGGCGTATTCACAGACGAAATTCTCTTCTATATTCTGTAACTCAAAATTGGAATTGATTTTCTTTTAACAATAGAAAAAAAAAAGGGATTTTATTTTTATTTTGTCTGGATAAAGAGAGAAAAATAGAGAAAGATTACTGGAATCAGTCGGTCCAGATGCGTATCTAACCCTAATTGTTTCATACTCGCAAAAGATATAAAACAAGTACATATACGCGCGTGCGCACACACACACACACAATGTTTACTCCTCTGAAGTCGTGACCAGAATGCTTAAAATTTTTGCTTTATTTTACAGCGGCATGTCGAGAATTTGGAGCTGACAAAGATTTTGTAAGAAAGAGGCACATTTCTTTTGTAGAATATCCCAATAATTCCAATAGATTTCTTCAAAGAAAATAAGAAAGAAGAAAAAAAAATCAAATACTTTTACCATTTTATTTTGCATCTAGATAGCATCGAAGACCATTGATTCTCATTGTTCTAATGCTGTGATAGATATCAAAATCGATAACCTGATATGAGTAAACTGGTTAGTTAGATGCTTAGATATCTCAGAGTAGAGTAAAATATATATTTATGTATAATTTATGGGGTCACATGAATATATCATGGCTTTAGAAAAGGAGATTTTCCCAAATGATATCTTAACATATAATATAGAAAACTATAAGTAGCGAAAGAGTATGAAAACATTACTTAGCTTAAATATGGTAAATCTAAAACCTGTAACAACAGCAAAAAAGCTAATTGCTTATCGCCATTCGTTTTGAAGAAGAATGCGTTTTGAAGTTAAGGAATGGATATAAAAATTGGTGCACAACGCCTAAGTTCATAGTGGGAAGAAAAATATTACCAAAGAACCAGCACAAACTTTGGTTATTGTGCACGGATTCATATCATTTGTTCTCAATAGAACACTGAAATTAGAAGAACAGGTAACCAATTCGCTTCATTTATTATTCGTATAAATTTTCGATTTAACATTTTACCAGTAAATATTTTCCATTGCTGTTCATATTTGAATACTTCTGCATATATTAGATGTTAGCATATACCTAAAATTAATCTTTTTAAATACATTACATATATACCGGGTGTAGCAGCAAAGATGTCCAAATGTGGTGCTAAAACAAATTTGCCAATTGTTAGATTAATATTTGAACCATTGTATCTTAGAAATGATTACATATTCAGGAATCTCTGAGATTTTTTATAACGCTATTAAACTTTACTTTGAGCAATAACAATGTACAATTACGCTCCAAGCTTAACAGAAGAATCGGGATGAAATCGTTCATCAAAGAAAATGAAAAAAAAATTATAAACGAATCATTAATTAATCATAGATAAAGATCGGAAGCTCATGAAGGATCAAAATAGAGTTCAAATATATATGTATATCATTACCGGATCATTTTTCAACTTACTCAAGATGATCTTCGCTCTTTCTAACCTTATAACTTTATGTCCTGGTGTAACAAGTTGCCTCATACACGTGTCACGTGCGATTTCATTTTCAAGTCTTTTTTCCACTGCTCTTTGGACGGTCATAGCTGAAACTCCTCTCTCACATGCCAACAGTCTTATGCATTGAGTCGGATCTTTTTTAATTAATCTCTTTAGCTTTAAGTTGAAATCATGATCCGTCTTTCTCTTGTGACCTCGTGATCCAGTTTTCCTCTTTACTGATCTCGCTTTTTTAAACTTAACCGCTCTCTTGATGGATCTTGAATTGGCTTTGAAGATGGAAACCAAAGTATGAATTCTGGTAACATTATTGAGGGCATGCATGATCTTTCTCCTCTCACCATTGCTCAGTTGGGAAGACAGTAGGAATGACACAAAATGATTTCAACCTGTTTTCTTTCTAGCTGAATGAGTCAAAGAGTTTTTCACTTAGTCTTACGACAAATGGTGTCAATATTGCTAAATATCTTATCTGAAAACTTGGAAAAAAAGAAACTTAAATAGTTTAGTGTTTTTTTTAAATATTAAACATTTCGGATGGCCAGTTATGCTGCAACAAGATTTGGATAATTTTGTTGTTACACAGGGTATATATATATATATATATATATATATATATATATATATATATATATATATATATATATATATATAGATATGTATTACGAAACAAGTTTGATTAAAAAGAATCGACAAGGTCTTTCCGTTTAATTTTTTATTATATTTTCCATTTTCTGGATAAGGTGTTGAGTATTGTGCTCGATGTAGTGGGTAAACCGTTCGAATCTAAGTTAATGTTTTGCTATATTTTTGGAAGTACTTTCGATTTTTGCTGCCATTATCAAGAACCGACATGGTGTCCGTATGGTAGTTAAGATGCCATTGTCTGTATCTTCTGTTTTTCTTTGCAAAGCTGTACGTTTGAAATGGTCTAGCGTGACGTCATATCTAAAGGCCAATGGGAACGAAGCTGCACAAAAGATGTTTTTATTTATTAATTTAATTTAAATTTTTATTTTTTTTTTAAATTTTTTGTTTAAATAAAATACTAATTACATCATAAATACAAATAAGTGTATTTATATTAAACCTAATTGAGCTATGCTCATAGAGATGTTACGTAAGGATTGTCGTAGTATATCCAACATAAGTATTTACGAATTTTGATTGGCCAGGAACACAGTTCCTTAAGGGTCATGGGAATTTTTTAAGGGATATTGGTTCTCTGTAGGTGAATTATTATTTTCGATAATGATGTTAACGGTTTTTAATTTATCATCGTAGATAATTAATTGAATTTTTTTCTTTTTGTCGACTGGAGTTGTATATTTCTTTATAATGTGTTTAAATGAAGATTCGTCTTGCTTATAGGGTACTATGCATTTGATTTTTGTAGAAAATGTTAATGTTATTGGATATACAGAACATTCGGACAATTTTTACAAACTTTATGTCCATAAAAGTAATCACTTATGCGAAAACAAAATAAAAACAAAAAAAAAATATAAATAAAAAGAACCTCCTTAAACGCAGCAACTTGTCAGTCGTTTTTTAATGAAACTAGCACACAAACACACACACACATGAACACACACACACACACACACACACACACACACACACACACACACACATATATATATATATATATATATATATATATATTTAGTTTATGAAAAACTAGGTAATCCGTATGGGTAAACCCAAGGAGGATAAAATCCAGAGAGCTCAATGTAAATCCAGAGCAAATAATATCTATCTGTCTATCTATCTATCTATCTATCTATCTATCTATCTATATATATATATATATATATATATATATATATATACCCAAGTATAAATTAGCTAAAGTAACTTCAATGAAGAAATAAATTGAATAACATATATATTTCTTCTTTTCTCCTCAGTAATCTTATAGTTGTAAACTTAATAGCGAATAAATTTTAAATTTTGATTTTGTAATTAGCAGTTTTTAATTTTGATATTAAATTTTATCATATAATTTAGTAATTATTGGTTGGAATAAATTCTTTTTTAATACTACCCATATTTTAAACATCTGAATAGATATTATAAGATGACTTCGTTATCAAGCTTTTTGAATTTTCCTATGCTTGTGTTTTGATTGGTCCATCTAGCCTTTGTAACAACGTTTTCCCCTTTCGAAGGATTGTTAATTAATTTGAAACTTTTAAAACCATTTATTTTACATTCAACGTCATCACTTGATAAGACACCGAGGGTGTTGAAACAAAATGGCTATTTTTGTAGTGATTTTATAACATATTTATGTTATAAATTTTTTTAAAAATAAATAATTATATATATATATATATATATATATATATATATATATATATATATATATATATATAAATAAATGACAATAGGACAACTGCAGTTATTGCTGACGCGTTTCGTCCAAACACGTCAGCAATAACTACAGTTTTCCTATTGTCATTTATATTTATAAATATTGTCTTTTCTGCAGGTTAACTCTGAGAAATTTTCATATATATATATGCATATATTATACATCAAAAATCCAAAATTACCTCACGTCGATATAGTCTATTTCAAACTAGCACTTCTATAGCTGGGGAAAAAAGAGATGGATTCATGCCTTTTCTAAGGGTGTGAGCACGTAAGTGAAAGTAATGAACTCGACTGGAATTCGAACTCGGTTCTCCAATTCCTCAGTCATTTACTCTACCGTGCCAATAGGAAGATGCAGAACAGGACAAAAAAAAATTGTAATTAATTTTAATGATTACTAGAACAGACAGATTAATGTTCAGTAATTCCAAGAGCCACTCAATCTAGAGATTTACTGGATGGTCTTAGTATTAATTATGGATATGTAGGATATACAACTATTTAGTCTCGATTCGAAGATATTAGAGATTGTAGTGATCGGAAGATTCCACTATTTTCCACGGAACAGTTGTTCTGTGGAAAATAGTGGAATCGCCAAATAGTAGTCAAATCGCCTTTCGGTTTAAGGTGCATTCAGCCAAATATCCATTCTGCCAAATGTCCGTTTGGCCAAATGTCTCTCGGCCAAAGGTGCAGTCACGTTCCGCTTGAAATCTATAAAATTTTTCTTTGGAAATCATTTATTTTTAGGAAAATAAGATTTTTATGTTCAGTAGTTGTTATCGCTCTTTCAAACATAGATGGAAGTTTCCTCCCCACCTTTTGTCTGAGGTAATGTATAATATCAGCATCTTTTTTTATATAAGGATTTTCTATTCGTGTTGCATATGCCATTTATTTTAGTTTTTACTACCATTGTTTGTAGTCGTCAAATGAGGGAGTTTCTGTTATTTTGTACAATTCTTTGTGATTCAATATTCAAAGCAGGATGATCATTGCAAAGACCCTTATGCTTCACTCGATCAAAGCCATTTTGAGTATTTTATACAGCTGAGAGTTTAGATATTTTTGAACTGGTTTGGTGCCATACATGACATTCATATGATCGTCTCGATTTGGCTTTAGATATGACCTGGAAGTATAAAATTTTCCAAGCCGTCCATCTTCAAATATCTCAGAAATTTCAGCATAGTGGAAATAGTAGGTAAGTAACTGAATAAGTAAGTGTGTAATACGTAAACTAAGCAATTACTTATTATCTGTCTATTGTAAGTTTTACGCTATTTACCTTGTTCGGATTGTTGTACTCATCTTTATTGCCATATTCACAACGTTTCAGCAGTTGGACTTTCGAATCGAACTCATTATTTAGTCCACCGTAGTAGATTATTCTAGTTCAACGTGCCATGCCTCTTTCGGATATCATATGTCCCTGAGGATAAAGACCTTGATTGAAGTAATCCAGTGACTTGACCCAAAGATTTGGCCACAGCAGCGATTAAAAAAAAAATCTTGGAGAATTGACTTAAAGGGAAATAATATTTTCCTATCTCTTAATACTTTGCTTAGTTTCTGAAAGACATTAGGAGATGGTCCAGCATTCACTACTGTATAGGGCATTAGATATTACATAGCAGTTCAGAACTCTTTGTTTCCAACGACATTTTCCTATCTCTGTGTATATTTCTGAGATGAGATATTGTAAATATTCACATCGTTCGGACATTTTGTACGCTCCGACGCTCTTCAGGTGATTGGAATATCGAACTGTGGATAAAAGTTGATTGGATGCAGTGACTTGACCCAAATAGTTGTGAGCTCAATTCCGGGCTACTGTAGTGGTAAAAAAAAAACGTGAAGAGTTGAGTTAAAGGGAGATAACTGAAACAGCCGGAAGCATGGCATGTGGAACTAGAATAATCCACCCCGGTAAACGAAATAAAAAGTTTGTTTCGAAAGTACATTCACCTGAAGAAGAAGAAGAAGAAGAAGAAGAAGAAGAAGAAGAAGAAGAAGAAGTCCGTAGCGTACAGCGGCCGAAACGTCGTGAATATGACATTAAAGGTAAGGACAACATCCCAAGCAATGTAAATAGTGTAATTAATGATTTATTACATAGAAAATATTTATGCAAGCATTCGAAAAATGGTAAAACCAATGAATTTTAATTTTAAACGTATTTTCTTTTGCCTCTATGCTTGTATAAACAACCTTAACATGCATATATTCTTTTAAATGAAATATTCGATGCAAAATATACAAATTACAAATCGGTTAAAAAGCAATTTTTAAAAATATTTTACTTGAAGTAACAGGCAACAGAATTTCTTCAAGTAATTTTTGTATTTTTTGAACGTCTGATTTTTTGTTTGTATGTGTCTACGTGTATGCAGCTGAAGCTTCCAGAGTAATTAAAATCTTACATGCGACGAAAAACGAAGTTAGTAGAAAAAAAAAATCAATTCACGAGGGGAATAAGCAGACGGAAGCTGATGCGCAAACAGTTATGGCGATCTCTTGTTCCTCTCCGTTTATAATTTAATTGCAAACATAGGCACAAAACATGAAAAACTGCCTTAAACTTTTAGCGAAAGTAAATACATTTTCAGTTTCTTTCAAACTTTGTCTTCTCTCATTTAAATCAGTGACAATCAAACGATATTTCGCAGAAACGCCTCTTCCGTTCTGGATTAATCTGTGGCCGTTTTTCGAAAATATTTCAAGGGAGATAACGATGACAAATCACAAAATATATTGTGAAAACGCTAACGTTATTTAGACACACAATCAATAAAATGTTTATTTTTTTTAACTAGATTGTTGTTCACCCGATACAATGCCCAAGAACTGCTTCTGTAATGGCGTAAAGGGGAAAAAGAAGAACAGTGTATTATGAAGATATGTAGAATAGATAAGGGTTGACGCTCGATTTGAAACGGTTAAATTTGCAGTGATCGGGGAAGCATCCTATCAGGGGTCCTCTTCAACAAAGTGCTAAAAGGGAATGGTTGATTTGTTTTGTTTTGTTTCGTTTTACTGCATATCAACCAGAATGGGTTATTTAATACCGACAAAATTTTTATTGCTGTTTATATTTTTCTCTTCAAATATATATATATATATATATATATATATATATATATATATATATATATATATATATATATATATATATATATATTTTCAAAAATGTATAGTTTGGTTTGGGTTTTTTTCTGGCATATTAACCTCAATGCGTTATTTAATGCTGACATGCTTTTTATTTTTGGTAATATTTTCTTTTTTCAAATATTTACTGCTGATTCTATTTTTTTTTAAAGTATTTCTGGTATTAAAATATATTTTTACACTTTCGTAGTGTTTTGAGTCAGGTTGTGGGATCAACTATTTGCCTATAGCTAGGACCCTAACAGGTGCTACCTCCCCGGGTCAGGTTGGACCTGGGAACACCAGCAATCAAGAGGTTGCTTCCACGCTCCTCAAAACCTTCTGATGAGGGGCCTTGCAGCTGGACGTAGTTTATCATCTTACCCAGGACGCGGATGCAGTTTATCGTCATAGCCAGGACGATAAAAGGGAAGGAGGGTGAGTTGATCCTGTGTACGCAGCAAGGTGGATACATCTCTGTAAAGGACTGAACTGGTAGAATTCAGGAATATAGCTCGTCTTCTCTTTTTTATGAGCCGCGTCCCCTTAGGATATAGGCGAACATGGCTCCCCACAACTACCCGTCTCTTGTAGCTTTTAATAATTCTTATCTCTCTATTATTTCTCCTAAACCCTGTTCCGCCATCCATTTACTCAGTATGTTATGTGTTGTTTTCCTGTTTCTCTTGCCTTCAATCTGTCCTGTGAGTATCAGATTTTCCGAACCATCTTTCCTCATCGTGTGCCCTAGAGATATCATCTATTTCTTCCTGATGTTAAGTATGTTTCTTTTTTGTATTCATTGTAGAACCACTTTTCTCTTGCTTCATGTATATTCTTCATTTCTAGAATTCACTGCTTTGTCGAAGATTGTAATTCAGTATGAGAGACGAATGGATAAAGTAACGTCCAGGAACCAAAAGATATGCGGCAATGTAAATATATGTGATGGATATAGAAGTGAAGTGATTCACTGTTTGTTTGATCAGCGAAAATCGTTTGGGACTCCAAAATCAACAATACTGAAATATTATTCTTTTGAAATTTAATGAAGTTTGTATTATGTCAAAACAAAAGTATTGATTTAACACCGGAATTTTGTTTGTACAACGGCATAATTTCACGTTCCTCGCCGTTCGTATTTGCATTATCATTGCTAATCAAATCTTTAAAATACATTATGTATCCAATTTCCAAACACAGAAAGCCTGATATAATCGGTTGATTTTATTAGGCCACTGAATGGCATAGCGTTTGTTTGTATTTCAGGTCATCTATATGTCTTGTTCTTTCTAATTCTGGGTGTGTGAAAGTTTAACCTATTTCTCTCTGGCAATAGCAGTTAATGTTAGATACCATTCAAGGTCCAGAATATTGAAAGTTGATTCCAGAACTAGACGCAACGAAATCATTCACAAATCTCCCCGCCGCTTTTCCGTGACCTTCCGTGGAAATGTGTTAAGCTTAAAATCTATCGAGTTTCATTATAAGCGAAAAAACAAAAACAAAACTATAAAAAAACCCAACAAAACACTGAACCAGGCAATTTAAACGCATTTCAGCCTGTATCTAACAGCATATGGTTCTTCGTTTCTATAATACATTTTAAGCCTTTTCAACTTGCAGAAATGACGTTTGCTCAATATTAAACAGTGAATCGTGCTGAGAACTTTCCTAGCACACCTCTTATATATTTCAAACATTTCCCGATATTATATATATATATATATATATATATATATATATATATATATATATATATATACTTCGAATATACGCTCTTTAGCGCGAGAGGGCGTCGTCAGTGATGTTCTGATTTGGATCATTGGGCAGTTTCGGGTCTTTCAGACATCATACTGACCTCACCAAGCCGACCCCATCAGAGCTGATCGGACTCTGATACGCCCTCTAAAAAATGCTTGTAGACACTGACTTCTATAAATATACCCCGTTATCACGCATTTGATTGGAGGTTGACCAATAGCCAATCACAACGGTGTGAACTCTATTTAAGTTGTTTACGGGGATTTTTTTTCCTTTTTTTTTCATTTTTGAGTGGACGCCCTTTCATCGGATACGTAGAAGGTAATTTTGTTTTCCGTTTTTACTCACTTCCCATCAAGTTTCATTTCACCAGCTAATAATTACTATTTACAGAGATAATAAGAAAAATTCGTCCATAAAATAAAAACAAACTCGTTTATACGATTAAAATGAATAAATAAATTACAGCGAATTAAACCGAGAGTGCTTATAAATGTCATAATAAAACGTTTAAAACATGTTGACGATTTAAAAAAAAAATACTTTAATCTAAAAATTATATAATATATATAAAATTAAATTTATGTTTTTAGATCGTTAGAAATAAAAACGAATAGGGAAGAGGGGTAAAAAAAAAATTTTTTTTAGGAAGTCGTGATTAATCATGGTTTGCATAAAGTAAGATAGCTGGGGAGAGAGATAAAGAAAAACGGAAAATAAGGTCAAATGGAAGTCAAAGCTCAGGAGATTTCTATTCAGTAATAAAGAACGAAAATGGGGCAAGACTATCGAAAATAGACCTCTTTTGAACGTCACGATGTTATGCAATTATTCTAGATGCTAGGGCTTCGGAATAATAGTGGTTATGCGAAATAATTCTTCGACATTTACACAAGAAGAAAATGAATAATAAATAAATTACATGAAATAATAATAAGTAAAATAACGTATGTTAATTGGGTAAATAATCAGCCGAATTGTTATCGCGAGAATTATAGAAAAAAAAATAATAATAAATAAAATAAGGAAAAATTAAATAAGTAGAATAAAATATAGAATGAAACGAAAACGCTTTCCTTCCTCCTTTCATTTGAAGGTTCGTATGTATTATTTACAATGTCTGGCTAACGAACCGTATATATATATATATATATATATATATATATATATATATATATATATATATATATATAAAACTTTCGATTACACGTATTTACATACCGATTACGGCATTTATAATTAGTTAAAAGTTGTGGCATATCTTTACACTATTTACATTTAATATACAGTGTGTTTCAAAAAGAATACGCCAAAATCATCACGTGATATGTCAATAACGAAAACAGTTACAAACCTCTAGCATGAACACGTGTGTTGTATATACATTCAAGTTTCATTTCATGTTTTATAAGTGCTCAATGTGGCCACCACCGGCAGCGTAGACAACATCAAGGCGATATGAGAATTCCTCCGAAACACACCTCAGCATGCCACGGCCCACCGTGTTGATTGCAGCTGTTATTCGATCTTTCAAGTCATCGATACCAGCTGGAAGTGCTGGAATATAAACTTGGTCTTTAACATACCCCCACAAGAAAAAGTCACACACAGTGAAGTCTGGGGATCTGGCAGGCCAAGCACAGAGAGCAAGGTCTTTAGCACCTTTCCTCCCAATCCATCGCTGAGGCACGTTTTCATTCAGATGAGCTCTAACCCCGAGATGCCAATGGGGTGGTGCTCCATCTTGCTGAAAAATGAAGTCATTCGAAGCTGCCTGCACCGTGACAATGGCGTTTGTTTTCGCGAACTCAAGCACGCAAAACGCCTTCTGCTGAGGAGTCGCGATTTTGATTGATCTTCCCAGAATTCAGCTGAACCGGAAGTTACTAAAGACAGCGGTGAAACTCAGACCCAATCAAACTTTGATAACTACTGTATCAAATAACCACTGATTGAGTCCTCTACAATGCTATAGACCTGAAATAACAGCGCAATGATTTTGGCGTATTCTTTTTGAAACACCCTGAACAATGAAATTTACAAAGTTACACACTGCGTAAAATTTACATTAATTTAGGCTTTCCCCAGTTTGCACGTCCATGCACTTGCTTGTCTTAGCCATAACCATTTAGCTGTTCTTTCTGCTGTCGCGGTAATGGTTTAGATAGCCTTTCGTTTTTTGTTCACACTATCCCAATATTTGTTAAGGCGCTAACTAGTGATCTTGCCACAAAACCCCTTGTGCCTACTTCGATTGGTTTTCAGCTTGCCTTCCATCCATTATTCCTACAATTTTCCAGTAATTCATCGTATTTTAGTTTTTTCCTTTCACTGGCTTCTTCTTCGTTATCCTCATAACAGACTGTTAGTTCCCACATGATGACTTTCTTTAGTTTATTAGAAAAAAAGGACTAGGTCTGGACGCAATCGGGTTTTGGAAATGTGATCGGGGAAATTTAGCCTTTTACCTAAATCCACTCTAAGTTCCCAGTCTGTTGCACATGATAAACAATTATTTGCGGTCATTTTTGGTGGGGTTCGGTTTCGCGCCAGCTTTAATAAAATTTATGACGTTCATGTTTGGATTGGGTTTGTTTGTACGGATGGCTGTACTAACGACTTCTGCTATTTCTTTAGTATTTGATCATGGCTCCATCAATACCTACCATCAACTAGGGCTTTGCAGTTACTAAGTATATGTTTTAAAGAACCTATTTGACCGCATAGGGGGCATGAGGGCGATTCTGATTTAGTCCATAATTGTAGGTTAACGGGGCTTGGTAGGAGGTCATAAACAGATCGGATCAAAAAGTCCATGCCCAATTCGTTACACCATAGATCTGACCATCCGACTTTCCTAGGTATCATTGTCTCCCATTTTGTCCATGAACCTTGTTGTTTAAACCCGATCATCTTTGCTACTCTCATTTCCACTCTTCCACTGCGCGAATTTCGTCTAGTAAAAGTTGGTGTTTTTCCTTACCTACGGCTTTGTCGATTCTAACAGTAGGAAAGAAACCCAGCCCTGCCCGACCCGTAGCGTCAGTGCCCAACACCACTTTTTCGCGAAGACACTCTTCTGCCACTTTCAACTCCTTTACAGCTTTCCATTTCCTCCCAGTGTAAACTTCAATATTTGCTCCTACTACTTTTGGGTCCGTGGAGAACTTGTATTGTATTATTGTTCGCACCTTAGCGACTTTGCATTCTTCTACAAGGCTTTTAAAGGGGAGTTGAAGAATGTTGGAATTAACGTAAAGGGCGGCACTACTTAGAAACTTTGGTAGACCTAGCCATCTCCGTAAACAGGAGTTGATATTTTTTTCTATATGTTCTACTCTAGAGGTAGCGAACTCATAGATGGAAAAAGGCCACAATATTTTGGGAAGAATAACATGTTGATAAATCCAAGCCTTGTATCGTCCGGGTAAGCCAGACTTGTCTACTTTATCTAACCATGCTTCTAGGCTATCCTTTGTTTCCTGGATTGCGTCTTTCAGGGTATTGTCAAAACGCTTACCCAAAGTTCTTGATTGAGTTTTGCTTTATAGTCGCGATATACTCGCCAGACAATTTAAAACGCTCCCTATCTGTTGTTTTCCCTTTTTTCACCAATCACCTTGATTTGGGAGCATTGAAACTCATTCTTGCCCATAAAATAAGTTTCTCAAAAACCTTCTAGTAACCATCTCGCACCAATCACAGACGAGGTTGTTATGGTCATATCGTCCATGTATGTCCTAATTGGCGGTCGCTGTTGACCAGATCTTGTTAAAGGACCTCTGCATTCTATTTCCGCCGCTTTTATAAGCATATTGATAGCTAAGGAAAAGAGGGTGGCTGAGACAGTTCTGCTTGTTATAATGATTTTTCCAATATATGCCATGCAGATGTTATATTTCCTGCTGCTGTTCTCATTTTGAAATTGTTATAATAGTCTACTATGGTCTCTATAATTTGGAGAGGAACATGGTAGCGATTTAACGATTCTTCTACCAAGTTGTGTGGGACAGAGCAATAGGCATTCTTAAGATCCAGCGACAGAAAAGCCATATCGCCCTTATGTGCTCTCACGTTTTTTAGCAGCTGCGTGATGATACCTGTATGTTCTATGCACCCCGGTATGCCTGGAACGTCTCCTTTTTTAACAGAGGTGTCGATATACTTGTTCTTTAAGAGGAAATCTGTCAAGCGTTGATTCAAAATACTGAAGAATATTTTTCCTTTGACGTTCAATAGGGAGATGTACTTAAATTGATTTAATGTACTTGCTCCTTCCTCTTTAGGGATCCATATACCTTCTGAGCACCTGCATTGTACAGCTATCTTCCCTCTTCTCCAAACAATTTTTAGCAATCTCTATAACATACGGAGCAACAATGGGCAACGTTTATAAACTAAGTAAGGGACTCCGTTAGGTCCTGGAGCTGATCCCGATCTGGCTGTTTTTAATATTGTTTGAACTTCTTTCAATGTTGGTTCTTTAAGTCAAAAGGGTATGTAGGCAAATTAGGTGTGATTAGAGAGGAGTTTTCTCTTAGCTGTATATGTTTATTTGGGTCACTCAAAGTCTTTTTAAGGAAGTCATTTATTTCGTCAGGGGTAGATGTTAACCTTTCATTATGTTTATCGCCTAATAATTTCTTAGTGAAGCCGTATGGATTAGAGGCGAAAGCTAATCGTTTACGCGCCCTTTCCTTCCTTCTATTCCTGTGCCATTCTGCTCTCCGTAAAGATTTCATTTTGGAACGGAGGATGTTACAGAGCTCTTGCAACGGTCCCTTTTCTTCCGGTTTTGCTTTCTTATATTGCTTTCGGATACCTCTTAATTCCCCTCTACATTGTTTGATTTTACTTTCCCTTCGATTTTCTGAAGTTTTTTCTTTTGTCTTCCTTTCCTCGTATCCGAAGCGCTCTGAAGCGTAGCTAACTATGATTTTCGACATAGTACTTAAACGGGTATCTACCGAGCCTTTTGAGATTGCCCTTAGTATTTCGCTGATGTCTAAATCGAAGTCTCGCCAAGCATTTTTGTCGACGGCCGCATGCCATTTGATCTTTTGCCGAAATGTCTCAGATGGTAATTCGGGGTATACTTGTGCCTCTGCTTGGAATAACTGGGCTCTGTTGTGAGCTCCCCGGCCCAGTATTTCCTGCGTCTCATCGGGAGAATTTCCTGTGGGCTGCAAATGGTTAGCTTCCAATTGACATTTCATTTTGGCTTGATGGATTTTTAGGCCGCGTTTATTCTTGCATTTGTCTCCGGCATGGGCAAGTCATAATCATTGTACGTGGGTGTGAGGCTTGGTTAGTCTCCAGTTGATCCATCCTAATAGGGATCTCATTCTCCCCACCTCACGGGATCCCTTGGGGGTATTTATTCTTATATGTGTCTGTAGCTAAATTTTGATCTGCATACCAGGTAGCTAGCCCAGGAATGTTTTAATTTGTGGTTTCTCCTCACCGTCAATTGTCTTTCCAATTTGTCATCTAGTCTATTCCTAGTAGTCAAACGGCCTTTTCCGGACGTCACTGTCTTGGCAGGAAAAACTACTTTGAATATACGCTCTTTAGCGCTAGAGGGCGTCGTCAGTGATGTTCCAATTTGGATCTTTGGGCAGTTTCGGGTCTTTCAAACATCATACTGACCTGACCAAGTCGACCCCATCAGAGCTGATCGGACCCTGATACGCCCTCTGAAAAATGCTTGTAGACACTGACTTATATATATATATATATATATATATATATATATATATATATATATAGGTATAGATATAGATAAACCTAATGAGCCAGACAAACTTACCCAGGTTTCACCTAAGCGGATCGTCATATATATATATATATATATATATATATATATATATATATGTGTGTATATATATATATATATATATATATATATATATATATATATATATACATGTATATATATATATATGTATATACATGTATATATATATATATATATATATATATATATATATATATATATATATATGTGAAAAGTGTGTGTATATAAATATAAATAAATATATATATATATGTATAATTATCTGACGATCGCTAAAGCGTGAAACCCAGGGTCACAAGCTCACATCTATCCAACCATATATATATATATATATATATATACATATATGTGTGTGTGTATGTATGTGTATGTATATATATACATATATATATATTTATATATACATATATGTGTGTGTGTATGTATATATATATATATATATATATATATATATATATATATATATATATATATATATATGTGTGTGTGTGTGTGTGCACGTATTGTGTATAATTAAAAAAGTTTGGTTAAATAATTTAGGCATATCATGTCGATTAGTTTTCGCTGTGATCCTTTCAATTTTGCCGATTAAATTCTTGGTAGCCTTAGAAAATTGATTAAGAAAAATACCAAAATTTCTTTTCAAATATATCTTTTTTTTATTTTCCCCAAGTACTTTCAATCTCGTCTGAGACCATCTTCAGGGGGTTAAGCTGGCTGTGAGTAAAACACGTGAACTTTGAAATCTTGAACGCTGCATAAACTGTAAAAGCGAACAGTTGAAATGCTTTGAATTTAAAGAAACACGTATACATTCTCACAGAAAACATAACCCCCTGAAGATGGTCTCAGACGAGATTGAGAGTACTTGGGGAAAATAAAACACATCTATTTTTTTGTGCACGCATTCCTTCGTCCCTTTTGAACAAAATGAAATAAACTTATCCAAGAACTCTAGGAGCCATTCCATTCCTTTGTTCAAATTTAAATTTAATTTTTATCAGAGGGGAAAAAATTCAGTAGGAGGTTTTATGCCCCCACTCATCGGGGACCCTTTTGATTAAAATGAGATAAACTTATCTAGGTGTCCTGGGTAATGTAGTTTCAGAATATATGTCATTATAGGGGGGTCTATCACCAAAGCGTCAGGAGTTTCATAGCAAGCAAACAGAGACTATTCACAGATTTATGTATATATATATATATATATATATATATATATATATATATATATATATATATGTATATATATATATATATATATATATATATATATATATATATATATACACGCGCACATACACGCGCGCACACACACAAACACACACGCATATATATATATATATATATATATATATATATATATATATATACATACATATTTGTCTAATCAATTTCTTGATGTTGAGATAAAATTCCTGAAGGAAGTCGCCATAGATTTTTTTTTAATATATATATATATATATATTTTAAGACATTTTTATGTTTATGCATTCTTCTTATAGATAAAATATTTAAGTAAATGCTCTGTTTATAATAAACAGTATTAAACAACATTTACCGGCCTGAATGACCGAGAAATTTTCACAGAAAATATTCCTCCGCCGACAGGATTCGAACCTTTATCCTATACGGAACCGTCATTTAGCCTGACGTGCCTTTACCGATTTGGCCACAGAGGAGCGTTCGGTTATCAAGGTCGAATTTACTGTATTTAAATATACTATTAAAAGTATTAGAGGCATGTTATTCATGCCAAATGAAGGACGAAAGTCCCTATAAATAATAGTCTGCAAACCCTTCGGTTTTGAGTTAAGTTTAAATACAGGTTACAGAGGATGACACTGTTTTGCCATAGAGAAGAGGTTAGATGTGTCATTGGCGTATATTTGTGGCTTGTCTGTCTTTAACGTGTGTAGTAGTGATATAAGTGAGAAGTGTTCCGTTTAGCAATGGTTAAGTAAAAATAGATATGATTTATACACACGGCCCCGTGAGTGGTAATGGACGCGAGGCTGCACGGCAGTGTCAGATTACGTTTCCTGGGCAAAGGCAGCCGAGTCCTCCAACCTTTGCTGCTGTTTATCATCAAGTTGCTGAGACGGGGTTCGTGGCTCTACAAACTATGGATCGATAAGGAGCGAGATCCGCCTGACCACGAAGATAATAAAATTATTTTTTGATGGTATCTTGGATTGTACATTTAACAGCGTCTCCCTTAAACTTTAAACTTAATAACTCAAAAACGACGAATATGTGGACATACGTTTTTATGAATTTTTGTCCTTTTGGTGTTAAGAACCCACCAAAATTTGTAAATATGTTTTTGACGCCCACATCATATGTTGGTTGGTTGAATTTGTTTATTTGCCTATCAACCTCTATGGGTTGTTTAATCCCGAAATCTAAATATTTTGAATACAATTTTATCGTATCTGTTTATATCTCTGAGATGAGGTATTATGAAAATTTTCATTATTTACATTATTCGGACTGTTATTCTCATCTTCATTGCTATATTCGCAACGTTTCGGTCGTTTTACGCTACGACATTCTTCAGGGGATTGGAAGATAAGGATAACAGTTCGAATAATGTACATAATGGAATGTATTGTTGGTCATTTTGCTATAAAATTGATTGTAATTCTATCATAAAATCTATTGTTCTTAATTTTACTATAAATATGTATTGTTAAGAATTTTTTATATACAAATGTATTTCTGGCATCTTCACCATAAAAATGTATTTTTATGTTTTGTTTGAGGGTTCACAGTGTTCCATAGACGGGTCCCTGACTGGTGCTACCACCCAAATCAGGGTGGAGCTACGAAAAACATCAATTCAGTGGTGCTTACAGGCTCCTCAAAATATCTAATGTTTTGATCAGAGGCCATGATGTCAAATGTAGTTTATCGTCATATCCAAAACTAACATATATATGTAAAAATTTCAGATACAGTATATCTGTAAAAAGACTAAATTAAGACAAAAGAAAAACTTAACCGAAAAAGAAAAACTTAAGAAACACTTAAGCCTCTTAACCGAGGCTTTTCGTCCCATGAAGGACTTTATGAAGACAAGTGCAAGGATTTTATTTTGTGTCATGTATTTATATACAAGAGCAAAATGGACATTTTCTTTTCAAAATTTTTAACATTAGGACACACAAAATTATTAATCAGGGCAGCAGAAAAATATTGAGGGCACCAATTGACACAATTAAATGGCTAATATAATTATATAATAATATATATAGATTAACAGTAAATTCTTAAGAAAAATATGATCTGTCCATTTTTGGCTAATAAATGAATAATAAATGAATACTATGTTCTTGAATTTTTCAATGAAAGTTAGTATTTAAACCATTTTTGTTTGGTTATTAATTTATATGTTGTACATTTTGAATAATATGAGATTAGGAATATAACTATTTTCTTTTAAGTTTTAAACATTTTTGTGGTCATGTATGTTGTCTTACGAAAGTAGTACTTCTTTCCCGAATATAGATATTGGAAAATATCCGGGGTGTAGATTTATATTTTGATAAAATTCGATTGCAGCACTCTCGAGAATTTTCCTTCTAAGTTAGTAATTTTCCCTTTTAATAAGTGTGACATTCTTTAGTTCGATATATATATATATATATATATATATATATATATATATATATATATATTGTGTGTGTGTGTGCGTATAAAAATCCAGATAGATCTAAAAATGTCTCCCAAAGGGTAATATGAACAAAAGGAAAATGAAAATTTATAAATGTAAATGTAAAGATTTGACTTTGCATCAAGTATATATAAACAGAAGTGAAAACGTTATTTTTTAATTTCTGAATTTAAGAACTGATTAGACACACACGCACACACATATTTAAGATATAATATATATATATCTTAAATATATATATATATATACATATATATATATATATATATATATATATATATATATATATATATATATATGTGTGTGTGTGTGTGCTCCCGGAAAGTCCGGTTGAGCTTTGAGAAAAGGGTAATTTTAAAAACGGTGGCTCATACCGCCATTAACGCATTGCTCTTCGACCAAATTGAACTGAGCTGTCAGGGCCACTGACGTATTTCGCATAGAAAAAGTTTCAAAATTCCCTTCCTGTCTGCCGTGCGACGATAACCTAGGTGTAAAATATTTGACTGATGCCAAATCGGTGGGATTTCGGTCCTGGCTTGAAGCAATCGGACGTCTAGCTACACGGAAGAGCTGTGATACAGTGAAACAGTTTTATATATATATATATATATATATATATATCGGGATAAAAAAGAGAATTGAAAAATCAATTATCAATCCGACTTTACAAAGGCAAGTTTAAAAGCGAAATATGTTTATTTACATTAGATTTAAAATATTAAAAATGTAGCCTCCTTCTAGATATTTGTAATCTTTTTTTTTTTTTTTACTAAGAATTTGCTTTAGTTCTCCATGTCGACATATTGTTAAATTTCTCAGAATAATTCTGAAGCCAAGACAATTTGGATAAAAAAGAGACAGTTGGAAAATATATTTCGTTTCGTCAATCCTACTTTTCCAGGGCAAGTTTAAGAGTGTTCTATTTTTAATATTTTAAATTTATTAAATTTAATGTAACTAAGAAACATATCTCTTTTAAACTTTCCTTGATAAAGTCTGGAAAATGGAATTTATCGTGGTAGCCATCGTTCTTGACCATTTGGCAGTGATCAAAGTATAGTTTCAAGTCAATGGAACCAACCACGAGTCTATGTGTCTTTGAGGCTGAAACCTTCTGAATATGAAAACGAAGATGAAGACAACAGTCCGAATAATGTAAATAGTGTAAATAATTAAAATACCTCATCTCAGAAATATACACAGATATTGAAGGAGTGAATATGGCAACAAAGATGGGGACAACAGTCCGAACAATGTAAATAGTGTAAATAATTAGAATAACTCAGCTCAAGAATATACACAGATATTGAAAGAGTGTATATGGCAACAAAGATGAGGACAATAGTCCGAACAATGGAAATAGTGTAAATAATTACAATATCTCATCTCATAATATAGACAGATATTGAAGGAGTGAATATGGCAACAAAGATGAGGACAACAGTCCGAACAATGTAAATAGTGTAAATAATTAGAATAACTCAGCTCAAGAATATACACAGATATTGAAAGAGTGTATATGGCAACAAAGATGAGGACAATAGTCCGAACAATGGAAATAGTGTAAATAATTACAATATCTCATCTCATAATATAGACAGATATTGAAGGAGTGAATATGGCAACAAAGATGAGGACAACAGTCCGAACAATGTAAATAGTGTAAATAATTACAATACCTCATCTCAGAAAGACAGACAGGTATTGAAAGTGTCGATATGGTAACAAAGATGAAGACAACAGTCCGAACACTGTAAATAGTGTAAATAATTACAATACCTCATCTCAGAAATATAGAGACTGTAACATTAATTAAACTGATAAGAGTTTGCTAGTCGATAAATTAACCGACCTAATCTAATTGTTTAATGCATTCATTCAAATACATATGTTACACATATTGCAATATGTATTTTCTTTTTAAATTCCACATTTATTTGTAAAATTCTATTTTGTTTGGCGTTGCGGAAGCAATGAAATTCTTTGAATAATTGCCTTTTCAGTGAATGAATATTTATGAGTATTTATATCATATCTTTTCGATTCAAAGACAACATGAGAGCCGGGTTCATAGCCATGAACATTAACTTATGCATATTCATGTTTCCAAGGAATATATGTTGAAATGGAATGACTTTGCCTTTATTTATTATTTAATTGAATTTCAGATGCTTTTCTTTTTTTTTTTTAATTCAGTTTAGTTACCGAATCATTTCTTTTGTTGCCTTGAATTCTACACATTTGTATATTTATTGTTAATCTCAGTTTTATTTATTTATTTACACGGCTTGCATGCAGCCAGCTGTCCTAATCTTTATATTTAATTTACGGTTAGAAACTCCTTTTGTTCCACTGTCCATTTCTAGGGATATCTCACTTTTTAGTGTTTTTAGTACTGCTAGGTGATTATTTATCCTGTTTCAACTGAATCCAAGCACTCACTCCTCGCCCCAGGGATTTAATACACAATTACTATATCTGTACTTATTTCTGAGATGAGGTATTATGTACACTATTTACATTATTCGGACTATTGTCCTCATCTTTGTTCCCATACTTATCACAACGTTTTGGCCGTTGTACGCCCCGGCCTTCTTCAGGTGGTTGGAATGTCAAACTGAATCCTTTATTTCGCTCGCTGGGGTAGACAGTTCTTGTTCCACGTGCCATGTCTAATGGATGTCAGTTATCAGTTATCTACTGTTATTTCCCCTCTCCAAGATCTCCACTGCCTTAACCAGGTATTGAACTCACAACTCTTTGGGTCCTTCACTGGATCTACATCAACATAGGAATATTTCAAGGTGACTCTTTGTCTCTCTTACTATTTTGTATATGCCTAATAGCATTAACCAGCGAACTTAACATGGCGGAATATGGCTATAAGTCATCTATTTTACATGGATGATTTATGAAGTTGTATACTAAGAATGCCAGTGAGCTGGAAGGTCTGAAAACAGTAAAATGTTTCAGTGTTGACACTGGAATCGTATTCGGTTTGGATAAATGTGCTAAAGCCAAAATATTACGATAATAACTACAACGACCCTCCTCTATTATCTTAAACTCTGGGGTAACAATCAAAGATTTAGAACAAGAAGAAGCTTATAAGCAAGAAGAAGCTTATAAACTGTGTTTACTATTTACATTATTCAGGCTAATTTCCTCAACTTTGTCGCCATATTTATTACAGCGTTTCGGCCGTTGCATACTCCGGCTTTCTTCAGGTGGTTGGAATGCCTTACTGAAACCCTTACTTCGCTCGCTGGGGTAGACTGTTATAGTTCCACATGCCATGTTTAATGGATGTCCGTTATCAGTTTATTTCCTGTTAATTCACCTCTCCGAGTTCTCCACTGCCTTAACCAGGTATTAAACTCACAACTCTTTGGGTCCTGTCACTGAATCTAACCAACGCCTTTATCCACTGTGGATAAAGCGAAATACAAGGTTACGTTCGACATCCCAACCACCTGAAGAAGGCCGGAGCGTACAACGGCCGAAACTTTGTGATAAATATGGCAACAAAGATGAGAAAAATAATCCGAATAATGTAAATAGTGTACAATTACTATATCACTAAATTTACAAATCAATTCCTTAATCTACTAGGCTATTCTCTTCTTTTTAGTACTGAGCAGTATATAATGTAAATAAAAATGAAATATGTTGATCCGGTTAAATTAACTGGAATTTAAAACTAAACATTTTAATTAATATAAGTGGTAGACTTTTCTCGTTCCACTGTCAATGTCTGATTATATCCCGTCTTTTTCATATATGCTCAGTTATTGCTTGCCCTGTTTCTACTGAATCTAAATTACAATGTGCCCAGCCCAGGGATTGAACTCACAATTACTATGTCGACAAATTCAAGTTTATTAATTTTATTTTGATCTGTCGGCGAAAGGAAAGACAAAATATTGTCGTTAAAAATATTTTCTACTTAGATATACATGATATCTAATACAATTTAGAAGGGGTTGTAAAATTTGATACAGTCATGACAGTTTGGGGGAAAGAGGGAAATAGGAAAGCATAGCATAGGCAGAAAAAGAAGACGACGAAGAGAAATGAAGACGACAAAGAAATGGAAAAAGTAAATAAAGAAAAAAAAGCAATATATTAGGAGAGGAAGAAGTTGAAGAAGTAGGTATTGTACAAATGAAGAGAAAAAGAAAAAGAGATAGAAGAGGAGGAGAGAAACATTTTTTTTTATACTATTTTACACCAAATACAAGGCTTCAGAGCCCGTCAAAGAGGATTGCTGAATGAGATTTTTGTAAGGGCATAGCGAGAAGATCATGAGATATGCATTGGTAGGATGAGTATGATAGATTTAATAGCTGCATCTTCTGCATGGAAAGTTGGTTCACTGTGTCGTGACAGAACGTTTTTTTCGTCAGAGGCCATCTTACTCATCTAAAAGTCGCCCATTTGTCCATGCATTGAATATTGTTGCTAAATCTGGTCTGACACCCCTGCTGTTCATCTCGAGGTTCTCGACAAAATCCAAAGAATGATTTGCAATGTAATCGATCCTGACTTGACATCTCAACTTCAGTTACTTTCTCATAGACGTGATGTGGTTTCCCCCTGTCTTTTCTACAAATATTTTCACGGCAGCTGTTCTGATGAGCTGCCCTACCTGATACACCTTTTATATGAATTTAAGCGTGCTTACTAGTTTGGCATCTACCCAGGTTGACAAAATAAAGGGTTCAGTTCCAAATTCCAATCTCCTGAAGAAGGACGGAGTGTACAACGACGGAAACGTTTTGAACATGGCAGTAAAGTTAAGGACAACAATCTGAACAATGTAAATAATAGATATTTAATGCTTGTCGTTTTAACAATTCTATGGTTGTATCTGTTTAGAGGAATATCAAATTCTATGAGTTATTTAATTATGCGTTAGTGACATGTGGCGATTTTTTTCACCTTCAAATCTTTTAAAGTACTTTTAATTCCTAGTTAGCAACTCATTTCTTTTGCTCCCTCCCACGATTTTTCTAACTCCCTTGGGTGGGGTGTATCATGCATTGTGGCGCAGCTGAGGCTCAGTTGTGGGAAGTAGATGTCAGGGAAATATCCATCTTTGAAAATCCGAGGTGACTAACGCACGGTTAATGCCGAAATTTAAATAGTTTTAAGCAATTTTTATTTTATTTTTTGTAAATAATAATGTTTACATATTAATCCATAGGTGGAGGGGGAAGAAGTGGATTCAATCTTTCCCAAGGGTATTTGCGCTTAAGTGAATTTAACGATCCTATTTGGGATTGGTAGCCGAATCTCCGATTTCAAATTAAGGGCCATTATCAGTTACAACACCAGCAAATCTAGTCTTAAAACACTTGATGTTCCCAAACGGTCAATCATCTAAGTACTAACCACTCGCACATTCAAACTTATAGCACTTGGTATTCCCAAGTGGTCACACCATCTAGATACTGACCAGGCTCGACGTTGCTTAACTTTGGTGGTCGTACGGGAGCTAGTGTTGCAACTTGATGTGGCCGTAATCCCTTTATACCATTCGCACATTCAAGCTTATAGCACTTGGTATTCCCACGCGGTCACACCATCTAGGTACTGACCAGGCTCGACGTTGCTTAACTTTGGTGGTCGTACTGGAGCTAGTGTTGCAACTTGATGTGGCCGTAAGCTCTTTATACCATTCGAACATTCAAGCTTATTGCACTTGGTATTCCCACGCAGTTACACCGTCTAGGTACTGATCAGGCTCGACGTTGCTTAACTTTGGTGGTCGTACGGGAGCTAGTGTTCCAACTTGATGTGGCCGTAAGCCCTTTATACCATTCGCACATTCAAGCTTATAGCACTTGGTATTCCCACGCGGTTACACCGTCTAGGTACAGTAACCCAATTTTACTTGCAGCTATTGATTCGATGTAGTCATCCCACTTCAAATCAGGGGAAAACGTGAGACGAAAAATGCGTATTTTCTCGCTGTCTTGGATCTAGCATTAGCCATGCTCACGGCAGTCAGAAAAGTTTCTCTTAGGTGATTAAATGAAGCATTTATCCTTCTCTCTTACTAAACCATTTCGGCACTAGACCGTGCGTTTTCAAGTCATCAATCAAATTAATCTCTTCTTTAATCATACTATTTAATACAACGATTAATGATTAATACAACGTCAATAATTCTTCTAACTTCTATACCTACCCAACCAACTCGGAATATAGTAAAGATATGCCACTATAGATTTTCATCGTTCTTTGACTCCCATATTATAAGTGGTGTTAAGAGTGAATTAATGAATTAGTATATCGTACTAATAAAATTAACTGTATTTTACTCCAAACAAGACCGTAAACCTCAAGGGGTTACTGGGTGTGAGATGATAGGAATACGATATGATACATTATGAACAATAAAAAGCAATAAATGAACAGCAATGAAGAGGTCAGTAGATAGCGATTGACATTTTTGAAGATCAAAGTTGACTGGATAACAAGAAGCCGGATGAGAATTTCACCAGCAAGAAGTGCGAGAAATGAAACTCTTAGCATAGGAAATACAATTACAGCTTGATATTTAATTAATGAGACCTTGCCACCAATCTAGTACTGAGGTTAAAGCAATACAGAGATAAAAAAAGAAACTGAAACTGAGATTTCAGATCACGACTAATAACATTGCAGATTCGTCTTTGTATTTTATCAAGAATTTTTATATATATATATATATATATATATATATATATATATATATATATATATGGTTGGATAGATGTGAGCTTGTGACCCTGGGTTTCTGACGATTGCTAAAGCGTGAAACCCAGGGTCACAAGCTCACATCTATCCAACCATATATGTTAGCTCTATCTCTGATATTGAGCGCTTTCTAATAAGTACCGCGCATATAATATATAAATAATTATACATATATATATATATATATTTATATTTATATACACACACTTTTCACACGCACGCACACACACACACACACACATATATAAATATATATATATATATATATATATATAACAGCCACTCTTCCTGTACACGTCTCCTAGGCCTAGTCTAGTCTCGCTTACTGTCGACGTGCAGCCGCTCAGACCCAGCTTATTCCGATATCTTCGCACGTCTATTGGTTAAGGAGAGTTAAATGATTTAGGGATTGGTGCCAGTATAAGTCTTCCATCGTCCAAGTCTTGATTCTTTGAGTTCTGTGATTCTTACTGACGAAAAAAGTTATCTTTCTTCTTTTAGCAAATAAGCCGTGGTAAACTACTTGTTGACGTCTGGACTGATTGGAAATAAAGTCACGCTCCCACCAAAGAAATAATAATGCCAATTTTGGGTAACTATAGACGATTTAATGAAGTTGAATAGAATAATTTACAATCGAACATTTTCCCATCTCTTAACACAAAAAGATTAGAAGGTGGCGACTTGAAATCTCGATTTATGTGTTTAACAAGATTCAATCAGAAATCCAAGTGAATATTGGGCGTTTTCCTCGTGTGAGTGTGCAACTGCGTGTGTATCTGACGAGCCATCTGTCTGGCATCCCAGGCCGTCTCTGTCTGCACAAAATTGAGCTGAATTTATACATAATTCTCCGCCTACATCTCAAACCGTTCACATGCCCAAATGTCTCAATTTTCCATTGTTTAAAATCGTGGCTAAAAGACCAAATCCTATGTTTTGATTTTACACCATTTCCTTCATAGCCACTGCTCCAAAACTAAAACATATTCGGCTGATGCATGCGGCAAAAACGAAATAAAATAAAAACAAAAATAAAACACGTGCTCTGACCTGTTCAATTCAAGATCACACCTGGCCCCTCGGCAAATATTCCTGCCTGGGCAAATTAATAACGACTAGAAAAGCATTCTAGATCCATTCTAAATCGTCGCTTTTAAATTTAAAAACTACGATATTTCAGATAAAAGTTACCTTGCTATATATATATCAGAGCAGATCAGATGTGGCAGCGATATTCAAATGAATAGGTAAATTGTAGACTTGGAAATTTAGTAAAACTGCAACTGACCCGCCTGTAAAAAAAACATGGAAATATTTCTTTACATATTATATACATTAGATCTTTTACTGCCATTCTATATATTAGAATCCAAATATTCATTTTCTTTTCACTTTTGAAGTAAGAGCCCAATTTATAATATATAGTGTCAAATCTTTCTGTTACTTCTTAAAATCTTTATTTAGAAATGTCAAGTTTGAATCTGTATGTACATGATTGCTAAGCATGGATTTTCAATTCGAAAAAAGAAAAAAAAAGATCAGTAGTAATGACGTGTGGTTAAATTAGCGTACATGTAGGTAAGTAGATATCAGAAATGAAGATGTATGTTTCTATAATTACATTGGCGTGCCAAAATTCTAGGCTTGCTTGGTTAATTACTTTTCTAAATTCTATCCCAAAATTGTGCATGATTAGCCTTTCTCATTTAATTTTTTACATTTTATGATCTTTGAGACCAGAGAACAACTTTCTGCATTTCCGTTAATGCTGTATGTTACAGGATAAAGCATCTTCAGCATAATCACGCTAAAAAAAGACATGGAAAAATACTGGGTCACCAGTGATAAACAACATCCTTGTAGCTCTATGTAATCTTTTGCCATGTTATACACTTTTCTATCCCCGTTTAGTCATCCATTCACGCAGTCTGATCAGATCGATGTCCCCAATGTCTTTGTTTTCGATATGTCGTGTGAGCTTCAATTTTCTATTGGTCTTTTTTTTCACTATTTTTCAATCGTTTTACCGCAGGCAATGCGATAATGGCACTACGAAGCAGGAGGGTTACACGGAGTGAAAAGGAAAAAGAAAACATTCGTGAGGATGAGGGATGAAAAGGACAATAAATGGAACAGGTTTCAAGAAGACAGAAAGTTGCGATTACGTTACATTGACAATTTGACGATTGCAGTTGGCAGCAAATAGGAAGAACGTTCTACAGGGGAGAAGTGCGAGAAATCAAACTATTAGAAGACAATATGGTGATTGCATCTAGCTCGTTCATTAAAATGATGAGATCTACTTGCCAATGTAGTAGTACACTTAAATTCAAATATAAGGAACAAAAAAAAAAGCTCATCAAAACTGTTGAAAATATTGTAGAAAAGACAGAGGTAAGCCACGATGTGTTGGTGAGAAAGTGACTGGATTCTAGATGCCTGGCCATGATAGATTACATTACAGAATGGGATCTTTCTTTGGATTTTGTCAAGAATCTGGAGATAAACCATGAAACCGGATATGGCAACAATATTCAATGTACGGACGAAAGGTAGATTTATAAATATCCAAGATAGATTCTGACTAGAAAAAAGTTGTTTCGATATAGTCACACCAATTTATATCAATGGAAACGTGGGCCCCAAAAGGCGTAGAGTTTAGCATCAGTCATGCTGATGACAGTCAGTAAATGTTCTCTGTAGTGATTAAACAAAAGAGGATCTATTGAGGGAGTGTCCGATTTACCAGTAATTTCTAGCCCCAGTTAGCAACTGATTGAAAGTCCATTTCGTGAGCATTTACCAGGTTTATATTCAAGAATTTCTGAATATACTTTATTTTGTTTCTATCGTTCTTGAGACTTCCTCGTTGATTATATGCTCAGTTTCTGGTATTCCCTGGAAAATCTTACCCATTGCATCGTGAGTTATAACTTTTATTAAAATTGAGCTGCAAAGAGCGAAAAATAAGGAGTGTATTTTTGATTGAGCGATGTTTTTGCCTATCGGTCGACATATATAACTGTCTTCTAGCAGTAATGATATTTCTTGAGAAGCTCTGTATTAAAGGTTTACAAAAATAAAAGAAAAAAAAATAACAACCTTCAAACTAGAATGTTCAGGATTTTCACCAACCTTGGCTGAGGATGGATTGATTGGATGAACCAAACAGCGTATGGTTTCACAGAATCGGATTAAATGTCTGCAAGTATCACTCACCGTAAAAGCTTTTAAGCAGTAAAACGCCTAGGCGTAAAATCTAAAAAGGATATTTCGTACATTGAATGGTGAGATTTATGAAAAAGAAAAATTCTGACAGATTAACCCGTAAACTTTTATTAAACGGTTTCTTTAACAAAGGCGTACGTATGCGTAATGTTTCCAGACTCAGAAAGCAACTTCCATACCAGATAGAAAATTGAAACGAGGTTCAAAATTAAGTCAATATAATTATCTTCAAAATTACAAGGTTTGATTTATACGAATCGACTCCAATCCTATTAAACAAGTTTAACACCAAATAGAACAATTAAACTGGTATCAAAATAAAGGAAATTTATTTCTATTCAATTTAAGCAGGGTTGATTTATGGGTAAATTTTCCAAAACTATGAAACAAGTTTTAGCCCAGATAGAATAATGAAACAGGTATCAAAATGAAGGAAATTTATTTCTCTTCGATCTTACGAGGGTTGATTGATGAGTAAGGCCGCCAATCCTATTAAACAAGTTTTATACCAGATAGAACGAGGAAACTGGTATCAAAGTGAATTAAATTTATTTCTCTTCAAAATTACGAGGTTTGATCGATAAATAAGATCGCCAATCCTATAAAACAAGTTTTAGGCAAGAGGGAATAAAGGAAATTGGTACGAAAATTAAAGAAATTTAATTTTTTCGAAATTATTTGGGTTAACTGATTCATGATATCTTGAATCGTATCAGAATTTTTAGACAAGATACAACACATATATATATATATATATATATATATATATATATATATATATATATATATATATATATAATTATTTATTTAAAAATATGATTCCAACACGCTACGTAAGAGTTCTCATGTTTTAGAACAAGAGCCAAAAACTTCAATATAATTATTTGAATTAAATTGAATTAAAGTAAGCTCTGTTCCATCTTCAAGCGAAATTTTTTTTAGAATAACTTATTTCTGAAATTTACGTGTTTTAATAGCAGATTCATTATTGAAATCAAAATTTCCATGGTAATGGCCAGCGCGATTGTTTATATTTCCAAGTTTTACAAGTTCTAGTTTTGGAATAATATTTTTAAATAAATAATTATATTTATGCTCTACTTTTGTATCGAGCACTATTTTTTTAAAAATAATAACAAAAATACTAAAGAACTTTGGATTATTTACCTAACCAGTTCTTTCCTATTTTCTATATATTTTCACACACACACACACACACATACATACATATATATATATATATATATATATATATATATATATATATATATATATATATATATATATATTATTTCCTTTTCCATCCCTAATTCTTATGAATGTTAAGTCAGATCGTAGTAATCATAGTTTGATAATTCTTGAGTGCTAATTCTAGTATTAATTCACTAGATTCATTTCGAATAATATTTGACAGATAGTGAATGTGAATTTGTTGCTTAATTGATTAGTTGAGGTTTTCTTTAGCTATTTAGATTTTTTAGTTATTTAGTTTTATTTTTTCGTTAGTTACATCAGGCCATGGTATTATTTAATCGATAGATTACAAAACTGATAAGAAATTTCAAATAAACAGTACGAGATAATTTAGTTATGAACGGTTTCATAAAATTAAAGTAAATGGGAGATAGGTTTTATGTGTGTGTGTTTGTGCGTGTGTGAGTACATTTACTACATTTCTATGTAGTGGCATGAACGTACATACATTTTTCTAATTTCGTTTTATTAGGTTGGTGCAAAAATAATGACGTGATAATGTCGTTTTTTGACGTATTTTTAACGTCAAAAAACGACATTATTACGTCATTATTTTTGCACCAACCTAATGTTAAGAATATAAGGTTAGATTTAAAGATTTTATATAATGGTAAGAATAATGAATTTATTTTTTTAGAAACAGTAATATAAATAGTAAGTAAGGTTTAGTTATCGAATTATGGAATTAGTATTTAAAGCGTAAAAAAAACATTGAATTAAACTATGCAAGAACTAGTCCAGCTTATCTTGTTATGAATTTCGAGGAAATAGCTCGAATCAAAACCGGATGGCGCAAAAAGACAACACTATATGGGAGGGGTGTGAGAAAAGCCTTTATTTCATTGGCTGACGTTGACTGACGTATGTCAATAATAACGGTCGGACTTCTAGGCATATCTGAATTTTTTTTTTTTTTTTTTTTTTTTTGAAAAGTTGAGGTGAGTCGCACAACACTGTCAATGAGGCGTCCTGACCTCTTTTGAAATAAGGTCGGGGTTGCTGTTGGAGCCGATATGATGCAAAACCCGAAATCGGGGATGAAATCGACAGTGCATCACTTAAGACCACCCTAAAATGAAATATTTAACTGAGATTAGAATGTAGACGAAAGTTAATGTTTTTCTCTTAAAAAACTCATGTGGATTAATTTATAAGTAATTTCTACAATCCCATAAAAGAAGTTTTCGACAAGATAGAATAGTGAAATTTTATCAAAAGGGAGGTAATCAATTTCTCTTCAAAATTATTTGGATTTAATGATGCGTAGAAAGAGCAATCGGACCACACATGTTTTTGACCGATTGGGCTAATGGAATTGGCAACAAACTAAAAAAAATGTTCCATACACTTTTAGGTAATAAAGTTTAAAAGGTTCAGATATCTATAATATATATAAAGTTGCAATACTTGTATTTTATCGATATATATTTAAATTAAAAAAAAATTCAACGATGAAGCAAATAATTTTATTTGTGGTGCAGAAAATTTTAACACTATTGAATATTAGGTAGTTTTAAGAGTTTTTCCATCAATTCGTTTCAGATGTGCAGCCAACTGCACTTAATTTAGGAAAAAAAAATATTAAACAGACATTTTATGTCAATTTTAATAGAACTTTTATGAATTAATTATTTCGGCTGTCATATACGATACATAGATACAGTTATATTCAAACGGTTAAATAATTAAAGAAATACTATGGCTGTTTATTTTTGTTTTAATCCTTTCGCGTCCACGAATCAACTTCTTGGTAGCCGTAGGAAACTGATTAAGAAAAATACCAAAATTTTCTTTCAAATAATTCTCATTTCCCAAATACTTTCAGTACCATTTGAGATCTTCTTCAGGGGATGTGTAACCGAATTTCTGTGAATTCAAAACATTTTTACTTTTCATTTTACTGCGTTTTTTTTTTATCATTGTATATCAATTTCAAATTCAAGTTGTTTTTTCTTCATGCAAAGGAGGCAACTTTTGTATTTACTTATTTATTATATATAAACTCGTGACACACGATCTCGCGTATTGTGCGCCTCGAAAATTTTCACTTATACAAATTTTTACATTGTATCTTATGTGTCATGCGAGTTCTATTTGATAGAACAAAATACAATAGACTAACCTTTTTTTCCTTATATTCCATCTTTATCCCATTTTCTAGTTAAATAAGTTAAAAGAGTAAAATAAAATAATAAAAGTATTCTCAGTAATGCTATATTCGTTGCGTAAACGCGTACAGCCCTAAACAACCAAACGAGAAACAGCTAAACATCTTATAAACGTAAACATTGGAAAAGATGCATATTCGCTATGTTTGGATTTTATAATACGATACTAATATGTGAATATTGCATGCATTATTGTTGGATACAGTTAAGTAAAACATGAGTTTTATCAAAATGATCTTTGTTTTAAATATAGCTGTAATTTTTGACTACAGTAAATGGGTATATAGTTTGGTCAACAGCGTAGACAGCACCAGCATTACATATGCTAATTTTATATGTCGTGCATGATGTGACCGCCTTAAAATTAGCTTAAAAACTGGGTCAATCTTCAAGCCATGTGAATTATATATATATATATATATATATATATATATATATATATATATATATCGTTAAAAAACTTTTTTTAAACAACATTTAAAATATTTATGACAGTTAGATTTAAGTTAGGAATATCGGAACAGTGACGTTCCATATCACGTGACGTCCGCTTCTCGCGAAGGACGCTACTTGCTAACAAACAGTAATTGTAATTTATTTGTAACAAACAGTTATTTCTGATGGAGGGGCGGTTACCGGGAATACGTGGTGGGAACGCCTTAAATGTAGAATTAGGTCCTTCACCACTGACTTCAGCAAACGGCTCGCCCTAGATAGAGCTGATAAGGTGAGGACGCTTAAAGTTAGTCTTTCCCAGGCGGAGGCTGGTGGGGGGGATCCCCTAGAGATAGCCTTAGCTAGGGAGGCCCTGGAGCGTTTGGATAGCGAGCGCTACACGGGCCAGGTAATTAGACATAGGTTAGGCAAGATGTCTTCCGAAGCCGCGAACTTGGGCGCAGATCTGCGCCGGGAAGAGTTCCGTCGAGGTGGCGATCGTTACGTTCGTGAAGTCAAAAACCCGGAGGGGCGTACCCTTCGGACCACCGGCGACATGTGCGAGGCGTTTCGGCGGCATTTCGAGAGCTGCTTTAACAGGGAGCCTGAGGACGAGTTTCGCAGCTATTTGGCTGACTTTCCTCGGCTTTCGCCGACTGAAGCGGCTAGCTGCGAGGGAGAGATTACCGAGGGCGAGGTCTACGCGGCTTTGAAGAAGGTCGGCAGAGGCAAGTCGCCCGGTCTGGATGGTCTGCCTTATGATGTGTACTTGAGGCTGTCGCACATCTTTTTTCCCGATTTTGACGGTCGTGTTCAACAACTGGTTCCGGCAGGGGTCCCTCCCCGACCGGTTCTCCAGGGGTGTGATCACGCTTTTGAAAAATGGTAAGGGTGTCGGGGGGAATCTAGACGACTACAGGCCCATAACTCTGCTAAACACAGAGTTAAAGATTTGGGCCAAGATCCTGCAGGAGCGCTTGCAGTCAGTTGCCGAGTTTCTGTTGGGTCTCGAGCAGACCTGTGCTGTGAGGGGTCGAACAATTCAGAGCAACCTCCATTTGATCCGCACGATCATAGAGGGAGTAAAAGACGAGGAGATAGCCGCGCTGATCAATTTGGATCAGTCCAAGGCATTTGATAGGGTTGACCATCGCTACCTGGCTGCTGTCCTGCAGGCCGCCGGATTCGCACCCGACTTCTGCCGCTGGATTAGCCTCCTGTATCGCTCCCCCAGTGCGGTGGTACAGGTGAACGGGAAGCTGTCGGGCGCTTTTGCGCTGTCTAGGTCGGTTCGTCAGGGTTGCCCGCTGTCGCCCCTACTTTACGCTTTGGCGTTGGAGACTCTCATTTGCCGGCTGAGGGACAGAGCGTGCAGTCCGGCCCTATGCAGAATCGCCGTTCCTGGCGGGGCTCGAGCCAGGGTTTCCGCGTACGCCAATGACGTATCTGACTTCGCGTCGTCCCGCAGAGACATTAAGGCGGTGCTGAAGGCGCTTGATCGCTACGAAAAGGTGACAGGGGCCAAGATTAACCGCGACAAGTCGTCCGGCTTACGGCTAGGTGTCCGCATTCTCGGAGTGTGGTTTGGACCCGACCTCCAGCTAGAGAAGAATTGGTCTGAAGTACGAGCAAAGGTCGACGCAGCCGGTCAGACTTGGCGAACGACGGAGGTTGTCCGTAAAGGGCAGGGCGGAGGTGTGTTCTACATACATCTTCCCTCTGATCCTTTATCGATTGTCCGTACTTCCTCTCTGTGACGGACATAGGGTGCCGCTCGAGCGATCGCTATCCTCCATTTTGTAAAGGGGACGCGGGAATCGGGTCAACAGAGATGTCTGTGCACAGCGTCCGTGTCATGGGGGGCTGGGAATGCCGCACTTGGTGAGCCACAAACGTGCCTCCAGGCTGGCTTTCCTACGCCGCGCGTTGACAGGAGATTCGGTTATGGCGGGGATTGTTAGGGACGCGCTCCCTTGTCTTACTATCACTCCCCCCATCTCGTGGGTTGAGCGCCGTCGTAAACTCCGGGAGCAATCGGTTTTCCTTCGCGAGTGTCGGTCGGCCTTGCGGGCCGTCCCTCGGTCCAGTGACCTTTCTCGGCCCAGGAAGGTCTTCTATCGTTTGTTCGTGGAGGTGTTCGCGAAGGATTCCCTGCGCGAGGATCTCGGCTTGTCGGAGGACGAGTTTCGCTCTTACTGGTCTTGGGCGCCAGCGGCGGATTACCTCAGTAACCCTGAGTTTTCGCTTACCTGGCGACTGGCTCGGAATCGGCTGCCTCTCAATGACAAGGTCTTCATATATGGCTTGGCGGATTTGCCAGACTGCGAACGGTGCAGCCTTGGCTTAGAGGAAACGGCTTCGCACGCCTTCTACCATTGCCCCCGGTCCGCCCCTTATGGGACCATGTCGGCGAGCTGACGGCTCGTCTCGCTCCCGAAAAGCTCGTGCCCATTGATCGCGCATACGCGTGTGACAATGTGTCGCCCCCGTATTCCGGGGTGAAACGGATGGTGTTTCTCACGTTGCTAGCCACGGCCCGAATGGTGATATGGACGACGCGACAGGAGGAAGTCTTGCGGGGTATCCGTCTTTCTCATCAAGATCTGTTCTGATTCTTTGAGCATCAGCTCAAGATGAAGATCAGAACTGACAGGAAGCGCTTGCATTCGACAGTCTTCAGCGAAAGGTAGGTGACTGAGGCGAGCATGGTTCGCGTGAACGGGGCTAGCCTTGATTTTCTCTTTTAGGTCAAGCCTACGTTACATCGGGGTGGTTTCCTGTGGAGCCCTCCCCTTGGTTAGTTTATACAGGCTTTTGTGTACCTAGTTAATGTGAGTGAGTGTTGTTCCCGGCCTGTATCCCGGCTGCTCTTTAGTTATGATCCAGCCTGAGATTCCCGACCTCCCCAGTTTGTTTTTGACCCCCCTTTATCTCGACTGGGTCAGCTTTATATTTTCGCATGCCCTTATGATTTTTTATCCTTTTTCCACTCCCTTAGCGAGAGAGCTGCTTGATTTTGTCCGAGGGGCAGAATACAGTGGCCTCTCTGTTTTAAGGGTTGGACGGGTTCTACTAACATCAGTTATGTTTAATTTTCATTATGTTAATATATATTTTAGTTCGTTATTGGTTTCATCTCCCTCCCCTCTCATCTTTACATCATAGAATTTTGTATATATATCTTTTTAGTATCATTAAATTTTTATGACACGGGGAGCGTTTTGTAGGTCTCCCTAGTGTGGATGCGGTATTATGATGCATGGAGGATTGATTGGTGACGGACGAGTTCTTATGGTGAATGGGTAAATTGTAAAGTACGAATGGGTCTCGAATCAGATTAGCTAGGTATAAGATAGTTAGTGAAGACCAGGCTTCTACCCTCCCCCTTCTTCGGCCTTGTGCCACAATTTTGTATTTTATACAAAATAAATATCAACAGTTATTTCTGATGAAAGATTGAGGACAATTTGAAATATCAAATATATATATACATAAATAAATACTTTCATAAAATAAAACATATTTTTTTTAATTTGCAACTTTTTCTATATATATATATATATATATATATATATATATATATATATATATATCCTTGTGCAGGTATGCAGAAAATAGAAAAGAACACGTTGGGTGCATAATCCGGGGTTCCTTAGTATTTTTGTTTTTATTTTTAAAAAACAGTGCTCCATACAGAAGTAGAGCTTATATTATAATAATACTTTTTGTTTAAAAATATGATTCCTTCGCTACATAAGAGTTCTCATGTTTCAAAAACGAGAGCCGAAATCATCCAAATAATTAATAAAATTAAGTTGGATTGAGGTGTTTAGTCACGTTTCATCTTCAAGCGAAATTTTAGGAATAAGCTATCTCTCGGTTTACGTGTATTTTTACAGAATTTGTTATTGTGGGAGTGGCTATACTATTTTCCTTCTTTAAGTGGTCAGGGAGTTAATTCTTTTCAGTAGATTCATCATCCTCTGAGAGGTTTTGCTAAGGTTGGGTAGGGTATCTATTTCAAGGCTAATGTTTACGGTCATCCTTTAGTTGGTTCCCAGTGAAGGATATTTTTATGGCGCGCCTACAGTCGTTATGTGTCTGGAGAACTGTCTTTTATTATTGTCTATCTGATTATCTATTTATTTATTTGTTTATTTAAGTGGGTGTTTAATATACAGGTCGCTTTGCATTGAATTTCAGTTTGTTTTTTTAGTTTTTTTGACGACGACAAAAAGGGTTTTTCCTATTTAAGGGTTTGGCTGAGCTTTTTAGAATTTTACTTAGCTATGTTTTTTTTTTTTTTTTTTTTTATGCTAATTATCTAATGCGAAAGTCTGTTGATGTCGGCAAAAAACCGTTAACTCCTGCCTATGGTTTAATAATTTTTCATTATTTAGGAATTTAATGATGTGTAGTTTTTCCTGTAAGCATAAGAGGCATGGGTCATCCCAGGTTCTACAGGTTCTTGTTCTATTTACTATTTTCCATTTTACTTTTGGTGTTTTATTCGTTTCCTTTAGATGCCAGAAATATTGGCCGCGCGAATCGTAATATACGCGAGGCTGTACGACTGTATCGTATTGCGTTTGCAGACCGAAGGCAGCCGCGTCCTCCAGTCTTTGCTACTGTTTATCGTCGCGTTGCTGAGACAGGATCCTGGCCACGACGAACACAACGATGTCCTTTGGGGGATATAGTTGTATGGACATTTTACCTCATTTCGATGTCAAGGATCCACTCACTAGGTTTGTAAAAGTATTTATGATACACCCAGTATATATATATATATATATATATATATATATATATATATATATATATATAAAAGTGAACATAGAAGTCAACACTTAGAGGCGACAGTCTGTTTCATGCTAGATGCAATCGTCAGGCCTGACGAAGGCGTGTAGCATGAAACAGACTGTCGCCGCTAAATGTTGACTTCTACTTCACTTTTATATTTACACACACTCTATCTCTGATATTGAGCACTTTATCCCATAAATATAGCACATCTTAAAACTATATTTCTTCATATATATATATATATATATATATATATATATATATATATATATATATATATATATATTAATAAATATGCATATTATCTCTCACCGGTATGTGTACGTATATTTCTTGATATATTTATAATAACTCGTGTCTATTACATCGAGAACTGTTTTAATAACACCAGAACTATATGTGTGATATATATAATAACGTACAAACAGAAAATATATTAAAGTAATTATCGGACTTAGTCCATTTCAAAATATATATTGTCATTTTTTTACGTTAAGATACGCTTCGAGCAGATATTATCGTTTGAGAAAAATCCTTTAAAATTTGTTGTTTGAAAAGAGTAATTTGACTTTCCAAACCAGACGCTTCCTCTTTAGCTAAATGATAGAGCAGATCAGGTCAAATGACAGTTCCGTGTAGGATACAGGTTTGATTCCTGTCGGAGGACACATATTTTCCATGAAATTTCTCGGACATTCAGGCTGGTAAATGTAGGTAATTCTGTTTATTATTAGGTTGGTGCAAAAATAATGACGTAATAATGTCGTTTTTTGACGTATTTTTTAACGTCAATAAACGACATTATTACGTCATTATTTTTGCACGAACGAAATAGAAACAGAACATTTACTTAAATATCTGTATCAATAAAAGTAGCCTTTGAACAGAAACTATATTAAAATAATAGTCAGACTTAGTCCATTTCATAATATATATAGAAAACATAGCCATTTACATATTAGACAGTTATTTGATAACACAATAATAATACTCACACATAGACATAATAAAAAGAACCTTCAGATATTGAAGGCCATCGACATTAATGCGAAGCAACCCACACTTAATTAAAATTACATTTCAAACTAGTCACAACACATTGCATTGCATTTAGACATTGGTTCTGTTGTAATACTTTGGGTCGCTATCCTGGTATGACGCCATAGAAGCGCATATTCAACTTACGATCTGTGCCTGCTATTCCGCGACCTTTAACGTCGCGCAGTAATTTTCTATGTCAAAAACCCCCAAAAATATCATTTTTGGCGGTGGATATCTTTGTTTCCTGCTTGTATAACCACTCCAAAGATGGCTCATGTGAGCCGGAATCTTAGGATCAATTTAAGAAAAAAATATCCAAATGATGATCAATCTTTTTGATAATATTCACCAGAAATTAAAGCAAACATTCTAACGGCCCATGATCAGACAACATATATATATATATATATATATATATATATATATATATATATATATATACACACACACACACACACACACAATAGAAATTAAGAAGGATTTGAGATAATTATATTTAAGTAATCCATCGAGTCTATAAGAAACCTCAACAAAATGCAGAAAGAACTGAACGGCCGTTTCTTACTCATCAACAGTACGTATACACCATCGAGAATTGAAACCCGGACAGAAACGATAAGAGGCAAACGTCATCCCAACTGTAACAACAGGACTCGGTAACATAGGGTAACGAATTAAACCCGATATAGCGTAGCTCGATCACATATTCCGTGGTGGAACTCATCCGAGTTTCCCTTACCCATAGGACTGTACACCCGAGAGCCACGACTACTATCCATAAGCCGCTCCATCCAGAACATTAGAAGCCGGTTCAAGCAAGGATATACAAATGATAGAAAATTAGTACGGTTTCGATTTGAGATAATTATAATTAAGTAATTCATCGAGTCTAGAAGATACCTCAACAGAATAATTTCTATCATTTGTGTTTAGAAAGTACACCTGCCATTTTGATAATTCCAAAATATCAAAGTTTAATTTCTGCAACACTGGTCATGTACAGTAAATGAGTAATAGTAATTAGTAGTAAAAACAACAACAACAAAAAAAGATTCCTCTTCTACTAACCAATTTCCAGCGAAAAAAATTAAATTGTAAACGAAATATTTTTCGGAAAACAATTTTTCTGAAAAATTACTTTCTCAAAGCACATAAATATTTTTAATCTCCGGACATTAATAATAAAAGAAAAAAAATAACTACTAGCGAAAACGTATGAATTCCTGATGCAAAATATATTTTCGTATACCAGAAAATCGGTAAGCTAACTCTTTTGCCATGATGCCAAGACATATGCCACGTCCAATTTTGATATCTATACACGAAAAGGTTTTTGTTGTGTATGGTGAACAAAAACATCACTTCCCTCTTTTATATGTAAATATTGATTCACGTTACATCGAGGAGAAAGACGATTAAAAATAGATAAGATTTAAAGAGTATATATATTCTGAGAAGAAAAAAAAAGAGGTTGTATCACTTTAGCCCCAAAGGATTGAGAAAGGAAAACACCCAACCTTGGGCATGCGCCCAAATCGGTGAACCAGCAAGACACCCAGGAGGTTTGGCTGCCAAATTCTAGTCTTTATAACCCCTGATAGCCGACTAATGCACTCTTTTTCACTCCCCGTCTCTCTGAGAGTCAAAAAAAAAAAAAAAAAAGAGAACAGGATGTAACTCCATAGTCTTTTTTCTTGGAAATACAGACAGCGTATTGGGGAACATTTCTGAATGGATATTTCCAAACTTATAATTTTAATCGCTAACCTTCGCCTTTAACCTGGTCAAATTCTATATTTTCATAGCCGATTCCTTTATCATTTAAAAAAATCGTGTTCATGGTTTTTCTTGAACACTGCTGCCATTGTATAATTATAAAACAGTTATGGGTGAGAGTTGAATTAGACCCTGAAACAGTTCTATTAAAAAGTGCTCAATACACGTATAAGCAAATTCAAAATTTAACAAGCAGTGCATTTAAATTTAAAAGAAAAATTAGAAGATCAGCCAATGACGCTACATTGGTTTCAACCTTTTGATATCCTCAGGCGATTAGGGGTAAAAATATATTTTTGTAACTAGGTTATAATTTTTCTTGTATTATTATTAATGTCCGGAGATTAAAAATATTTATGTGCTTTGAGAAAGTAATTTTACAGAAAATTTTTTTCCCGAAAAATATTTCGTTTACCGTTTCATTTTTTTCGCTGGAAATTGGCTAATGAAAGAGTGATCTTTTTTTTTTGTTGTTTTTATTGCTAATTACTATTACTCATTTATTGTACATGACCGGTGTTGCGAACCTTTGTGTTTTGGAATTATAACAATGACAAGTATATTGCAAAATAGACATATCTTAATTATATATTTCATTTCTTTCACCTATTTTCAGGAATATATATATATATATATATATATATATATATATATATATATATATATATATATATATCCCCACATATATATATTCTTTTCACATGTAGTATATATATATATATATATATATATATATATATATATATATATATATATATATATATATATATATCCCCACATACATACATATATATTTCCACATGTGGTATATATATATATATATATATATATATATATATATATATATTATTCAAATCTTTTAAGATAATTGTGTCATAAAATGTGTTAAAAATTATATATATATATATATATATATATATATATATATATATATATATATATATATATATATATATATATATGTATTATTCGAAACTTATAAACACACTACAAAAAGAACCATTTTGTTTCAAAACTTCAGGTATCTTATCAAATGATGGTGTTGAATGTAAAATAAAGGGCTTTTAAAGGTACAAATGAACTAAACACCCCTCGATAGGGGAAACCCTGTTAAATAAGCTGCAATGACCAATCAAAATACAACTATATGAGAATTCAAAAACTTGACAACGACCTTTATAATAATTAATGCCTTAATGTTAGGGTTAGACTAGAATAAATTCATTCTCATTAATATTAAATTTTGTTATAATATCGAAAATTCAAAATTACCAATTTTAAATTTTAAATTTAAGTTTAAGATATTACAAAAATATTTAAAGAAGATACTGAGGAAAAAAATACATATAATTTTGGTTATTTATTTTGTTTTAATTGAAAGGCCAAAAACTCAGAATAAACGTTAAAAATCTAATATTGATGTAAAGCTTTGTTACGACTTAGAAGTAGTGATATGGGCAGGGGAGGATGGAATCTGTGGGGTACAGCGAACCCGGATTAAAAGGAGAATTTAATATGGGATACCCTGCCCACAAAATACAAAGCAAATTTCAAGAGAAGACAACACGATAAGGAATGTTTGTAGAAAATAGAACATTGTATATTTAATGTCATTCATTCAGAATAAACAAATTTGTATATTTTTATATCTTGTTTGAATAGGGTAAAAAAGATTAATGCTTTAGTTCGTTTAAGCAAATGTGATTTGAACAAAAAAATGTCTATATGTTCGCTGTCTTTCCGCAGAGTAGTAGAGTAATGTCTGTTTCTTATGTTTTTGTGTATCCGCCGAGTAGGTGGAAAGGAAAAAGGGGCGATCAATTTAAGTTGAAAAAGAAAGTGTGAATGAGAAATAAAAGAGGAAAATGTACTTATCGGGTTGAATGGTTTTGGAGTCAGTTGTAAATTTGTTGTTGTTGTTGTTTTCCTTTCCTACCCCACTTTCTGCTCTTAGTGTCAGGTTGAGTGAGTGACGGACCTGACTGTCAGTCTTCTGTCCTCTATGATCTCTGCGCTCTTCTGACTGGTGATTGACCTGAGTCTCTCTATTTATAGCTGACTTTTTTCACACTGGATTGTTACCTTTTTTTAGTTTAGCTAATCGCCTCCATTGAAAAATAATGACTGTTTTTAACGTATTGTTAACGTCAAAAACAGTCATTATTTTTGCACCAACGTAATATATTTAAATATGTACCTGAATCCCAGAATATAAACCGGAAAATAGAATATATAAATATAAAAGATAGAATAAATATATAAATGATTAATAAATAGACCATATATATATATATACATACATATATATATATATATATATATATATATATATATATATATATATGGTACAAAATGACAATTGGAAAAAAAAATTCTTAGATTTTCCCGACGCGTTTCGACTTTTTCAAGGCAAAAATGAAATTGAAATGTCTTTGTTGTTATAGTTCCATTAAAAAAACAAATTTAAAAAGATAGACGCTTCTGTCTAAGCCTTTTCCTGGTTAATGTAAATTTTCTTTATACTAAGAGATTTTTTTTCCATGTCAAAAATACAGTTAAATTCCCAGATCAATTCTGAGGACAAGAGAAATTTGTATAAAATGACTAATGGAAAAAAAAATCTTAGATTTTGTCGACGCGTTTCGTCTTCCGACCTTTCCAATTGTCATTTTATACCAATTTGTCTTGTCCTGAGAAATTAACTATATATATATATATATATATATATATATATATATATATATATATATAGAGAGAGAGAGAGAGAGAGAGAGAGAGAGAATATATTAATATAAAAGATAGAATAAATATATAAAAAATTAATAAATAGACTAAATATAAAATATAGACTACATAAATGAAAATGAAGAAAAATATACGGAAAAAACAAACAAAAATCCTTATATGCAATTATGCTGTTTTAATGTTAATATGTCAACGTCGGACGTTTCGGTTTAATAAACCATCTTCAGGACATATTCATAAAATATAATACATATAATTAACATCAATTGAACATGACAAAGACGATGGACACAAGAACAAGACTTATCCAAAAAGACAACTGAAAGTTTTATATGATCAGCGTTTCGTTTTAAAACATGGTCAAGTTGTTGTCACGTGGGCGAAGCTGTGAAAACGTATTCCCAAATTTTCTTTCAAATACTCAAATTTTATTAGCTAGTTATTCCCGGGCGGTGGCTGGGGGGGATCCTCTAGAGATAGCCTTAGCTAAGGAGGCCCTGGATCGATCGAATAGTGAGCGGTACATGGGTCAGGTAATTAGACATAAGTTAAGCAAGATGTCTTCCGAAGCCGTGAAATTGGGCGCAGATCTGCGCAGGGAAGAGGTCCGTCGAGGTCCGTCGAGGTGGCGATCGTTACATCCGTGAAGTCAAATCCCCGGAGGGGCGTACTCTTCGGGCCACTGACGACATGTGCGGAGCGTTTCGGCGCCATTTCGAGAACCGGTTTACCAAGGAGCCTGGTCTCCGTGAGGAGGAGTTTCGTAGCTATTTGGCTGACTTTCCTCGGCTTTCGCCGACTGAAGCGGCTAGCTGCGAGGGAGAGATTACAGAGGGCGATGTCTACGCGGTTTTGAAGAAGGTCGGCAGAGGCAAGTCGCCCGGTCTGGATGGTTTGCCCTATGAATTGTACTTGAGGCTGTCGCACATCTTTTGACTGCAGTGTTCAACAACTGGTTTCGGTCGGGGTCCATCCCCAACCGGATCACCAGGGGTGTGATCACTCTATTGAAAAAGGGCAAAGGTGGTGGGGGGAATTTAGATGATTACAGGCCCATAACTCTGCTAAACACAGAGTTAAAGATTAGGGCCAAGTTCCTGCAGGAGCGTTTGCAGTCAGTTGCCGAGTCTCTGTTGGGACCTGAGCAGACTTGTTCTGTGAGGGGCCGAACAATTCAGAGCAACCTGCATCTGATCCGCACGATCATAGAGGGTGTAAAAGACGACGAAGAAGCCGCGCTGATCAATTTGGATCAGTCCAAGGCATTTGATAGGGTCGACCATCGCTACCTTGCAGCTGTCCTGCAGGCCGCTGGATTCGCACCCAACTTCTGCCGCTGGATTAGCGTCATGTATCGCTCCCCCCAGTGCGGTTGTACAGGTGAACGGGAAGCTGTCGGGCGCTTTTGCGCTGTCTAGGTCGGTTCGTCAGGGTTGTCCGCTGTCGCCTCTCTTTTATGCTTTGGCGTTGGAGCCTCTCCTTCGCCGGCTGAAGGACGAGACCGGCAGTCAGCCCCTACGTGGAATTGCCGTTCCTGGAGGGTCTCGAGTCAGGGTTTCCGCGTACGCCGATGACGTATCTGCTTTCGTGTCGTCTCGCAACGACATTGAGGTGGTACAGAAGGCGCTTGATCGGCACGAGAAGGTGACAGGGGTCAAAATAAACGGCAACAAGTCGTCCGGCTTGCGGTTAGGTGCCTGGAAGGGGGTCGCTCTTCCGGGCCGCTTCGGTTGGACAGACGGTCCTGTCCGCATTCTTGGAGTGTGGTTTGGGCCTGACCTCCAGCTGGAGAAGAATTGGTCTGAAGTACGAGCAAAGGTCGCTTCCGCCGGTCAGACTTGGAATCGACGGAGGTTGTCCGTGAAGGGCAGGGCGGAGGTGTGTGCTACATACATTTTCCCCCTGATTCTTTATCGATTGTCCGTAATTCCTCTCTGTAAGACTCACAAGAAGGCGCTCGAGCAATCGCTATCCTCCATTTTATGAAGGGGACGCGGGAATCGGGCCGACAGACGAGTCTGCACTAAACGTCCGTGTCATGGGGGGCTGGGAATGCCGCACCTGCCGAGTCACATCCGTGCCTCTAGGTTGGCTTTCCTACGCCGTGCATTGACTGGAGGAGATCCGATTCTGGAGGGGATTGTTAGGGACGCGTTCCCTGGCCTTACCATCAGTCCCCCCATCTCGCGGGTTGAGCGCGGTCGTAAACACCGGGATCATTCGGTTTTCCTTCGCGAGTGTCGGTTGGCCATGAGGGCCGTTCCCCGGTCCAGTGACTTTTCTCGGCCTAGGAAGGTCTTCTATCGTGAATTAGTGGAGAGGCCCGCGAAGGATCTCCTACGAGATACGCTCGGCTTGTCGGAAGAGGAGTATTGCTCTTACTGGTCTTGGGCGCCAGCGGCGGATTACCTCAGTAATTTTTATTTATTTATTTTATAGTTATTTATACTTATATTTTCATTTATATAAGCAAATATATGGATATAGATCCGACAGTATGAAGAAAAATATACGGAAAAAACAAACAAAAATCCTTATATGCAATTATGGTGTTTTAATGTTAATATGTCAACATCGGACGTTTCGGTTTAATAAACCATTTTCAGGACATATTCATAATATATATATATATATATATATATATATATATATATATATATATATATATATATATATTAAATATACAGTACTATTAAACATATAGCAGGCAACATTATCCTTTCAAAAACGCATAGCTGGCAACATTATTTTTTCCAAAAAACGTATAGCTGGCAACATTATTTTTCCGAAAACATTATCTGAAGCCTTGTTGTTGGACGTAGTTTATCTTCATACCCAGGGCGCGGATGTAGTTTATCGTCATACCCAGGACGCGGACGTAGTTTATCGTCATGCCCAGGACGCGGATGTAGTTTATCGTCATACCCAGGACGCGGATGTAGTTTATCGTCATGCCCAGGACGCAGTTTTAAACTGTAATGCGACTAAACTTAAGCAAGTGTCAGTGTTGCATTTGCCTAGCTAATGTCTAACCATTATGCCGTAGTACTTTCTTACGCACCCTGTATAAACGACCAATATTTACCTATCTCCGGGCCAATTAACGTTTATAGACTCGAATAAAAACGAACAAATATTTACCTATTTCCAATTCGAGTAATTGCTATAGACTACGATTTAAACGACAAATATTTACTTATTTTTGAATGATGTAAATACGTTTAGACTACACCATAATCGACAAATACTTCCCTTTCCCCACAAAGGAAATGTAATTCGAAACAAAAGGATGCTGCATAAGTACCTTTCCCAATATGCCTCCCAGAAATACCTCCCTTTATTTGTTTCGGAAATAGTTAAATTATTTGTCGTTTCTATTTGAATCTATAGCATTTACTATGATCCGGGGATGAGTAAATATCGATCGTTTATACAGGCAGAGTGTGGCAGTCATATATCCCATATTTTAAACTGTCACCTGTGTGTTGCTAGTGCCAATAGTGTTTTCATCTACGTAAGATTTTACCATTATATGCGAGGTATTTATTCTGCACCCTGTGTAAATGATTATCCACAAATTAAGTAAATACTTTCCGAAACCAATATAGATGACCAAAACTTAACCCCTTCCTAGGATAACATTTAATTTTCAGACGATTTTTTTTTATTTGTTTTCAATATAGTATAGAGCTTAACCTCTATACGCAAAGGATCCAGTAACTAATTATCATATTATTCTGATTTAACGATTTTCATTGGATAACAAATATTCAAGTACATTTACTGTATATTTACTTACGCTAACGACAACTTTTGTGCAAACTAAACGCAATCTTGGTTCTAAGCGTAAATCTTACATTATTCATCGTTGATTGGTCAATATATATCAGAAGTTGCAAGAACGCCTACACAATAGTGATTAGAATCAGGTTACTGCTAAGACCGTTAAACGTGTTCTTGAGCCGATCACGTGATTGAAAAATAAATAGAAGGCATGAGCACTTTTTCTTTAGTGAATTTTTCGCACAGCTAACAACTGTCAAATTGAACTATGAAGATTGTTTCTGTGAAGCTAGAAAGTTAGAATTACTTGAACACAAAACAAACTTCAATATAATTCAAGTCAAGTCAAGCTAAGTTAATACAACTCCGTCCAGTTCACTTGCTAACCAAGTCTGGATTCATTTATCACATATTGAAAATTCTCAATCACAACAGAAACCACAGTACATTTCTTAAACTGGAATTTATTATTCACTAAGTTTAGTTCTTAACTACAGAACGAATTTCCTTACAGCATTTTCGTAAGGTATTTTATTCAATCTTTGATACACAAAAGTCAAAAGCAGATAACTTTTGTCACTAAACTATTACACTACAAACTCACACACCTTTTAATACAATTTTTCAACAAGAAAATTTTCTTCACTCAAAATTCCAGGGACAAGTAACTTTTAGCATTTCAAACACAACTGAATTCCTGTTTTTTATGATTTTTGTTATGTCTATATAAATTACATTTAATTGTGTAACATCTCTTGTTGAATGTGTTTCTTCTTCTTGTTTCATATTTTTTGGTAAAATGCGTAATAATATTTCATATTTTGTGATATTTTACGTAATAATAAATTAGGGCGATCCGGTCATTCCCTACAATAGTAACAAAGAAACTGAGATACCTTGAAGTACCCCAGCGCTGGCTAACAACCACTTCCAGACGTATGAGTTGACAATTGAAGTCGTTTCAAGCTCAGAAGTGTATAAGAAGAATCCAGATTGACTTATAAAGACGATTGGAGCTGGCTTTTGAACGTTATACTTTGGACGTGTTTATTCGTCCCTGTTTGACAATTCCGGTAAAAACGTATATAAACGTCTACGCCGGGGAATGGTTTAAGCCGGACAAATCAACGTTGAGCAGCGATTTTTATAAGCGTTGTCTAAGAGTGGCACAAGGCCGAAAGTGTGGAGAACTCAGTGAGGAGCAATCTCACTATTCAGTCGCAATTGAGCTAGCGAGCCAAGCATATTAACGATTCCATCGTGCCGAAGAGCACACCGAAAAGAAATATAAATGGCCAGTATTTATCTAGCAAAAGACCAATCAACGCTTATAGACTGAAAGAAAAAAAAACAAATATTTACCTATTCCCGAATCAAGGAAATGCTATTGACTCAAATAAAAACGGCAAATATTTACATTTTCCCGAATCAAATAAATACTTTTAGACTAAAAGCTAAACGATTACTATTAGGTTGGTGCAAAAATAATGACGTAATAATGTCGTTTTTGACGTATTTTTTAACGTCAAAAAACGACATTATTACGTCATTATTTTTGCACCAACCTAATATTTACCCAACGCCAAACCAAGTATATTCTTTTAGAAGCAAATATGAAAGATCGATATTCATCTATCCCCGAGTCAATTAAATCATTACATCCTCAAATATAAAGTTCCAATATAGCTATATCTATCTATCTATCTATCTATCTATCTATATATATATATATATATATATATATATATATATATATATATTATTTTTTCCTTACACCTGTATAAAATATTGCCATAAAAATATTATAACAATTTTATTTATTAAAGTGCGAAGATATTACCAAAGTACTTCTTATTTTATTGCCGTCGAATTTATTTTTAGGTTTCGTTTCCATTCTGGTTTAGACAAGATATTTCTTATACTTGCTACTACGTTTCTCTCTGAATTTGTTGTCAATTTTCGCTGCATCGGTTGCTGTTACTAAATTCATATTTGCATATTTTTATTCGTCCATTTTTAGTTTTTATATTTTTTATATATAGAAACAATTTTCTTTCTCTTTTTTTTTTGTAAGAAGCGGGCAATGTCTTTTACTTTCTACTAAGAATACTTATCGGGAAAGTTTGAGAAAAAAGTAAATTTAAAAGTAAAAAAAAAAAACAAAGCCATAGGATTTTTTAATCAAACTATTTTCATCTTTCTCGCCACGTCAAATTTTCTTGGTGGAAAAATACATTACTTTTTTTTTTTGTCGCCGTTGATATAGCAAAATAAAACCCGTGGGTCATAAATTTCCTAATTATTTTATGTGTGTATTTATTTTTTTGACGTTCTTTTTACAGCTTGTCCAATCTTTGCCTTTCAACAGTTATTTATATGCTGGGTAGGCAAGATCTTTTCATCAACCCTATTTTGAATTTATTTTTTTTCGTAATATCGGCAGAATAAAAATGTCAGTTAGATTCAGAAAAATTCTAAATCGTTTCTGTGAGCAACTGGAACCAAAAACAAGAATTCTTTTATTTTATTTTTTTAACTTCATTGCCCTTCTTATTTAATATTTCATCATTGAAATTCTACTTTCGAACTGCTGAAAACTTTAAAGTTTTCTTTCATATATTTCATTAGAAATAATTCAGTTTGTTTCACACATCTCATTGTTCCTGGCGACTACGAAGCATCCTTAAAATTCAAATAAAACATTTGAAAATATTCCTTCTAAGTTGCATTAGAAAATAAAAAAAATACATGACCGTTGAGTCGCAAAAATTAAATCTACATTCGACTGTAGTCGGCATCATCGACAAATGCGAACAATCCTTTACTTAGCTGTATATTATCTGCGACGCCTGGGCTACATACAGTTTTGAATTCAGAGTTAATTTCTCCTAGACTGGTTGCATACCAAGGATAGAAACTCTGTGCTGCTATTTACCCATGGAGAAGAAGAAGATTCATATCTTTTTCAAACAGCGCATCATAATGGGTCTATTAAGAGTCGCAATAACTTGATCCCAGGTTGACCGTAGTCGGGATCATTGAGCCAATGCGAAATATCCTTCCTTTAGCTGTATATTACGTGCGACACCTGAGCTACATACAGCTCTGAATTCATAGTTTTCTCCTAGACCGATTGCCACGCAAGGTTATACAACCCAATTTAGGGAGAAGAAAAGGCGGATTCACACCTTTCCCAAGGGTATTTAGCACGTAAGTGAATATAATGGATCAGACCGGTATTCGATCGCGTCTCTCACGATTTCGCAATCCCAGCCGCTATCCATTACTCCTCTGTGGCTCCTAATGAAGGAAACGCATCGAAATTATCGATAGTTAAATTGTGCGATAGATATGCTTCACACATGTCATCAGCTTAATGGAGACACCATTGACACTAATGTCTTATTATTATATAAGAGATATTTCTGGGAGGAATATGTGGGTGGTATTTCTGCCGCACCCTGTATAATATTGGTTGGTTGATTTTGTCTAGCGCATATCAACACCTCACTGTGTTATTTCATACCGAAATTGCTTTTTTACGTAATTTTATGCTTCCAGTTACATATATTCTGTATATAATTTTATACTTTCAGGATAAAGGTATATTCCAGATATATTGTTTGTAGATTGCAAAAAATGTATTGTTGGTAATTTAAATAAAAAAAAAAACACATTAATGTTGGTAATTTCAAAATAAAAATGTATTCTTGGTAATTTTATAATAAAAATGTATTTTTATACTTTTTTAGTGTTGCATTGACTATCATTTAGCCAAAAAAGTATTTTTTGCTCTTTTTATTATAAAAAATATACTGCTGATATTTGTTTGTGTGCTTACTATTTGCCGATAGCAGGGACCCTAACAGGTGCTACCACCCTGGATCAGTCAAGTGGTGATTCTACGTTCCCCAAAACCTCCAATATCCATATTAGAGGATTAACCAACCTATGAATGTTTATCGTCATACTCCCGCTGACCCTGTAAAAAGGTAAATACTATTAATACATGTTTTTCTACCTACTGATGATAACTTCAGAAAGTCGAAAACTTAGACGATATTGTACTTTTGTTCCTAAATGAACTTTGGGCAATTTCTGATGCGCTTTTCTCCTTGTTTGAGAAAGGTTAGTTTTAATTTTGGAAAAGTCGATCATTAATATATATATATATATATATATATATATATATATATATATATAAGCCATACTTTCCCTGACGATCCGTTTAGGTGAAACCTAGGTAGATTTGCCTGGCTCACTAGGTGTATCTAGGTTTGCTCTACGATTGTATTGAGCTCTTTTGTTAGTTAGTTGTCCACTCGTATCGGTTTTTTTTCTTTGGACTTCAGACCTGCATCTGTGCGATTTGTTCGACAGTAGTTCATGTTTGTAGCTCTTTCTTTTTTGAAAACCTTTTTTTCCCTCGAGATTGATTTGATTATTTGCAAATCAAAAATTCGAGGGTTTTTCGGAACGATTCTAGTTATCTATCTATCTATCTATATATATATATATATATATATATATATATATATATATATATATATATATGTTGTATCTTGTCTAAAAATTCTGATACGATTCAAGATATCATGAATCAGTTAAATTTCTTTAATTTTAGTACCAATTTCCTTTATTCCCTCTTGCCTAAAACTTGTTTTATAAGATTGGCGATCTTATTTATCGATCAAACCTCGTAATTTTGAAGAGAAATAAATTTAATTCACTCTGATACCAGTTTCCTCGTTCTATCTGGTATAAAACTTGTTTAATAGGATTGGCGGCCTTACTCATCAATCAACCCTCGTAAGATCGAAGAGAAATAAATTTCCTTCATTTTGATACCTGTTTCATTATTCTATCTGGGCTAAAACTTGTTTCATAATGAGAGGAATCTGAAACGTTGTCGGTAGAACGTTCGGTTTCCGACCATAGCACTCAGGTTCGAATCACACCATGGTCAATTTCTCAGGAATATCACTTCTAGACCTGGGAAAGCGATCCCAGCGTGCAACAGCTTTGGGTTGACCCAGACCTTATAAGTGAAAATGAGTAGGTGATACTATTTCTGTGTTGGCGATAGTTGCGCTAGCACGAAGTCACAAGTCATCGTGACCGAGTGTTTGAGCGTGCGTACCTTGTTCAGACTGTTGCTCACGCCAGATAATGAGCTCTCACCGAGAAACTGTAACTAACCACCCCCGGCATATTTGCAGTATAAGACTTAGTTTGGCTCTGTGTGTGTTAAACAAGCACAAATGTGCCTGAACCCGTGTCTGCAACAGGGATTGGTTAACCGCCCTAGTAGACAGCCATACTCGGATAAGAGTGGTCGAAAATTATTGACGATTCCCTTTCCAGTATCAACAAATCGTCCACTGCTGATATCCTGTCATTAGCCACGGATTCTGCATGAGACAGTAAGCACAACACGAGAACAAACACATTACATATATCGAAGGTCATTGACAAGGTGTGGCGTAGCAGTTTGCCACACAGTTTTTCCAGCTATGAAATCACTAAACTGCTTTTTCAATTATCAAGTCATTTCTAACTGGCAGGTCCTTGAAAGTAGCTAATAGCCAGTCCCCCAAGCACCATCAGATCAATACAGGGTTTGCCCAAGTTTCGCCTCGCGGCCCAAACCTCTTCGTGTTTTGTTTGAATGATTTGTCTAACAGAATACACCGATCATCTCAGCTAATGAAACCCCAAAATACACAGGGTGATTGAAAAATATCCCCCATTTTAAAATATTGATAATTTTTTTAAGTATAATTTTTATAAGAAATGTATATTAGAGGAAAGCATTCAGCATGTTTTTTTTTTTTAAATTAGGTATGGCCACCAGATTTCGCTACCAGCTTCTCGAGCCGCCCATGAATCGCGCCAACTATTTTCAACTCTTGTGATATGGAAGGAATAACTTCTTGAATTCGCCCATCGAGTTCTTTTAAAGTCTTCGTTTGGTATAGTAGACTTGCTCCTTATCAACCCCAAAGTAAAAATGTCACAGGGTGTTTAAGTGAGGAGCCCTGGCTGGCCACTCATCCATAAAATAGGAAGTTACTTTTCAATCACCCTGTAAAGGACCAGAAACTGGCAACTGATGTCACCTCCGACATCGCTTTAACAAGTAGATGGGGGAAAGCTGGCTAGTCACATTTAATACCACAAAAATAAAAACGTTGAATTTTCACCGAGAAGCCCGTGAATTAATGCCTATCACAATGAACGGGTTTTCTCCCAAGGAGGACCTATATCTTGAACCTCTATGCAGAATTAGGCTTACCTCAAACCTCAAGTGAAACTTGTATATATGATCGATCGCGAAACATGAAGCAAAAATGGCTGCTACCCTATAACGTTCCTGTAAGTCTCTAACGCCCTCCCTATTAGATCTTTTATGCCAATTGACTTCAAATCTCTACAAATCTCTACTTAATTTATACAAATCTCTACTTGATTTATACAAATCTTTACTTACTTTACACAAATCTCAACATAATTTACACAAATCTCCACTTAATTTACACAAATCTCTACTTAATTTATACAAATCTCTACATAATTTATACAAATCTTTACTTAATTTATACAAATCTTTACTTAATTTACACAAATCTTTACTTAATTTACACAAATCTCTACTTAATCTACACAAATCTCTACTTAATTTATACAAATCTCTATTTAATGTATTCAAATCTCTACTTAATTTACACAAATCCATACTTAATTTATCCAAATCTGTACATAATTTATACAAATTTACTTATCGCAAATATTAATTCACATCAAGAAATTATAAATTTTAAATCAAACTTTGCTTGTTTTTTATTAATTTTTTGTTATTCATTTGTAATTATGAATTTTAAATCAAAGTTCGTCAGATTTCCAAATCAATAGATATTTAGGGGCTTATGTCGTGAAGCAAAAGAATGTTTCATGTACTGAGTGACAGATGAAAAAAACACCACATTATTGGGCACAATCCGAAGCTGTAATTTATCTGGGACTACGATTATTTAGGATTATTGGAAAGGATATACATCTTTGAAGGATAATCTCAATTACATTCATCTCACTGTAAATCAAGTCATGAATTTTGTTGACCCAGAAAGATCAGATAATAAGCAAAGAATTGAAAGTTCTGGTGGAACACCAAAATGAAGAATAAGTCCATGTTCGGGATTAATCGTAGTATGAAGGTTTTTTTTTGTGCGTGCTTCTTTGGCTCTCGAACCACTCATTCTCCTTAAAAGTCCAAACCTTTCGAACATTGATTGAACCAATCCTACTGCATGGGTCAGAACCTTGGACATTATCTGCTCGTCTTGTAAGACGACTGGAGGAAACATATAAATTTACTTAGAATAATCCAGAACATTTGGTAATCCTATGCAAAGCTTAACACAAATTACGAAGAACTGGGAGTAATCTCTCTTAAGCTCAAACAAAAACGATTACCGGCCATTGTAACCAAATAGACAGGGAAATCACCTCAAACTTACTCCTATGGCATCCTTCTGGAAGTGTCTTCTCAAGAAAACTGACTTTCCATGCATTATAGCTCGGAACTCAGGGTTGGACTTTGGGGATCTGGGGACAGCAATGCAGGACCGAACAGTGGAAAGGGATTGTCAATGGAGTCGTCTAAGGATGATCATGAGGATAAAGACAAAAGATAACAATGAATGCATTTAAAATTTAAAGAACATTTCTGAATTTTAGTGTGAATTTGACTAAATATAAATTCTTTTTATTTTGGGGGTGAGTTAATATTTTGGGTTGAATTAACAGAAACGAACCCCCAACTATTTTTGCAAGAGCCAAATCAGACTGAAAATGGAGTAATGCGGCCATATTTGGGCTGGGGGGGCCATATTTCTGCTGTAGCAGCTGAGTCCTCATTTTCGAGTCTTTATAGAGTCCAAAGGCGTCTACGCGACTTTAAGTGTGATGGATTGTTCTCCAACTTACACCGGTATTCTCACAGACAATAAGTTGTCAGCCTCTCGCTAGTCTACTGCTATTTCTATGGAATGAGTCTAGAGAAGCTGTATTCTGCAAATCCCTCAACTCTAACCCTTCAAGCTAAAACGCACCCCGGGTTACACATCCCTCTCTTATATCTATGTAATTCTATAAGTAAACAGTAATTCTGATTCGAATAGCTTCTTTAAAAAGCATTGTTTCTTTTTGGAACAGACTTCTAGGATGCTATGGATTAACCATTTATTATTTATGATGCACCAGTTCCAAAATTGATAGCTTTAAAGATATACTCTCCCATGGACATTAGGACTTATAAGTTAGGAGTTTGGCAGGGTAGTCGAGCCTTCGTAATATAATAATTCAGTGCAAAATAGAAGAATTGATATTACAACAGATTTCTGTACCCTTTTTCGTTTCTAATGATATTTTCCTGTCTCCTAACACTTTGCTTAGTTTCTGAAAGGCATGTAAAGTTTGACTCGCATTCAGTCACATAGGAGAATAAATATTCCATACCAGTTCAGCGCTTTTTTCTTTGTTTCTAACGACATTCTCCTATCTTCTAATGCTATCTTCTAATAGTTTCTGAAAGGCATGAAGAGATTGTCCAGCATTCACTGCTATATACGAGAGTAGATAGGGCACCTCGGCGTAGTGTAATGGTTAGAAATCTTGTCTTGCTAGGTCAGGTAATACTGAAAAGTGAGTTCGATCCTCACTGGATGCCCTATGCTTTCGGCCTTGTACAACATCTAAGCTACGCTTGGAAACTCTAGGGCGCCTCGGTGTTGTGTAATGGGTAGCGAGCTGGTCTTGCTAAAACTGTTACAACTAAATAGTGAGTTCGATCCTCACTTAGTCAATATACGAGAGTAGAGATTACACAACAGTTCATTACTAGTTTTTTATTGTTTCTCTCGACATTTCCCTATCTCAAGATACTTTGCTCACATTCTGAAAAGCGGGAGGAGATCGTTCAGCATTTACTGCCATAAAGCTGATTAGATATTACATAACAGTTCACACATTCTTTTCTTTGTTTCGAAGGACTTGTTTCTATATCGTAATGCTTTGTTTAGTTTCTGAAAAGCATGAGAAAACTGTCCAGCATTCACTGACATATTGGAAATTACCTATTACATATTAGTCCGCTACACTTTTTATTTGCTTCTAACAACATTTTCCTATCTCTTAATACTATGTTTAGTTTCTGAAAGGCATGATGAAACTGTCCAGTATTCACTGCCATTTATGCGATGGGACATTACATAGCAGTTCTAACCCTTGTCGATTTTCTGAAATGGCTGAATGAGGAGATTGTCTCGAATTCACTAATATAAAGGTGATTAAATCATTCCGCGTCACATGACCAAAAATGTAATAATTTTAAAGATATACTCTTCCCCATATTTCCATTATTCGGACTATTGTCATCTTCTTTGTAGCCATATTTATTACAACGTTTCGGCCGTTGTACGCTCCGGCCTTCTTTAGGTGGTTGGAATGTCGAACTTTATTTCGCTCACTGAGGTAGACTGTTCTAGTTCCACGTGCCATGTTTGATGGATGTTAATTATCTGTTATCTCCTGTTAATTTTCCCTCTGAAAGTTCTTCACTGCCTTAACCGTGTATTGAACTCACACTCTTTGGATCCTGTCACTGGATCTAACCAACGCCTTTATACACTATACCATGTTTTCTTGAGGCCATACGGTACAGTGGATATAGACAGATATACTCTTCCACATTTATCAGAACAATTTGAGTTAGGCACAGGTACTGAGGTCATACAATAATTACTTGTAAGTCTTTCCGTTCTTTTTCTTTTATAAAAGGGGGAGAACTATCGAGAGTCGGGTTTTGACGTAACGTTTTGATAGGTTTGACCTTCTTGGAGTCATAAATCAAATAGCAGTTCTTCGAAACACGTCCTGGCCTATTTGTATTTTTGTCACCTGTAGTATTTAACAAACATTTATGCAAATTGTCTAATGTCTATTTACGCTATTTACATTGTTCGGACGATGTTCCTCATGTTTATTGTCATATTCACGATCTTTCGATCGTTGTACGCTCTGGGCTTTGTCAGGATTTATCTATATTTTTGAGATGAGGTATTGTAAATATTTACATCGTTCGGACTTTTGCCTTGTCTTTATTGTCATACGACGTTTCGGCCGTTGTACGCTCCGACCTTCTTCAGGTGATATACGCTGGAATTTCGAACCGAACGTTTTATTTTGTCCACAAAAGTAGATTGTTCTAGTTCCACATGCTATGCCTTTTCACATGGCCCAGTGGGAAAAACGTTGGTTGCAGTAATAGAAAAGTGACTTGACTCAAAGTGTTGTGAGTTCAAACTCGGTCGACAGAACAGGTAAAAAAAAATGGAGAATTGAGAACGAGCTCGAAATGACGCATGATTAGAAGAAAGCGTTAAAAAGAATGAGAAAAATTGCCTGAAATAAAGAGAGTGTAAGAAATATAAGAGAAAGAAAGAAAGAAAAATGTGAGAAAGAAAGAAAAAAATAAAAGAGTTTAAAAGATAATATAGGGGAAAGAAAGAGAGAAATTGAGAGAGAGGGAAAGGGATTTTAAGTAAAGGAAAGAACGGGAGAAAGAAGAAAAAAGAGGGATTGTGAAATAAAAAGAGGGTGAAAGAAAGACATTAATTGAGAGGAGAAATGAGATTGTAAGCAAAAGAAATAAAGAAAGAAAGAAAAAAAAGAAAGAAAGAAAAAAACTGAAAGATTGTGAGAGAAAAAGAAAGAGGAAGGAAAGACAGTAATTGAGAGGGGGAATAAGAGTTTAAGTAAAATAAAGAAAGAACATTTTTAAGAGGGTGAGAAAGATTTGAAATAAAAAGAGCGAGAAAGAAGGAATGTGAGTAATATGCAGAGAAATGTCTTGGAAAAGGAAGAAACAGTTTGAGTTCGAAAGGATGGTTTGAATAAATGAAAGAAAGATTTTTAAAAAGAAAGAAAGCAAGGGAGAAGGAGAGATAGATATCTGGAAGTAAAAGGGGGACATAAAGAACTTTGCAGATAAAGGGTAAGAAAAAGGAAAGTGATTCACAGAGAGAATACTTCAAATAAAAAGTGTGGAAAAGAAAGAAAGAAAGGGATTATAAATATTGAAAGAAAATGATTAATTAGAAAAGAGAAAGATCTTGGGAGAATGAAAAAGAAAGATCGCAATTAAGAGATAGAAAAATGCCTAAGAAAAGTAAAGATTTTGAGAGAATGAACGAACTAAAAGAAAGAACGAAAGAAAGAACGAACGAATGAAAGAAAGAAAGAAAGAAAGAACAACAGAAAGAACGAAAGAAAGAAAGAACGAAATAAAGGAGGAAAGAAAGAACGACGGAAAGAAAGAACGACAGAAAGAAAGAACGAAAAAAAGAAAGAACGAGAGAAAGAAAGAACGACAGAAAGAAAGAACGAAAGAAAGAATGAAAAAAGAAAGAACGACAGAAAGAAAGAACGAACGAAAGAAAGAACGAACGAAAGAAAGAACGAAAAAAGAAAGAACGAAAGAAAGAAAGAACGAAGGAAAGAAGGAAAGAAAGAACGACAGAAAGAAAGAAAGACAGAAAGAAAGAACGAAAGAAAGAACGAAAAAAGAATGAAAGAACGAAAGAAAGAACGAAAAAAGAAAGAAAAAACGAAAAAAGAAAGAACGGCAGAAAGAAAGAACGAAAGAAAGAAAGAACGAAAGAAAGAACAAACGAAAGAAAGAACGAAAGAAAGAACGACAGAATGAAAGCAAGAAGAATCGATTAAGACGCAAAAAAGGTACAACAACCCAAGTAATGTAACTAAATAGAAAAAAAACACTTGTATGATAAAGAAAATCAAGCTAAAAAAAAAGAGATGAGAGAGAGAAAGAAAGAGCGTCAGAAAGAGATAGAGAGTGAAAGATATCAAGAAAGACAGGGAGCGAGAGATAGCAAAAGAGAGAGCAAAAAAAAAAAAAAGCAAGAACCTTGGATGCAGAAAAAGGAGGTCATGTATTTTATGGTAAATAAAAATTCTCATTTTTTTTTTCTAAAATCTTGGAATTTCATGAATTGTTTTACTATAAACATGAAGAGAATCATTTTCCAAACTGGAACCAAATCTGAAACATTATTTGAAATGGCATCCGCATCCAATATCTCACTCAGCAATATTTCTTCTTAATATTGCCTTTTATCGAATACTTATAATTAAGTTAAACAATTCGTGTTCATCTCTTTGTCTTTTCTTCGTTCCGATTGACGAAACGCAGGAAAATCCGTCTCTTTTTGCTACTGATTGTTAATCATTTCGTTATTGAATTATTCCGCAAAGCCTTCCTCTTGTCTTTCAACTCGCTTCTCACCTTCTCCACAATAACTTCAATCTTGACGCACATTCAATTATCAAATTATTGCTACATTTTTATCCATTTTACCTTCTTTAGAATTGCCTAGTTCGGAAATCTCAAGCTAATTCAACGTCAGAGACCTGCAGAATTCATAACAACTGCAGAAGCGAGTTCCACAGGCAAGGAGTGTGACAAAAGAAACTATTTAAAAAATTCGGTTACATCTAGCTATTTGAACAATAAATCAATGAAACCAAGTATATATATATATATATATATATATATATATATATATATATATATATGTATAATTTTAAGGTGTACTCTATCTACGGGAAAAGTACTCAATATCAGAGAGAGACCGTATGTAAATATAAATATAAAAGTGAACATTGAACTCAACACTCAGAGGCGACAGGCTGATTCATGCTTAACGCAAATGTCACGCTTAACGATTGCGTCCAGCGTGAAACAACCTGTAGCCTCTGAGTGTTGACCTCAATGTTTATTATATATATATATATATATATATATATATATATATATATATATATATATATATTGTTGTGGTAGGATCTACCTAATTTGCATAGTGGAGTACCGACCATATAAATATGGTTGGTACCGGGAAGAGAGGGGAGGAATCAAGTGATTCAACCAGAGACTGCCCGATTGTGACTCAGTCAACACATTCTACCAGTAACGGTCTCCCCAGGAATATACAAAAGACTATATGTAAATATTGTGTACACTTTCTTGTTCCAATACATTTTGTTCTAAGTACATTTTGTGTTGTATTATTATTCCATGCATTAGTCAAGTTTCAACATATATATATATATATATATATATATATATATATATATATATATATTGATGCATATTTCATTAAATAATATAGACGAGTTTTGTTTATTTATTTTATGCAAACTCATGTAGATGTCTTGTTTGTTGCTGTTATGGGTGTCCAATTTGTCTTTCCCTATTTCAATTTGCCTTTTCACAAGGTTATAGGTAACATGCATCAATGGAAAAATGCTGCCTAAATACACACACGCACACACACACAATACACACACACACACACACACACACATATATATATATATATATATATATATATATATATATATATATATATATATATATATCTTACTTATTATAAAACGCAAATTGTGTTTTCTGTATGTGTGTGTCTGTACGCTTATATATTAGATCGGATTTCCTACATTTTTCAACCGATTTCAACAAAACTTCACAGGACTACGCAAAATTACCTTGTGGTGGTTCTAGCAGCGCCAATAATCGGAAAAACACAATTGTTTTTGCACGAAATCAATTTGAAAACACGATTAAGAGGCATCGCGAGAATGAAAGGGGGACAACTCATATCGAGTTATACTTATTATAAAACCCAGGTTGTTTGTGTGTGTGTGTGTGTGTATGTGTTCGTTTATATAATGGATCGGATTTCCTGCGTTTTTCAACTGATTTCAACAAAAATTCACATTTTTTTGGTAGGTAGTGTTTATTATTGTCTTGTACACTTTTTTTCGTTATTTTCACATTCAGAATGCTTTAAAAATTCCATTTACAAGACAATTGTTTATAATAAAATTCTATTCAATCGGTAGACTCATAACGATTGAAAACAATGTTTTTGTTTGAGTTTGGGTTTGACCAATTCGTAAAAAAAAAAAAAAAAAAACTAATTAAGACATCCGTGTCCGTCAAGCTTAAACAATAATCTTTGTCAATTTTATTTTTCAGTCTTTATGATGGTCGATACTTGATCTATCTCTTACTGTTACATCCCCGGGCAACGCCGGGCTCTCCTGCTAGTATACAATATACCTACACATGGGCAGTGGAACGAGAATAGAAAATCTCCCGTA
>OZ010582.1:59967986-59977986 GCA_963932145.1 Acanthosepion lycidas | reverse complement strand
GACAAGATTTATTGCAATAAATACAATTATGGCACAAGGCCGAAAAAGAGGAGTAGGCTGGTCTTCACTAACTATCTTATAACTAGCTAATCCGATTCACGACCCATTCATTCATTACAATTTTCCCATTCACCACAATAACTCGTCCATCACAAACCAATCCTCCGTACACCATAATACCGCATCCTCACAAGGGGGACGTACAAAACGAGCCCCGTGCCGTAAAAATTTAATGGTAATAAATACTTAAAAATCTGTGATGAATAGAATGAGAGGGGAGGGAATGAATCCCAAAACAAACTAAATAGAAACACAAAATAAACTAAACATAACTGATGTTAGTAGGGCCCGTCCAACCCTCAAAAATGAGAGGCCGCTGTATTCTGCCCATTTGGACAAAATCAAGAAACCCTCTCGCTAAAGGAGTGGGAAAATGATAAGAAATTATACAGCCATGGGAAAAATATAAAGCTGACCCAGTCGAGATAAAGGGGCCAAAAACAAACTGGGGAGGTTGGAAATCTCAACTTGGATCATAACCAAAGATGTGTCTGGGAACAGCCTAGGAACAACATTTACTCACATTAACTAGGTACACAAAAGCGTGTCTAACCCAACCAGGGGGAGGGCTCCACAGGAAACTACCCCGATGTGACATAGGTTTGACCTAAAAGAGAAAATCAAGGCTAGCCCCGTTCAAACGGACCAAGCTCACCTCAGTCACCCACCTTTCGCTGAAGACTGTCGAATGCAAACTGAAAACTGACTGAAGTGATGACCATTTTCATCATTCTATTAGATTGGTGCAAACATAATGTCGTTTTCTCACATATGTTACTATGTGAGAAAACGACATTATTTTTGCACCAACCTAATATGCAGTGACGTTTCTAAGTGACCGTCACGTGATCGTTGTGACTTCATCTTTACCAAAGGGAGATAATCGCTTTTGTCTTTTCTAGAATTTGTACGCTGCAACATTTATCATGCTAGAGATTTATTTCGTATGATTTTATTTTTTTAATTTTTTAATTTTTTAAGCCACTAGGACGCAAGAGGTTACAGAAAATTTAGAGCAAGATCAGATAGGAGTGATAGAAGAAAGCATGAGGGTAGTGGATAGATCAAGGCAACTGGAGATGTCGATTGACATTACACTTGAATAGCTGGAGATTATAGCTCACAGGGAAACAGGAATAGGGAAGGCAGTTCCACAGGCGAGAAGTGCGAGACATGAAGCTATTAGAGCAGAAGAGACGGCTGCATTTAGTAGTTTCGACAGTGAAGGGGTGAGAGCGGGATGCCAACCTCGTATGGCGATTGAACTCATGACGTCTGGGAACCAGCGAATGCAGCTCCTCGGAGCAATTTCCATGAAAGTATTTGTAGAACAGACAGAGGGAGGCGACGGCGCGTCTGTGAGAAAGTGACTGTAGACGAGACGCCAGGGCAGGGCCAACTACATTGCATATCCGCCTCTGGAGCCTATTAAGAACCCCGAGGCAAACAGAAGAGGCACCAGACCATATATGGCAGCAATACTCCATGCAAGGGCGAATTGTTGATTTGTAGATCTGGAGGATCGACTCCGGGGAGAAAAACTTCCTGGCGCGGCTCAGGGAGATGACTTTCCTTACTACTTAATGAAGTGTCATTGTTATAACTTTATTTTTTATAAGTTTGCCCATTTTATGGATGTCTTAATGGGAATAAAAGAAATAATAATGTTTTTCTATGAAAGTATTGATTTATTTGTATATATATTTGATATTTCAGATCAGCCTCAATCTTTCTTCAGAAATAACAGTCTACAAGTAGCGTCCGTCGCGAGATGTGGACGCCACGTGATATGGAACGAATATTCCTAACGTAAATCTAACTGTAATAATATCTTAGATGCTGTTTAAAAAATTAAAAAAGTAAAATAAAAAATAATTTTTTTTTAACTATATCTAAAAAATTTTTAACTATTGAAATATTTATAAAGATTTAAAATACCCAAGTCTTTATTTAACCCTAGTTTATATGTATTTAATTTTAAAATCCAGTTTTTATGATATATGAACTTGTATAGTAGGAGTTAAGATACTTTCAGTTAGGTACTTTCCTGTCTAATTTTATTTTATTGTCGTTCTCTCATCTTCTAGCGTAAGTTCTTACTCCTACGTCTATATATATATATATATATATATATATATATATATATATATATATATATATATATATATATATAAGCAAATATAAATGGATATAAATCCGACAGAATGGAGAAAAATATTTGGAAAAAACAAACAAAAATCTTTAAAATGCAATTAAAACAATTCATATTAAAACAACATAATTGCATTTAAGGATTTTTGTTTGCTTTTTCAAATATTTTTCTCCATATATATATATATATATATATATATATATATATATATATATATATATATATATATCTTTAAGAACCACAAACAAAGAACTGTAACAAATAACAGGAACCTCATCACTTTAGGACTACCAACAGTAGCAACAACTAAACTGAATAGCACATGTAACTAGAGAACAAAATAATGACATTATCAAGATGTTGATATTCCCCACTACATTAAACATACGTTTAGAAAAGAAACTGCCATCAATACTGGAAAGCAATAACAGCTAATATCTATATATCTCGTAGGTTTTTCCACGAGCGTGCGCAATGTATGTCGACAAGAGTATTTATATGTCTGGGTCAGCTACTAACATCGGTTGAAAGTGCGGATTTGCACTTGGTTACTAGGAGAACCAACTGCCTATGCTCCTTGCCTCTCTGTCATCAAAGAATTCAAAGTCTATTTAATTAATTCTCCCATTTGCGTTACCTTCATTTTCACGGACGGAACGGAATGGCTGAAAAGAGAAGGAAGGACAAACGTACTTGGTTCATACACAAAATTATCTATACATATTTGCATTTGTCCTACGTAGAGAAATTATAACACATGTCTACACTACAAGCGGTGTGTAACGGGAACGTAAAGATAGGGTGTTTCTGTTATTTTCTAACGGGAATTGGGTTTGCCGGAGATACCTCTGTGTTTCTGGAGAAGCCATATTTAGGAATTCAGATCTGTGCGGGCCAAATTCAGCTGCTATGTCAATAGCGAGATCATAGGTGTTAGACATTTTCATGACTATCGTCTTCGAGTATAGAATCCAAAGGTTGGCAGTGAATATTTCGGAGACAGTAGAAAAGCGTAGTTCAGGTTCGCAGTGGATATCTTAGCAGAGCGTAGTTCTTCCTTCCGTCATCTTCGCCTGTCAAGTTAGCACTGGTCCTTCCGGTAGGGTAAACAAAGATGGCCGCTTTTATACACGACGAATACAATGTTCTGCGGCTTCTGATTGGTTAAGCTCCTATTGGTCGACTATAAAGGAAGTTGAGTCATTTGGATTGTCTCACTAGTTATATAATATACACAAAAAACCGTAACAATAGGGAGGGATATTTACTTTCAGCTTGGGCCCCTCAACCAGGGCTAAAAAAAAAATTAGCTCCTCGGTTTGACTGACTGAAGAGATGACCATTTTCATCATTCAATGAAGTGACGTTACTAAGTGGCCGTCACGTGATCCTTGTGACTTCATCTCCATCAAAGGAAGATAATCGCTTTTTTCTTTCTAGAATTCGTATACTGCAACATTTATAATGTTAGAGATTTATTTCGTATGAATTTATTTTATTTATTTATTGCTACTTCATGAAGTGTTGTTGTTATAAGTTTATTTTTATAAGTTTGCCAATTTTATGGCTGTCTTAATGGGAATAAAAGAAATAATAAGGTTTGAGTAGACAGAAGATAAAGTTTAATAGCGCTATCCCTGTTTTAATTGCTTGCTAATCCTGACCCTACATTGATTTGCTCTCAGTTGAATTTATACGAGCACAATTCTAAAACTTGGAGTAATTACCTAGAAATTATATAAAATTGTGGTTTTGAATAGAGAGATGAAGTAATTTAAAACGTTTCTGACCATAATGGAGACATGTCAAAAAAGTAACTGACAATTGTATAAAACCAATGGTAGAATCTTATCTGGACGTCATTCATGGCATTCAACTGCGTCAGAAGTATCTAAACGAATGTATTCAACTGCTTCGTAAAATTAATGATGAAAATGTTTTTGAGCGACTGAAGCCTGAGGGTCTTGTCAAAAATCATGCTTCTTTGAACATTGTGAACTGTAGCAAAAGAATAATAAGTAAAAGAACATGTACCAAATAGCAAGAACCTCATCACTTGAGGGCTAGCAAAAGTATCAAGGACTAAACTGGATAGAAGATGTAACTAGAGGACAAATTAAACAAAAGGTTAGTAAGGAAACCGCCATTAATACTGGAAAGAGCAATAACATCTACAAGACTTGAGAAACCTATTGTTTTAATGGTCAATGATTAAAAATGCCTTAGAGCGAGTGATATAAGGTAGGTGCTAGAGAGGATCATCTATCTTCAAATCTAGTGTCGTGGTGCTGAAAAAAATCACAAACAAGGAACTCTACAAAATAAGAGAAACCACATCGCCTGCAAACTAACAACTGCGGCAACAACTATAATGGATTGTGCATGTTAGAATTTGACGGATACCTTTTTCAAATGAATATATATATATGTGTGTATGTGTATGCGTGTGTGTGTATTGATGTAATAGGAGAGAACCGTTAGATTAATGATTCAAAGTTCTTTAGTATTTTTGTTTTTATTTTTAAAAAACAATACTCGATACAGAAGTAGAGCTTAAATTATAATTATTTAAAAAAAATATGATTCCATTGCGACACTGTGTTTCGAAACTTGACTCAAGTCCTAAAGTTTAATTTCTAATACTAAACGTAAAATTTAGAGTACTGTTTCATCCTCAAGCGATGTTTAGAATAACAAACTGAAGAAATGTTTTACTCATTTACAGGTTGGAAGTGGAGGTATAATCTGTTTTTTTTTTTTCTTTCGTTATAAGGGTTCATGAAAATATGAATGTTTATTCTATGTCAAATTTTTGAAGTTGTGTAAGGTTGGGTTGGGGGGAAAAACTTACTAACTTATGTTCTAGTTACATTTTTCAAAAATACCAAGATGTAAGCAAAAACCGTTGTCTGACATACTGACAACGTCCAATTCTTTTGTTATTTTTTTTTTCCTTTTGGATTTTTTTCATTTACTCATACAGTTTACTTTTAAGTTTTGTTTTTTTACTTATTTATGGCAGGCAAAAAAACAAAAAAAAAAACAACAAAAAACAAAAGGTAAAAAAAAAAACAAACGAACAGAAAAGCTAATGCTATTTAACAATTCATGTAAAGCAATGGAAATCATATATTGATTAACCTGAGAAGAACAGGTTTGATGAAATCGCTTTCAGCCAAGAAATCTCCTGAGAGCGCTTTCTTAAAAATCATTTTTGAGTTTGAAAAATTCGACGCAACATCGTTAATATTCCAGACATTACCAAATACTTGGAGAGAAAAAAAATTAACATACAGAACACAATAAAGGTAGGTTGGCATTAAATAATAATCTTCTATATATATAATACGCTACACACACGCACACACAAAAAATATATATAATATTTACGATTTTGTATATATATATATGGAGAAAAATATTTAGAAAAAACAAACAAAAATCCTTAAATGCAATTATGTTGTTTTAATATGAATGAAATGTCAACGTCTGACGTTTCGGTTTAATAAACCTTCTTCGGGACAATATTCATTAAAATACAATTAACATAATCAGTTCAACATGACAAAGACGATGGACATAAAAACAAGACTTATCCAAAACAGATAACTGAAAATTTTTTTTTTTTTGTATTTTGTAAGAAGAAAGAAAGAATAAAATATGGTAATACATTATTTCTGTGAATTCGGTAGTTCCATTTCCCAAGACACAGCAGAAACATCGTTTATCAAAAATATGCAACATGAAAAACAAATAGAGAACTCTTCACCATGAGGCCTTGGAAATATAAGTAACATTCAAAAAATAAATCTATGCAATCAGAGAGCAGACAATGAAAAATCATTATCTATATTTCTCATTAGCTAATTCTTTTGATTACTAACCCATTCGTAATTAGTGGTCCAACTGTTAATTTTTCCTCTCCCATTAAAGAATATATATATATATATATATATATATATATATATATATATATATATATATATATTAATACATTTTTTTATTGTCTTATATTTAATTAAGAATTGTATAGGATAGTTCGATCTATTTTTTGTACATTGGACAATCAGCAGTATGTATGCGTAAGGTCAGGGTGATGAAGAAAATATTTTTTACAACCCCCATCTTAAAAACATGTGCATATACACATTTACCCATCAATAGTGTTTCAAGGCACGGTGAAATAATTGATAGAAACTGGGATTGAGGAATCGAGGAGCCGAGTTCGAATTCCAATCGAGGGCATTACATTCACTTACGTGCTGATACCTTTGGCAAATATACGAATCCATCTCCACAGATATAGCCCCAGATATGGATAAAACAGATAGTATAGAATGGGATCTATAGTCTTGGTTGGCAACCAGTCTATGAGAAGGAAAACGCTTAATTTAAACCGCCTTGGACTTCTGAGAGAAGTGACGAGATAACACGATACAAAAGGAACCAGCAAGCTATTGCACGATTCTGTCTTCAATATCACCATAAATCACTCGTCCTGGGTATGATGGACGGTAAACTACATCCGCGTCCTGAGGAAGACGATAAACTTCAACCGACAGTAAGGCCTCTGCTCCTGAGGTCTTGAGGAGCGCGGAATCACCTCTTAATTGTTGTAGTATTACCAGCAATACATTTCTGGAAAAAGAATATTACCAGCAATACATTTCTGGAAAAAGAATATTACCAGCAATACATTTCTGGAAAAAAATATTACCAGCAATACATTTCTGGAAAAAGAATATTACCAGCAATACATTTCTGGAAAAAGAATATTACCAGCAATACATTTATGGAAAAAGAATATTACCAGCAATTCATTTCTGGAAAAAGTGTATTACCAGCAATACATTTCTGAAAAAAGAATATTACCAGCAATACATTTCTGGAAAAAAAATATTACCAGCAATACATTTCTGGAAAAAGAATATTACCAGCAATACATTTCTGGAAAAAGAATATTACCAGCAATACATTTCTGGAAAAATTATATTACCAGCAATACATTTCTGGAAAAAGAATATTACCAGCAATACATTTCTGGAAAAAGAATATTACCAGCAATACATTTCCGGAAAAAGAATATTACCAGCAATACATTTCCGGAAAAAGAATATTACCAGCAATACATTTCTGGAAAAAGAATATTACCAGCAATACATTTCTGGAAAAAGAATATTACCAGCAATACATTTCTGGAAAAATTATATTACCAGCAATACATTTTTGGAAAAATATTACTAGCAATACATTTTTGGAAAAATATTACTAGCAATAAAACTCTTGTCGGCATTAAATAACACATTTTGGTTGATATGCCGTAAAATGAAACAAACCAAACCAAACCCAAACCATAAACCATAATTGTTAAATGTGTAGGGAAGTGGTGACCACTTCGGCGCAAAACGCGCTAACTGAATAATGATAATTGTGCTTCGAGATAGATAAAAGTGGTCTTATATTCCTTCTTAGACATGAAGATTTGGATGGCCACGCAATATTGATGATCGTTGAAAGTGAATGTGAAAAACCCTGGGGAAGCCAATAGAAAATATGTATAACAAAATATGTCTCTTGTCATGTCAGAATGTTTCCCGTTAGGAATGGTTTAATTGTAGCAGGTCTATGGTATGTGTGACACCAAAATGCCGTCACGCACGGCCCGGGTGGTGGATGAATTTAATAATGAGAAGAGGTTCTTCCATCATCTACTGAAAATCGCGTCACCTGTGCGTCATACGCTGTTGATCAAAAACTATCGGGATTGGTGCTATGAAAAGAAAACTACAACAGATAATCCACTCGGCATTTAATCTCTTTCCGAGTAATCCACTTCTGAAAATCAAAGACTTTATCTAGCATCGTTTCTATCGATTGAATCATTACTGGAATTCCTTTTATGTGATAGCGTGCAGCTGCTTCGTCGCATTCTCTTGGCTTTCTGCGATATCTTCAAAGCTTGTTCCGTTCAAGTAGGATTCGATTTTTGAGGTCGAAGGGACCAGATCTTGTGAATATAGTGTTTGTTCTTGGTTAAATCCCTGCAAAAGTTTAGCTGAAGGGGCCTGGCGCGTTATCATGGTGGAGTTACCACTCACCGGAAGCATGCAAATCAAGAATTAGAAGGTGACCTGATGTCATTTTTTGTGTCCCTCCCTGAAGCGGGATCCACCATATCCACAAATACAAACAAGACGGGTTGTGCGTGGTTGTGGGCGGGGGGCGTTGGGTAGACCTGTGGTCTAGCAAGTTAGCGTATGTTGCAGTCTACAAGTCTGTCTACAAGATATTTAGCCCACATTTTAGACCTATACATACCGTATAGGTCGGCCATCAAACATAAGTTAAGTTATCGGTCGTCCTAAACTTGGGCCTACCAGTAAATGACGTTTACACTATACGATAACCTGCCACAGCACTTACCTGTATACTGAGACACTAACTGTAATAATTATCTACAGGGTGAGATGTGGAAATTGTCGTCATATTATATTTTTAATTTCACTCAGGCGCGTTTGTTTTTTTTTATTTTGTCGACTGCACAGCATAGTAGGATCAGTTGGGTAACGTCTGTGAGAAAAGGAGCAGCGTGACGCAGTTTACTCCGCCAGAAATTTGGAAACGTCATGCTGTTCTGCTTGGCGTTTGCACTGGAAGCGCCAATACGAACATTTCAGAAAGTTTGGGAGTCAATCTGAGGACAGTGCAGAGGGTTCAGAAAGAGTTGGGTGATATATCCAGTCAATATCATGGTGTTTGATCACAAGTGATGGCGATGTTATGATTCCATTCATTTACCCACAGGGCCACAGGCTCAACATGGAAGTCTACATCAAGTACTTTGAGGAGGTAGTGATGCCCTGGGTTAAGAGGATCGAGGCTGGAAGTCCCAGTGTCTGGCAACAGGACTCTGCACCATGTCTCACACGCAGGAGAATGGTTGTCAGACAATTCCTGCAACCATGTCTCCCCAGACTGCAACTTCTTTGATTATTATGTGTGGGGCACAGTTGAATAAGAGATCATCAAAACTCCTTGTAACATTAAAGATGAACTGAAGTCAAGAATTATGGCAGCATTCACCAACGTAAGCAAGAAGACCGTCCAGAAGAGTTACAGGAGATTCCCAACTCCCCTGGAGACCTTGGTTGAAACCAAATGCGATTTTTAGAATAAATTTACTCTATTATTGCAAGATACTTTTGTGTAATTTTGGTAAATATAGTGATTTTCTAAGAGTAGCTCAGATGTGGCACAAGGCCGAAAGTATGGGGCACCCAGTGAGGATTGAACTCACTACGTAATCGTAATTGTTCTAGCGAGACAAGCTTGCTGACCATTACACCACCTCGAGGTGCCCAAATTTTTTGGTATTATATCTGTTAAAATCTGAGGTCAATGTTTCATTTTTGCATAAAAGGACGACACTTTCTCCATATGCACCTTGTATTTGCTTTGTAATGCAAACCTACAACAAACACTAGTAGGTGCGGTATGTTGTAGTGGTATTCCTTAGCGGACATTAAAAAATTCGTCGGCTCAACTGATAAAGATATTAAATTCAACACCAACTCCTATAAAATATTAATACTGTAGATTACGCATCGTACCATGTTGTTTTTATACGTATCGTATGCTTCAAGTAACCTTTAAAATACTGATGAATGATAATTGCTTTTATTTTATGTGTACATTTAATAAACTGCTATTATGTGTCATTAAACTGTCATTGTTATCATGAAACTGCGCAGATGACACGCATACCACACCTAGTTGTCTGAATGAATC
>OZ010582.1:59947986-59962986 GCA_963932145.1 Acanthosepion lycidas | reverse complement strand
TATGGGTTTCTTTTCGTGGTTATTTTTCATAACTCCTTTCGCCTTGATCGTAGTTCGCACAGAGTGGGAAAGAAGGTGGTTTTTGTAGTTTTCCTCGCGGTAGTTTCTCGCATGTGGACATGACTGGGGTCATGACTTCTGTGAAGCTCGTCAACATTTGGCACACTGCCCCTAAACTGTTACACACACATACAAAATCATATATATATATATATATATATATATATATATATATATATATATATATAGATAGATAGATAGATAGATACGCCAAGTGAGCCAGACAAGCCTACCTAGGTTTTTAAAACCTTTTTTCCCTCGAGATTGATTTGATTATTGGCAAATCAAAAATTCGATGGTTTTTCGAAACGAGTCTAGTTATCTATCTATCTATCTCTCTCTCTCTCTCTCTCTATATATATATATATATATATATATATATATATATATATATATATATATATCCTGTTTCTTTTTCCACGTTTCCTTTCCTTTCTATTCTTCATTTTCTTTTTCCCCCTGTTTTTCTTCTTTTCTTTCCTCTACGTTGTTTATTTTCTTTCTTTATTTAAAAAAATTATCATTCACTAACTGTTTTAAAAAATAATCCTGTAAATTTAATTTTACAAGGTGAAAATGATCATTTACATAATGGTATCTTAATTCCGATTGTATGATATATATATATATATATATATATATATATATATATATATATATATATATATATATATGTGTGTGTGTGTGTGTGTGTGTGTGTGTGTGGCGTATTATATTTGAGGATTCCACTTCATTTTCTTATCTCAGTTAAGACATACGCCATGTGATATACCTAGTTTCTTATTTAAGATCTTTTCTATTCTTCGGCCAAGATTTGGCAGTCATAATCAAGCTAGCATTTGTGCAGTACTCGACTCATTACATAACGGAATAGGCTAAATTATTTATTGCTAACATTTCCAAATTATTCGTCAGAAAATACAGAACTTTCCTCCTCTGACGCTCAATCATTTTCTCGAGAAATTATATATTACACATTCTGCTATTTGTATGTTCAATGGGCAAAGAAGAATAAGCAAGCCTGATTATTGTTTCATTCCCTGAAGTGACCGTTTTTAATATATCTTTTTTGATTCTAAATGTCATGTCCTTTTCCCGATATACGTGGTGACGGCTCTTCACAGTTTCCTTTTATTTGATGTGATTGATTCGTTTATGTTTTATCAACCCTTTCTATGTTATTTGAAACCAGAAAATATTTTTAGATTGTAAGAATTATTTCTTTAGCCTTACAAATTAATCCACACATGGATTACAAGCCTTACAAATTAATCCACACCTGGGGGGAGGGAGAGGAGGTGGATTCATACGTTTCACAAGGGAATTTGCGTCTAAGTGAATATAACGAACCGAACCCGACAGAAATTGGAACTCGACTCTCCGATTAAGAATTTCGAGCCATTATCCATTACTCCCCTTGCTTTTATAGCCAGGAATATTTGTACATCTGAAAATCATTTTTTAGATAATAATGCTTGAGAAATACAATTCTTACTAATTAACCCATAGCACCCTAAGAAGTGTTGGATTCATGCCTTTTACAGGGGTATATGCGCGTAACAGACTACAACGAATCCTACCAGAATTGAAACGTGTCCTTCTGATATCTAATTCCGTCAAACTACTCACATCGCCAAGCTTACGGTAGCTGATAACCGGGTAATCCTAAGTTGTCACCCATCTAAGTACTGGCCAGGATGGATGTTGTTGATCTTCGGTGATTGTACAGGAACCGGTGTTTCAATGTGACGAAAGAAGTCTTGGAAAAAAGGGGCAAAAAAGAGAAAAGGTTTCAGGAAGACAGAAAATGGCGATTGCCGTTACATTTGAATTTTAGAAGATTGTGGGTTAATGGATGGCCACTTCTATTCAAGGATACCTGTCTACTAGGGCGGCTAGCTAATCCCTATTGTAGACGCATGCTCAGGCTCATTTTTCAGTTTGTTCAACACCCAGGTAGCCCACTATGAGTTACGGTTTCTGGGAGAGAAGCGTGTTATCTAGCGTGATCAAAAATCTGAACAAGACCAAACGCTCAAACCCTCGATCAAAATGACTTGTGACTTCGGGCTAGCTCAGCCATCGACGGCCCCTAATTTCCGTCGGCCCAATTTCACTCACAATGTTTGGGTCAGTCCGTGGTAGGGTTTTCAGTTACTGGCTCCACTAGACCGACAAATCGACTATAGTGAGATTCGAACTTGGGTCTCATGGTCAGAATTGCGAACGCTCTAAACTCTCGGGCATGTGCCCATGGCATGGTAGCATGGAAGCAATAAACCGGAAGGAAGTTCCACAAGCGTATGAAGTACGAGTGAAAAAACTATTAGAATAGAACATATGGTTATATCTAGCTATTCTCAACAGTAAAACAGTGAGACCTCATTGCCAATCAAAATGGCGCGTTTTTGTGACATTATCGTCTTCCTTGTTCTGAATTAATATATGTATATATATATATATTCATATATGAAGAAATATAGTCTTATGGTGTGCTATATTTATGGGATAAAGTGCTCAATATCAGAGATAGAGCGTGTGTAAATATAAAAGTCAACATAGAAGTCAACACTTAGAGGCGACAGTCTGTTTCATGCTATATGCAATCGTTAGGCCTGACGATCGCATGTAGCATGAAACAGACTGTCGCCTCTAAGTGTTGACTTCTATGTTGACTTTTATATTTATATATATATATATATATATATATATATATATATATATATATGTGTGTGTGTGTGTGTGTGTGTGTGTGTGTGTGTGTGTGTGTGTGCGCGCAAGTATGCAGAAAAATAGGAAAGAACACGTCAGGTAAATAATCCGGAGTTCCTTAGTATTTTTGTTTTTATTTTTAAGAAGACAGTGCTCTATACAGAAGTAGAGCTTATATTGTATAATTTTTTTTAAAAAAAAGGAAGGAATCATATTTTTAAAAAAATATTAGAATACTATATATATATATATATATATGTTTGTGTGTGTGTGTGATATGCTTAAAATCATTCGGTCAAGGTACCAAGGAATAAAGTACATCAGAATAATTTCCATGAAAATATTTATAAAAAATTAATTCAGGGTAGCATCGTCAAGGCAGTGAGAAATTGAATGAAGTCGAGATGCCAGGTCAAGACCGATAATATTACAGACCATTCTTTGACTTTTTGAGAATCTCGAAATTTTTATAATTCACACTTTTTCAATTAAAGGGACACAAGTCTCTAAATAGATTCATCTTCTTCTTCTATGCAATAAATGTGAATGTCAGTGTGACAGAACCGTATAACATTTAAATATCTCATTTTTGTTATCTATAATAAAAAAATGCTAATGTCTGTGCCACTGTCGCACTTCTTTCAATTAAAGGAACAAAATTCTTTATTTTTTAAATATCTGATCTTCTTCTATATAAATTAATGCAAATGTCAGTTTGCCACAATTTTTCAACTTTACTCTTAGAGGCCGTAGCCCAACATATATCATTTTGGAATCAGGACAACTCCGTGAGCAAATTAAACACATTCCGGGGCGGATATCGACATGCATTCCTGAAATTTTTCGATTCCTAATTTTTCATTCCTTCAAATGTTTTCGGCAATTTTTTAAGTGATCTTTTGCGACGAATATTTTTGTACGATAACAATTTTCATAACCTGGAAATAAATTTGGGGATAAACGACATTAACTGCGAAATCTAGCGAAAGTCACAGATGAAATAAAATAATTGTTTATACGGAAAGTAAGGACCTGCGTACATCAAAATGTCTTTAAATAAAAATTGCGACATAAGAATTATCGTTGAATTTTTAAAAGGTAAATTTAAATATTAATGCAATGCTTAAATGTCGCGATAGATATTCAGTTTTAATGTAGTACATTGTTGCCTATCGAATATGGCAGCAGTATGCCTCACAAAAAGAAACCTCTGCCAACAGAGGACCAGATTGCAGTCAAAAGAGCCAAAATTGCAGAGTGGAAAAGAAAGCCCCGTGTAAATGAAAAGCCAGATCAAACGGCAGCCAGGAAAGCTTCCAATGCCTAGAATATGTAAAGAATTCGGGGCTTTCAAACACCTGAATACGGCAAAAACCTTATCAAAAGATTTCCGCATGATCCTGCTTAATAGCCATCCAATAGCAGGGCGGGTATATTATTAATATATATATATATATATGTATATATATATATATATATATATATATATATATATATATATATATATATATATATATATATATATATATATATATATATATATATATATGAACAATTTCTCAGAGTTAACCTGTAGGAAATTTCAATGTTTATAAAGGTAAAAGGCAATAGGAAAACTGTAATATTAGAAGACGTGTTTCGTCCAATGTGGACTTTTTCAAGGCAAAAAACGAAATTAATTTATTATTTCAGTTAACAATATGAATACAATAGCGTTTTCTAAATTGTTCCAGTTGCTAAGAATATTTTGTTTTGTTGTTAATAGTTACTTTGTGTTAATAAATTCATTTCGTTTTTGCCTTGGAAAATCCGAATTGTACGAAATGCATCGGTTAATATTACACTTTTACTATAGTCTGTTACCATAATATATATATATATATATATATATATATATATATATGTTATCCGCGGTCTATTGAACAGGACACATGAAATTAGACATATCGAAGGTAAAATAACAAAAAGAAGAAACGAGTTACCTATCCAATGAGCTCTGGTGTTACAGAAAGGGGGCAGAAGAGTAGAGGGTAAAAAAAAAAGTGCTACGACATATAGGAATATATGGAAAGCTATGATTGCCAATGATCTGAATGGAAACTGCACATAGAAACAGAAATATGCTGCCCTTCCAGATTATGTAATCGGTGCTCAAGTGCATAAAAAATCCTCAACGAAGAAAGTTGCTTCAAGAGATTGTCGGTACCTTTGCACGTCTCCAACAACATACTCGAACTCGTAGAAGCATTATTTGGAAAATAAAATGATGCTTGAAATAGTGTAGATGCCAAAACCTGAAATATATACAATGGCTTCGGTAAACCATTTAAACTAAGCTGGAGGGATTTCTTTGTCGGTTTGGATTTAGTACTGCTTTCTCGTGCAGTAGGTTAAAACCCCAGAAATGTTTCTTTGGGCGGTTTAGTCGGAACTAGAAAATGAAGTTCTACACGAAATATCAGAACTTATATATTAAGAAATAGCAGGAGAGCCCAGCGTTGCCCGGGGATGTAACAGTAAGAGAGAGATCAAGTATCGACCATCCTAAAGACTGAAAAATAAAATTGACAAAGATTATTGTTTAAGGTTGACGGACACGCATGTCTTAATTAGTTTTTTGTTTTGTTTTGTTTTGTTTTTGATTTTTTACGAATTGATCAAGACCAAACTCAAACAAAAACATTGTTTTCAATCGTTATGAGTCTACCGATTGAATAGAATTTTTCAATTTTTTTATTAGGTTGGTGCAAAAATAATGACGTAATAATGTCGTTTTTTGACGTTACGTCAAAAACCGACATTATTACGTCATTATTTTTGCACCAACCTAATATAAACAATTGTCTTGTAAATGGAATTTTGAAAGCATTCTGAATGTAAAAATAAAGAAAAAAGTGTGCAAGACAATAAGACACACTACCTGCCCCCAAAAAAAGTGAAGTTTTGTTGAAATCGGTTGAAAAATGTAGGAAATACGATCCATTATATAAACGAACACACACACAACTTGGGTTTTATAATAAGTATAACTCGATATGAGTTGTTCCCCTTTCATTCTCGAAAGAACGATGCCTTTTAATCGTGTTTGCAAATTGATTTCCTGCAAAAACAATTATGTTTTCCCAATTTTTGGCACTGTCAGAACCACCGCAAGGTAATTTTACGCAGTCCTGTTAAGTTTCGTTGAAATCGGTTGAAAAATGTAGGAAATCCGATCCAGTATATAAACAAACTGACACACACACACAAACACACACACACACACACACACACAACCTGGGTTTTATAATAAGTATGACTGCAATCGATGCTTCAAGTTTTCTAAAGAGGATCGTCTGCAAGCGAGGGAAATTGTTGCGTTCTTTTTCTCATTGGTCAAAAAATGAATATGTGATAATTAAAATATTTATGCTCTGAACGTTCCTTTTTATTGTATTTTTCTATAGAAAATACATAAGATTTGTTTGCCGCATGGGCTCAGTTTGCTTTTGTTTACAGAATTCAGAATTCTGTCCCTTTTCTGTATCTTACTATTCAGACGTAACTCGTATCAAGTAAACAGTAACGTCAATATTCTATCGACCTGCAAACTTTCCATTTTAAAAATCATTTTAAAAATCATCCCGTCGTCTATGCCGTTTCAGTTCTTTGCCTTTCCGTTTCTTTTGCATTTTGTTGAGAGATTTTCAGAATCCTTTGAAGCAAGCGTACAGTCCTGACTCCCGTTATCACCTGTTAATTTGCTTGAATTCTTATGCCTTTTGAAAATTTGATAGACAAAAAAATATCTGAATATCCTTAATAAGCGTACAAAATCTGGATTTAATAATGTTATGAATAATCAAGAGTAATCTCCCCTTGTTTTGTTCCTCTCCTCTTTAAGACAGATATTTCTGTTTATTGGGGCTATAAAAAGACACTATACGCGAACCTTGTATTCTCAGTTGAATAAAGCTTTCTTAGAGACTAAACATGCATACTTTTATCATTACAAGTAGCTTCAGGAATGGTTTGAATTATTTGGATAAAAATTTATTTAACTTTTTGGGATAAAAACTTAACGCAATCTCTTTCGAGTCTTTTTCGTTTCGTTTATTTATTTATATACAGTCAACGAAGAAATTATTCGTACACGCCCCAATTTTTTTATATTTTATCCAAATCTCAGAATCTAATGCTCTTATGATGCCAGGTTATTGATGTTATTTAGCACAAAATGGAATATAAAACTCAATTTTCAGAACAATATATTGAATACAATTAATTTGACAGGCAAATTGTGCAAAACAGGAAAAGGCAAAATTATTCGTACAGCAGAAAATATCGGTTTAAATTGATTGATTCGTGTAAGTATAAGATATTTACAGATTTATTGTATCATTGAAACTTTCTAGATTATTTATTCAGTAGAATTTTTGTGATAATTTCAGTAAAGAACATCACGTGGTGTATTGAGTGTCACCATTATTATTCTTAGGTTAACACAATGGGGAAGACAAAGGAGCTTAGTGTTGACTTGACCCAAAGAATTATTAGCTTCCACAAGTTGCGAAATAGTTAAAACAATATTTCAAACAGGTTAGCTGTTCTTGGATCTACGGTACAATCCGTTATAAATCAATGTTTAAACAGTTTGGCACGACGGAGAATTTACTGGGCCTGAAAGAAAACTGCACGAAATTTGTGTCGCGAGGTTAATATAAATCCAAGAGTTGTTTTGAATGGCATCTCCAAAAGTTTGGATACAATGAGTATCAGTTTAAATACATGCACAATAAAACGTTGTTTAAATAGAAATAGGTTGTATAGAAACCTATCACGACGAACCCTTCTTCACAAACCACGTCACCTTGTTGCTCGGTTTAATTTTGCAAGAACGTTCTTGGACAAAGAATATGATTGTGGAAACAAATATTATGAATTGATGACAACAAAACTTGAGCTTTTTGGACATAATGATGTATAGATGATTTGGCGCAAGAAAGGTGAGTTTTCCCTTCCAAAGAACACAATGGCAACATTAAAACACGGAGGAGGCTGGATGATGTTTTGGGATTGTTTTAGATGAAAGGGAAATGGACAATTATTTACAATAAGTGGAATAACGAACACTTCATACTATATCACAATTCTGGATGAAAATCTACAACTATCAGGGCAAAATCTTCATCGAAGTCGGCGATTGACTTACCAGCAAGATAATGATCCCAAACATACGTCTAAATGATTGACTGCGTGGATTCAGAAAAAGAAGATTACAATTATGCCATGGCCTTCAATAAGTCAGGACTTAAATCCTATTGAAAATCTATGGCAAGAGTTAAAAGTTGAAATAAATCGTCGTCACCAAAAATCCTTCAGGAATTAGAACGTGTATCCATTGAAAAATAGAAAAAAACATTCCAGGAAAGACTTGTTCAAATTTCATCAAAAACTTTATAAAACGATTGAAGCAAGTTATAAAGATGAGAGGCCATGCTATTGACTATTAATATTGTGAAAATTTCATACTGTACAAATAATCTTATTTTTCCTATTTTGCATAATTTGCCTTTCAAATTTGTTGTATTTAACCTATTGCTCTGTAAAGTGACTTTTATATTTTCTTTTTTGTGCTTATTGACATACAAAAACCTGGCATCATTCAAGTATTTGACTCTGAGAAATGGATATAAATATTCTAAATTGATGGGTGTAAGGATAATTTCGTAGTCGACTGTATATTGAAAGGTTATCTACGGGTTGATCTAAATCATTCGTTATTGCTAGGTAGATAGAAGCGTTGGTTGGATCCAGTGTCTTGACCCAAAGAGTTGTGAGTTCAGTACCTGGCTGCAGCAGTGGTGAAAAAATCTTAGAGAGACATCCGGAAGAGACATGACACACTGAACTAGAACAATCTACCCCCGGTGGATGAAATAAAAAAGTTCAGTTCGAAATTCCAATCAGCTGAAGAAGGACAGAGCATACAGCGTCTGAAACGTCGTGAATATTACAATAAAGATGAAGACAACCGTCTGAACAATGTAAATAATGTAAACAAAAAGAACACAGAGAAAAGTAGAAAAAAAACGTGATTTAGTAACTTGTGATTTAGTAATTTATAAAAAGCGATGCGAAACATATCTTGATTATCTTAGGGAAAATATTTTTCTTAAAATCGTTTTCTTACATTGGACACAATACTAGCAGACTCTCTCATAGATTAACCTAATGCATAAATCCAGAACATCTCTTGGAGATCCCATGGAACGCTTAAGAGAATTTATGGAGAACTGGGTCCAATTTCTCTTAAGCTCAAACAAAAAGGATTACAGTTTGCCGGCCACTGACCCCCAGCAGATGAGTAGGTCGTCTCATCCTTACTTCTATAGCATCCTTCTGGAAGAGTTTTTCATGAAAATTGACTTCCTCCATAGCTCGGGACACATGGTTGGACAATGAGCCTCTGGAGACGGCAATATATTACCGAACAATATGGAAAGGGGTTGTCAATAGATTTCCAACCAACCATAGGGAGGTCGAAGGATGATGATGATGATGATGATGATGATGATGATGATGATGATGAATGTATACGGTGTAAAATTGATATTCCGAACTGAAGAAAAGATGACGTTTTTTGTCGAAGCTCCAAAAAATTAACGGATGTGATGCTTAACTGAAAAACGAAAATATTGCTTAAGAGTGATATAATAATTTGATTTAATTTTCCGTTTATTAATTATTATATATATATATATTAGGTTGATGCAAAAATAATGTCGTTTGCTCACATATGTTACTATATGAAAAAACGACATTATTTTTGCACCAACCTAATATATATTATGATTATTATATTTATTTGAAGTTATATATGTATTGTTTATTATTATTTCTTTCAACTTTTCAACAGTTACTTATTTTTTCTGTATTAGTGGTTATTAGTTTTTGGACAACTAACCAGATATCGTTTGTCTTATTTTTACTTTCTGTTTTTGCTTACATAAAGTTATATCTATCAACGCTTTCTATCCTCGTTCATTTTTAATCAATTGATAATTTAGTTATTCGTACTGTCAAAAAGGCTGTATAAATTATTTTATTTCTGTTAAATAATTATTTCGCAGTCTCCGAGTATTTTCGGCTTAAATCCTGATTTATATTTTCATTTTTTTTGGTTTTGCTATCTTTTTCTAAAATCAACAAACTCTTCTATATTTGTATTTTTTTCATTTACTTTCTATTTCGAAAAGCGTCTTACTTTCAGATGTTTTTGTGTAAACAAAAACATCTATACCTACAAACGTAATGTATAATATACATCTATACCTATAAAAGTAATGTATAATATACATCTATACCTACAAACGTAATGTATAATATACATCTATACCTATAAACGTAATGTATAATATACATCTATATATACAAACGTAATGTATAATATACATCTATACCTATAAAAGTAATGTATAATATACATCTATACCTACAAACGTAATGTATAATATGCATCTATACCTATAAACGTAATGTATAATATACATCTATACCTACAAACGTAATGTATAAATTTTATATAGGTACATTATTTTTTAAGCGTTTCACGCCAAGCAAGACGGGAGTGGCAGAAGCGCACAAGGGGTTACAGATTGAAATTAATCGTAAAGTGTGATGTTTGAGGAAAGGATAAAGCGAAAGACGGGATTCAACATCAAGGCAACAGAAAATGTCGAATGACATTACATTAAAATTTTTGAAGATTATTGTTATCAGGCAAACAAGTAAGAAGAATGGAGTTCCACTGTCGGGAAGTGTGAGAGGAGGAGATGTCGAGGTAGAAGAGTCGGTTATTTTAACTGTTTCGACTGTAAAAGGGTTGGACCGAGATGCCAACCTACTATCACGCTTAAATTCATGCAGTTAGGGCACCAATGGAAATATCTCGTCAGAGCAGTTTCCATGAAAATATTTGTAGAAAAGACAGAGGGAAGCCACATCACATTGCATAACCATCTTTGGATTTTCTGGAGAACCTCGAGATGAACAGCCGGGGCACAAGACCTTATATAGCAGCAGTATTCAATGCAAAGTCGAATGGTGGATTTGTAGTGGATTTGTAGATTTTTTTTATTTCGTAATTTGTCTTCCTTTCTCGTGTTTTAGTTAACCTAACGTTTTATTGTATATTTAAAAACCTTTCATTTTTATGAGCTTCTAAAACACATAATGGATGTAATTTTTATATATGTACATTATATATTTCCAAATGTTGTCATAGACGCGGGGTGATGGTGGGGACAAGCTGCCACCGTCTACAAAATGCTTCCGTGACATCCGTCTCAAATATCCTCTGGTAACTAAGTCTAGCTCCAAGTAAATGGGGAAAACTGGCGCCTCAAAACCAGCTGTTTCAGGTTGATAGTGTTGACCATGTTCACCATAGTCTGTGAATATAGAATACAGCGCAGTACGTAATCTGTTCAATGAAACAATGTTAAAGATTAACACCCACGAGTCAGACACTCTACTGAATCTGACTATATCGCCAATACTATCAGCAGCTGTTCCGTAATTCTTCAGTCTTCGATATCAAAGGCTGGCAGTCAGTGAATATTCGGGAAAAACATGGCCGCCTTTATACACGTCGCATTGAATATTTTGCGCCTTCTGATTGGTTAACCCTTCTATTGGTGAACTATAAAAATGAGTCAACACATTTTGGCTGGCTGACTAGTACACCAGGGTACCCCAAAATCCCAACAGGTAGAGCTCGAAAGTCCAGGAAAGCAGTCTATCTTGTGGAAGAAAAAACATGATTTTAAACCCTGGCCTTGTGGACGTATTAAACACGGAAAAGGCTACGGAAGTAAATCCAGAAAGAATACCCGAAGAGGAACCCTGGCAACTTTTCGGCAACTCCTTCAGCTAAGCCTTTCTGAAATGTAGTGCCCTGTATTCCTTTGGATCTTGTCGTGACGGTCGAGTGTGACGGGTATGTAGCCTTGGCATAGCACGGTCTCCATATACCTGCGCACTCCAGTTTAACCAGCAAAGGACTGAATTATGACTAAAACGGGTCCAATAATTATCTCACGATATAAGCAGTTGCAAACTATTGTTCAAACACACAACGCGTCCCATACACAAGATTTCCACCGATGTGCCTGTTATTATAACCACAGGTTGCATTTCGATCCTCTGTTTAATTTGTATGCATCGATAGCTAGTAAAGGGCCTCATGCATGCTCACGATGTAACAAGATGAAAGATAAAAGCCACGTCGACAAATAAGAACGTGTACACTGTTTACATTATTATATATAGACATTTTATTTAGGGCAAGTCATACTCATGAGTTTTGGTACGTAGTTCATACTACCAAATTATGCTATATTTGCTCTTCCTCCGAGCAACTATTCACCAATCGCTTCATCCCCACTTGGTGGATGATAATACAAATATAGTCTTCGGAATCGCGTCAGTCACTCGGCAAAGGCGGAAAAGATCTTTCCACAAATCCCAAGTATAATTGTCAATATAATCAGCGCTCGGATATACTATATTTCCGGTATAGTTGTCACTTGATCTCCCAAAAAAGCCTAATCGAATGCTTTTCTTCCCATTCCCCTTTTCTGTTAAAGTGGATGCCGTTCAGAAGACCGGACTTCAAAAGGAATCATCACCTCAGCTAACAAACAGAAACAGTCTCTTCCCTTTGTACGTGGTAACTTACGCAATTCGTGTACGTATCGACCATCACACGAGAAATTAGTAACATACAACTATTAAGATAAAGCAAATATTTAGATAATTAATATAGCATTCCCTTTAAGGGGAAAGTCAAAATAACCGAATATAATACAGCATAGAAACAACTTGAATTATATCAAATATATTTCACCGACGGAAACTCTATTGCAAAGTGTAAATAAAAATTCTACACACATATGAAATAAGAAGAAAATTTAAGTTATTTAAGAAATTCTTTTACAAATGATTAAACTCTAAGGAACTTTTTCTTATGATAAGCGCATATTTGAACTTGAATTGTAGGTCTCAAAAATACCAAGATGCAACCAAAAAACCGCTGTCTGACATACTGATAACGTCCCATTCTTTTGTTATTTTTTTCTTTTGAATTTATTCATACAGCTCACTTTTACGATTTGTTTTTTTAATCATTCATGGCATGTAAAAAAGAAACAGAAAAGCTAATGCGATTTAGCAAGTAAAGGAATGAGAATAACATATTGATTAACTTGGGAAGAATGGGTTTGTTGAAATCGCTTTCAGCCAAGAAATCTCCCAAGAACGGTTTCTTAAACCTCATTTTTGATGTTTAAGAATTCTACACAGCATCGTTAATATTCCAGACATTACCAAATACTTAGATGAAAAAAACTAACATACAGACCAGAATAAAGAAAGGTTAGTATTAAAAAATAATTCAATATAATTAAACAAGTAATTATCACATGGTCTGATTCGAAATTAATGTTAATATGGAACCTTTATTCTAAGAGAAGCTATTCTATCATCTCAAAGATTACTCGACTCACCATAAGAGATAACCATAAAGAGGATAAAGATCTGATGAAGAAGGATCCACACTTGAAACTCACGGATTGGAGCTACAGAATCACGAACTGTACCAAACGATAGAAACCACATCACTTGGGGATTTTCGACAGCAGCAAAGACTTAAACGGATAGCGCATGTAACTGGAAGAGAAAATAATGATCTAATCAAGATGCTGATGTTCTACACGTCAAAAGGGGAGGAATGAAGCTACCACCAATCCTCGAAAGAGCAATAACAGTTACTGGATTTAATAAAAAATTTTTAAAAAATATGTGATGATATGTTGCTCTTAGTAGGACGAGAAATAAGCAGCCTCTGAAATTAGAGATTGAATCTGCAGAATATCAAGGATTAACCAGACCTTTCAAAGTTTACACAAAAAAATATTTTGCTTTGGGAACTTTAGCCGTAAACATAATTTTGTTTGTAAATATATAACATTTATGGGTATGATATATGAATATCTTTCTTTAGGGGATTATAAATTGTACATTGTTCAATTATTAATGTTTACGTTGAATTACAAAATTTTATGTGGAGTAAACGAAGATTACAATATAATCCATATTGCGTATAATGCATTACTTCTTGCCGTCTATTTTGACATTACGAGTGCACTAGTTCAGTATATAATTACGCAAGTAATTATCACATATTCCAGGCATTAATAAATACTTAAAGATAAAAAAAAAATCAAAAACAGGTTTAACATACAAAAAAATAAATAAATAAATAAATAAAGATAGGTTAGCATTAAAATTAATTCAATATAATTAAACAAGTAATTATGACATGGTCTAATTCGAATTTAATGTTAATATGGAACCTTTGTTCTAAGAGAAGTCATTCTGTTATAATCTCAAACATTACTCGACTTACCATAAGAGATAACCATATACAGAATGACAACTGTTGGTCTTGCCAAGCAAATTCTACAATCGAAACTTGTGGATTGGAAGTACAAAATCAAAAAACAAATGTGCCATGTAACAGAAGCCACGAACCTAGAAGACTTTCAACAGCAGCAACAACTAAAACGAATAGCCCATGTAAATCAAAGAAAAATAATGATGTAATCAAGATCCTGGCGTTTTACAAGTTTATGAAAAAAAGGAAGCCTTTATCGATACTGGAAAGTACAGTAACATTTACTAGATTTGAGGAGCGTGTCTTCCTGAAAAATCTTCGGCTGAGTGTGGTATTTAGGTTTCAGAGAGTACATCCATCTTGGAACGTACGGAACTGGCGCTACAGAATCCCAAACAAAGACCTGTGCCATGTAACAGAAACCACGTCGCCTGAAAACTTTCAACAGCGGCAGCGACTAAAATGGTTAGCACATGTAACTCTAAGAGAAAATAATGACCTAATCAACACGCTGACGTTGTACACGTCACAAGGTGAGCAAGGAAGCCTGGACTAATCCTCGAAACATCAATGACAGTTACTTGATCTGAGAAACCTGTCTTTCTGAAAAATCTTCGGCCAAGTGTGGCATATAGGTGTCAGAGAGGACCATCTATCTTCGAACATGTCGAACTGGCTTTACAGAATCTCAAACAAAGGACTGAGACATGTAACAGAAAACACATCGCTTGAAGATTTTTAATAAGAAGCAACCATTAAAATCGAGAGAACATTAAACCTCGTGACGAAAT
>OZ010582.1:59795486-59942986 GCA_963932145.1 Acanthosepion lycidas | reverse complement strand
CAAGAAATATGATATGCTTACACATTACTGGATTGATGGCGAATAAATCAAACACTGTTCGTTCATTTTGCTCAGTAGATCTTCATGGCTATCCATTTACGTCAACAGACACAGGCACACACAGACGCACGTAGAAACACACAGACGCACACATATATATTTTAAAAAAGAAAGAAGCCACAAACGTTTTCGGATATAATGTGGATTTCTTTTGGTGTATATATTATATGTTATTCTTTATATTTTTGCTACACCAGTTTCCGGTTTCGTGACCTTTTTCAGGCAAATAAAAGGAATACATTTTTAAAAGAATAAATTTTCCTTCTGGTCTTTTTATGTTTCATTGTTCGTTTTCTGTATTTGTAATGAGGCTTGAGATCATAGGAAGAATAAAATTTAATATATGCACTAAAACAAATCCACATTATAACCGAAAAAGGATTGCGGCGTCTCTCTTTTTTTGTATATATATACTCGGTTGGTTAAAAACCTCGGATAGCACAACTTGCAAGTATATCGAAATAAACTGCTATGCGAATTAAAAGGTTTGAAAAAGGAAAGAACTAGAAATGTCCGAAAAGATTACCCTGATAACCTAGGTAGGGAGTTCCTGGTTCTCTAGGATATATATATATATATATATATATATATATATATATATATATATAAAGACAAAATCTAGTTTTAAGGTGTGATATATTTATGGGTTCAAGTGCTCAATATCAGGTATGTAAATCCAAAAGTGGACATTGGTGTCAGCACGTAGCGGCGAAAGTCTTGGTACAAGGAATATTATGTGGTTGTTTGGATAAGTGACTGTGGCTAGCTATGTTTTTACTATAAGACAGGTGAACACTAGCAGCCCCCATCCCCACTTTTGTCCTTGTGCCATATTTTTGTATTTATGCAAAATTAAGTATTTTGGTCTGACGATTGCATTTAAGATGAAACAAACTGTCACTTCTGTATGTTGACTTCGATGTCCATTTGTATATATATATATATATATATATATATATATATATATATATATATATATATATATATAGATACCTCCACTTTTGGCATAAATTTTCGATACCTAAGTTTAAAAATTCTTGCAAAAATCAAAAAATTGTCGGATTTTAATGAAACTTTCAGGACTTATTCACAAATGAATGAAATTATTTTGGAAATTTTTTTTTTTAGAAAATCTTGTTAAAAAGAGATTTTTTTTAACATGTTTCCACCCACTTACATATTTTCATGAAATTTCGAGAAATTAAATCTTCAAGCGCGGGATTTGTTTTATTAGTTATAAACAGGACTCTTTGTAGAAACTAAATCACCAGTTTTTTTTTTCTAAAACAGTACCCCATATCATAGAAAATCTGCTCTGAATTATAAAAAAATGTAAAAAACAATGACATTAATTAATTAGAAAAGCTTTCACCTGTTTTTATAAATACGTTATACTAAGGACATTATTTTGTGAAGAAATAAAATTTTTTCGATGAATAATGTATTTTTTAACAAATTTAAAAAATTTTTTTCATTAACTTCTTAATACTTCAAAAATCATTTAAAATTCTTTATTGCTTTCAAGCACGTAATGCAATGATAACGTTAATGAAAAAGTAAATTTACGAATCGAAATTTGAAAAGCACATAGCAGTCGTTTGACCACAAATATTTTTAAAATAATTTAAAAAAAAATTTTATTGGAAAAAACGTTCATAATTTCTACGCATGGAAATGTATACACGACATAATCCTTAAAAAATTTAAACAATTATCTAATTAATAAAATACTTTAAATAATTACCTAATTAAGAAAGTATGAAATAAAAAATAGATATAACATAATTGCTGAATAAAAATGTTAATATTTAAAAAGTACTAGTTAAAAACGAAAAACCGCGTTCGTTTACTTTGCAATCATCCATAGTAATCTGTCATCACCTCCTCAAAATCGAGCGTTTTTTAATCGTGATATGCTGTTTTTTTTACGTGATCTAATAGAGGTACCTATATATATATATATATATATATATATATATATATATATATATATATATATATATATATATATCTATATATATATATATATAAATGAAAGAGGTTATAGTGGTTCAAACGAGAGAAAAGTGTGTATATTAAAAAGAAGAGAGGTACCGCAAACGTTTTTGGTTGTAATGTGGATTTTTTTAGAAAAAAATATTATGCTTTATTTACCATAATTTTACTACACGTGTTTCTGGTCTCGCGACCAGGTAAAAGGTGGAGATTTCCACATATTATAAAAAATAATTAATTTTTTTTTCCTTTATGTTTTTCAATGTTAAATATTCTCGATATGATACATTCTGTTTTTGTGTTAGTAATCCGAATGTCTTTCTTGAATTGGCAGTGAAGAGATCTGCGCTAAGGGTCATAAAACAATTAAGGTTGGTCTAAGAGAAATGACGAATTATTTATCTGTTTTATATATATATATATATATATATATATATATATATATATATATATATATATATATATTCGTATATTTTGGCAGTATGTTTTTATTACGACATGTTTCGTTGAGTAATTGAGACATGTTGTGCGTACTTATTTTCGATTGAATCCTTTCATATTCACAGATAAGGTTTTTGATGTCGTTATTAATGGACGGCAGCTATTGCCCTTCAATAACGACAGCAAAAGGCTTATCGGTGAAAATGAAAGAGAAGTAATTCAAGAATGTTTCTTCTTGGATTTTTCTTTGAGTTCTAGCGCGCAATATTCTAAGTGATCTGGAGTTGCTACTAAGATTTATCATTATTTGTGGCCACAAACTTAACAATGTAAGGTATGCAGATGGTACTGTTTTTGATGACCAAAACACCGAAGAAATTTCAGGAAATTCTCTGCATGTTGTAAAGAAAAGTGAGAGGGGGAAAGGTTTAACAATCAACTTAAAGAAGAGAGATAATCTATAGTTGTCAGAAAAAGGACAGTGGCCAAGAAGAACACATTGAAGATGTCAAAATAAACCAAGTACAGAGGAATTGTCATTGAGAAATCTAATGACTCACTGGATTAGCTAAAGGTGCCTTCTAAAAGCTAACCAAAGTATGGAGAGACAGAAATATTCTGTTAGATAGAAATAAAAGATTGTTGGACTGCTATACCGTTTGAAATAGCAATATTGTCCAAATCGTGTGTTGTCGTCGACGAGAGAGCAATTTTCTTTTCCTTGTGAGTTCGACGTCCTCGTCGCCAAGTTGATGAGGGAGGACTTTGTCTTTTTTTTCTTCCTGTGTGAGTTCGAAGTCCTCGTCGCCAAGTTGTTGTGGACTCCGGTTTGAAATCCAGTACCAATAAATAACAAAAGCCAGCAATGAATATATGAAAATAATGTATTAACGTAATAATACAAATTGATCAAGCAGGTTAGTAGTTCCAGGAATACGGGTTAGTAGCAAAATATCTATACAGTCTTTGGTATTGAAGTATCGCTGTATGACTTCTTACTGAGTCTACGTGCTCGCTCACTGTGGCTCCTACAACGCTGATACCTCACCCTCACTATTCCGGTTACCTACAACCTTTTACTCTGTCACTCTGGACTCGACTCTGTTCCTCGGGTATTCACTGGCAGTAGTATAAGTATACACTGGGTGAGTCCATTTGTATAAAAAGGGGTGGACTCCTCAACATCGTGTAATTTCAAAAGTGTGCTATTGTTAGATTAAGCGTTGAATAGTTAAATTGTAGAAATGATTAAAGATATATTACTGGAATTCTTCGCGGTTTTTATAACACTTTTAGACTCTAATTTGAACTATAAGAATGTATTATTACTTTATAACTTTAACATAAGAATGATAATGAAACTGATCGTAAACGAAAATGACATGTTAATAATTAATCATAGCTAAGGATCGGAAAATGATGAAGGATTGAAATTAAGTGCAAACACACACACGTAGTTTTTTTATTTTCATTATTTTCACTGCTCTTTGGACTGAGTTGGTTCTTTTCTAATTGATCCCTTTAGCTATAAATTGAAATGATGATCAGTCTTGTTGTTGTGGCCTCCTAATCCAGTTTTCCTCTTCACTGTTCTTTCTTTTTAAAACTTATTCTTCATTCTTTTGCTTGTTTTTGAATAGTCTTGAAGATGAAAGCCAGAGTATGAAGGTTAGTACCATTACTGAAGGTCTGAATAAGCTTTTTCGCCTCACCATTGGTCAGTTGGAATGACATTTTGGGGGTGACACAAAAGGAATTTAACCTGTTTTCTTTCTCAAAGAATAACTCAATGATTCTTATGATAAATTGTCAAATACCTAAACGTCTTATCTGAAATCCTGGAAAAAAAGAAACTCAGTTAATTTCATGAGTTTTTTTAGATATTAAATATTTTGTGGGATGTACAATTATTCCATGCTGTTACGCGATTTGGACAATTTTGCTGTTACACCCAATATAATATTGCTCCTCTATATAGCAGTGAAAACTAGACATTCCCTTCACAGATAAAGAGAAGTGTGATTCTAGAGAAGAATTCTAATTCTACCATAGACGCACAACATCAGTAATTAAAAAATCATAACATATTTTTTTTAAATGATAATCAACCTGTATAAGGCCCATTTGCCACTCCATGTAGAGATTTACAGATTATCAGTGACAGCTTATGCGGATATATGTGGAAAATAACGGTTATCCCTAGACTTGAACGGATTAACACTGTAGTGATCGGGAAAGCAACCTCTTGGGAGTCGGTTCCACAAGGAAGTGTTTCGTAGGAAGAAGCTGCTTTAAGGGAGCATGCATCTCATCAGGGGGGGATACGCAGGGAAAGATGCCGTGGAACCCCGTTAGAATGTTGTGCAAAAATCCAATAGATTTAAGTGTTATCACAAAAGATAGACTCCAGATTTGAATTTACACATTCGCATTTATTAACCAGTCAGCGAGGTTATCTCAAATGCTCTTAGATCCTTTGAACTATTTTTGTTGTTTGCTACGAAAATTGAAAGATCGCCCCAGAAAATGATTTACAATATTTGAATCCTAAAAAAAAAAATAGATATTTCAAAATTGGGGAAAATGATTGGCTTCCCATCTAGATACTGACCAGATTCGACGTTGCTTAACTTCGGTGATTGTACGGGAACCGATGTTTCAACTTGATATGACCGTAATACTGACAAGTAGAATGTTAAAATCAGAGGAGAGGCGTAGGGTAATGACTAGTATGTCTCGCCTTGACGACCGTTAGTGAGGCTGGTCCTTACCGGGATCAACATATATACTACGGCATTATATAACACAAAATCTTGATTTATCGTAATATCAACTAAGTAACATTTATTAAGAGAAGATAGACAAGACGGAAATATTTTCGTTTCAGTATTTCAGAAGAAGGAGGCACGGTGGATAGCGGCTAGAATTGAGGAATCGGAGTGCCGAGTTCGAATTCCAGTCGAATCCAGTCGGTTACATTCACTTGCGTGCTAATAACCCTTGGGAAATATATGAATCCTCCCCACCAGCTATGGGTAAATAGCAGGACAGACTGGGTTCTATAGCCATGGACATATGGGATGCTGAGGTTGTAATTGGTTATACCACAGAAACTAAATGCAACCTACTGCGGGGAAAAATCTGTCTCGTCAGTCATACATGATCGCCTAAGCATGTATCTCACATGGCACGTAAACGGTTGATTCCAATCGAGAAGAACTCAACATTTTAACACTAAAGAACTAAAACAGGCTGAAAATATAGAATATTCCTAGACATAATGCATTTTTCACAATTCAAGGCCCAAGAGCCACTCGAAGCAGACAGTTACTGAACAATCAAGAGTGTGAGACTCACCTTCGCAAGGCGGTTTCGAACTAAATTGGATCGCTAAGGTTGATTCGATTTGAATGTATTTGAATCTGAATGCTAACAGATTCCATTTCAAAAATATGCGTTCAGTATATTACCATTTAACGGCTATAACCAGATGAATATATCTAATAATCGTAACCGTAATTTGTTTTTTGCAATTTTAAATATATTGGATTAGAAAGGCTGATTGGAGTTGGGATTATTCGAATCCGTAGGCTAAAGGACTCCGTTCCAAATAGATGGCTAATCCGTAGATCAATCGTCTTATGAAATAAATGTTGCAAGGTAACGTCAATAAGTAAAACATTTATGAAACTCAATTTATCAATTAAGAGAATCCTGGCACCTTTACAGAACGAATATTAGAATTGCGAATCAAAGGTGGATATAGGGAAGAGCTGATAAACCACTTATCCTTTATATATGTTCAATCTATCTCGAAGTAATTAAATTTAGTTAAGCTAGCCGTAATTTCACATGGAAAGTACTTTGTACAATCTGAAATTGAAAATCACTCTTGACACGACGATATCGCAAAATGAATCTAATTTTACCAGTTCACTGCCAAAAGCGGCAATATCTTCCCCTTATTATTCAATAAATAAAAGGCCCAAGAACCGCTCAAAGTAGTCGATTAATAAATCAGGTTGTTTAAAAGGGCGCAGAGGTAGTAATCAAAATGCATATTATCAGGATAGGTAGGATATATAACAGTTGACTCTAACAGTTGTGTTAATAGTATGGTGATAGGGAAAGCATCCTCTCGGGAGTCCGTGCTACTACACAAATATTTATGCGAAAGAAACTGGGTGGAATATGAAGGGGGTGAGTATGAGTGGAATCAGTGTACGTGGCATGGCGGTTCCTAGCTGTGAAGGTCGAGACTAGATTTTACAATGGTGTTCACCCTGTCCAAGGCCTAAGAGCCACTCGAAGCAGAAGGTTACTGAACAATCAAGAGTGTGAGACTCACCTACGCAAGGCGGCTTCCAGCTAGCGTCCAGTCGGCTGACAAAAATAAACAGGCTTGTAACTCAATACATGCCCCTCTCTTGAATACGACATAGTATGATGGGTATTTATTGAGCACAATATCCACACTGGAATCATCAGCCAATCAGAACCTACAGAATAGACTTGCCTGGGTAACAGAATGGAATCTCCCAGGCTGTTATATAAACCACCTACCAATTTGCCCAGCAGCTTAGTCAGACTCAACTTCTATTATAGGCGAGTACTGTCTTTTGCTATTACCAAACTCTACAGTTAGAGTAAGAGTCACAGTTTATGAGGGTATGTGGGGGAAGAAAAACGGTTAACCGTAAACTTGATCAGGTTAAGATTGTAGTGATTGGGAATGCAACTTCTTGATAGTAGCTACCACAAGTCAGGGTTTCGTGGAAAGAAGCTTCTTTAGTGGAACATATATCTCATTAGAGAAATAAGAACGAATTATGATGGCTTGTGCATAGCAAAGCAGGCTTTAGCCTAGAAGGTTAGGCCTGGTGGAATGAATGAGTGTAGATCCTGTGAACAGTTTTAATGCAAATAGCGATAGAACAGAGAGAGAAGCTTGCAACCTTTCGTCTGTGAGAAAAGAGGCTGTAGGGAGAAAAATAATTTGCCCCCACAAAGACGGGGAGACGATTTTTGGACCCTATCTAGACTGGAAAATGAAGACTGGGTATCTCATATATGACAACAGGATACCATTTTTGGTAAAGTTAGAGGATAGCAGGCGGAGTCTGGTACTTACTGAGGCGGTAAAAGGAACCGGCTACTTTTCTAATGTCTTTAGTGACTTACCGTGCGTACGAATACCATGTGGTCTGTGTTGAGTGGGGAAAAAAGTATATAGTTCGGTCGAATATCTGCCATGAAGATAGCGAGCGGGTATCAACATTTCGTCTCTGGAACAGGTGCGTAGTAGTTCAAACTTTTATATCCGTCAGTCGATTTCCCCCATCACTTTCTCCCTTCCCCCAGGAAAGGATGCTACCACGCCGTTGAAATAAGATAGACAGGCCGTGCCAATTTTCAGGTCGTTCTCATTGACTCCTCTGTCTCTACCGGGAGACGCTGACGTTATGTTTGTAGGGTAGCTATTATTTTGATAGGCACTTTTTGATGTTACCCAATGTTGTAGGCATCTGATGATCCTTTCATCACACTGTATGGATGGTTGGAATTGAAGTTGAGATATTATACGGCGTTGAAAAAGTCAATGAAGCCAAGATACTAGGTCAGGGCAAATAACATTGCATACTCTTATTTAAATATATCGCAGGAGCACTAGACGTTGCAACAATATTCAATATCTCCACCTGGCATCTCCGCGTCAGTCACTTCCCCACCTCCTTAACGCGGCTACCCTGCGCCTTTTCCATGGATAATTTCAATATTAATTGTTTTTTTTTTCTGTACATCATTTTCACTTCATTCCGTAGGGAATGATGACTACCTTTTGCCTTTATACATGATCAGCCATGCTTTATTTCATTGTCTAAAACCTTACTACATTTTTCAATGTTCTTCCAGCTTTGCTTATAGGAGGTGGTTTGTTTCAGATTCATATTCTTTGAAACAGCTGCAAGGAATGTAGTACACACAGATCTTTCTCTGTTATCTAGACTTTACGAATTTAAGGGCAGTAACAAATTGGCAGAATCGTCTAATCATTTTATAGTTGAAGTAGTTAGATGTGACCATTAAATTCTATGCTAATAGTTTTTTGCTGATCCAATTCATTCTTGAAGAACTCTCTTCAGACGTTTTGCCAGACAGTCTTCTTTGATGTTTAAAAATTTAAATGCAAATTTCAACTGTTATCTTTATGCCAATGCTTTTCTTTTATCCTGTTCTTTTATTGTTCTCTTTCATGAGTACCTTTTTTCTTCTTATATGCTCAAACACTAAATTAGCCACTTACAACTTAGTGGTTTTATAACCTTGCTTGGGATGAAATGATGAGAAAATGACTATCTACAAATATATTAGACTCAATAAAAATAGGTTATTGCATTTGGATAATATACCGTGTCTTTAGACTCAGTTTACCAGAATTTAAACTTGAAAACGTTCTCATCAAGGATACTTTTTCTTATATAATTTCCTCATTCTAATAAACTTTCTCAACATATTCGTGGGTATGACGATAAATTACGCCCGGCAGCAAGGAACATTAAAGATTGTGTTCAGCGTGAAACCACGTCTTAACGTCTGTTGTCTCCAGGCCAAGTCTGACTCAACTTTTCATAAAATTAGCAAGAATGCATCTTTCAAATAAAATTATTATCAATGTATTTGCATAGTAAATTTATCAGCAATACATTTTCATAATAGAGAGAACAAAAATATTTTGTTATAGTCAAATGACTACGTTAAAAAAGTATGAAAATATATTTTATCGAAAAATTATCAGCAATACATTTTTAGAAATTAGGATTGCCTATATATAACCCTATGCTCTATGCTAAATAAACGCACTTCTCATGGAGCCGTATGCATGTACCGCGCATACCGCTCCATGCTTTCCAGCCAACTTTGACCTTCAAAAATTTAAATGCAATTTTAAACATTATCTATTGTCTTATTGATTCCTCTTTTATTGTACTCACTCCAGTTGGAATTTTTGGGTAGCCTGTGATACTAGTGAGCCAGCCAAATGGAGCTGACTCATTTTATAGTTCACCAATAGAAGGGTTAACCAATCAGAAGGCTCAGAATATTCAATGCGACGTGTATAAAGGCGGCCATTTTTTTTTCGAATATTCACTGCCAACCTCTGATATCGAAGACGTGAAGAATTATTGAACAGCTGCTACTAATGATTTTGGCGTTGTTCTATTGAACACATTACGTACTGCACTGGATTCTATATTCAAAAACTACGGCAAACATGGTCAACAACTCTTTAATGTTTCTCTTTTTTATTCTTTCACACTTAGTAACCCCTTGTATATTAGTGGCTTTACAGCCTTGCATAGGATGAATTAGATTTTAAAATATTAACCCATAGAGGTTTACATGCCGGTAAGTAAAATCAACCAATCAATCAATCAAAAATTCCAGATTTAGTTTGAATAGAAGTCTTGAGACTTTTGAGGAAATAGTAAAGCCACCGCCCCACGTTAGTCCGACCGTTCCTTAACTTCGGTGATCTTACGGAACCGGAGTTTCAACGTGATATAGCCATAAGCCCATCAAAAGTGATAAGCCAAGAAATTAATTTTATTTTTAGCAGAAGTGAAAAGGATTTCAAGCTTATTTGTTTAACGGCACATCAACGACTTATGGGTCATTTAATGCCGAAATTTAATTTTCTTGAGAGCTTTGGTAAAATTGTACAACATTTTTTGCTGTTTTTTTTTTACATTCAAAATGTATTTTTATACTTTCATGTTTTAACCCATACGTTTTTTACTGGTGGGGGTTACAACATGAGCATAGTTGGGAAACTAACAACTGCTAACACCCAGGTACAACATCAATTAAAACCGATCAGAGGCCTTACTGTCGAAAAGTAAGTTTATCGTCACATCGAGATTTCAAATAACTTCTCAGAATTCTGCAAGACGGTGTTTTAATCATATATTCCTCGTCTTTATTGATTTGTCATAACTTTCTAGCTTTCTACCCCCGGCCATTTAAACAGACATTAGATGAATGGTGAACTAAAGGTTATATGAAAAGTAACAACACAGACTAGGAAAATATAATTAAACCATACGCACAGATTTAAACTATGTAGCTCAAAAGATAAATTCCTTCAAAGACCATTTTTAAGAATAAATCTCCATGGCTTCAGTTTCAATTCGTAATGATAGAGGAAACATTCGGCATTCCCTGTTGGCGTAAGGGTAGATTGAAATTTCAAAATAAAAATTGTTTAAATCATGTTTTTTTTTTTTTTTTTAAGTAAGATTCACCATGTACAAGGCTCGATAGCCATCCAAGGTAGAGGATTACACAGTAAGAGGTTCAGTTTATGCGGATAGAAGATAACGGTTAAATCTAGACCTGAACAAGTTAAGATTGTAATTATCGGGGAAACACTTTTTTGAAAATTTGGTCGTTGCTCACCTGTTCTCTCTATCGTATAATCATCATCCTTTTGTAGAACCACATTGCTTTTGTCTTACACTCGCTTTATCTGTGTCCAGCATTCACATAGGAGGACTGGTATCACGTAATAATAATGCACACATTCTTCTTTTTGATGTCTTGCTTAGCTTTTGGAAGGCCTCTTTCATTATTGCAAAGAGGCCACGGATTTTAGTGTCACGCTTTCTGTTCTCTCTCAAGACACTTCCCAGTTTATTTAAATGTTTTGTACTGGGTTGATTCTGGTATCACCAAATTGTTATTAGAATGTTGGGATATTGTTTTTAACGAATGAATTCTATCTTCTAGCAATTGATACTTAGTCCTTTCTTCTCGCTTTCTTTTACCACATTCTGTAGACATTCTTATAGTTTTCTTCCTGTTTCTGCTACCAACACTGTGTCGTCTGCATATTTTATGGTGTTAAGACCATGGCCTCCATGATCATTAATCATTGTAGGACATCTAATCAGATTTCTCTCAGAATCCCATCACTTTATAGGTATAGATATACATACTTTTACATTGGTAGAACCCATTGTGATATCATTCAGAGCATAAATATCGCATTCATTGTTTTATTGTCTTTAGCGAAACGGTATTTCCGGTCTAATTTTGTGGTGCTCGCATCATTAGAATTTACTCCTGATATTGTAGCGCAGGCATATAAAATTTGATAAAGACTTGTCTGTATTTGCATTATTTGCATACGGAGGATTATCCTCATCTTTGTTGCTGTCATCACATCGTTTCGACCGTTGTGGTCGGTGGCCTTCATCAGATGTTTTTCGATCTACAGGGACTTATGGACTGAACTTTTATTTAATCCAGTTACCAAGTCCGATATACACATGGAGATTACCAGAAGACTCGACGGCCGAAACATTGCAGTAACAACAAAGATAAAGACAATCGTTCGAATGTAAATAATATAAATAACTCCGCATCAAAGACTTTCAGAAAGTGTTTTTTAAACTTAAGAGGATTCAGTTGCTTGAATCTGTTTCTATATTTTCTATTTTTGAATAACCTCCTATATATATATATATATATATATATATATATATATATATATATATATATATAATAAAAAGGCGTAAACATGGTCATAATTTACGATCCAATTCATCAGACCTACAAATTCAAAAAGAAAACAGAAAAAACAACTCCGGAAATAAAAATAGAATTTAGAGAGACTGCATGTATGTGTATGCACCTATGTTTATATATTTATATAGTGTATATTTACCACTAATATTATCTATCTATCTATCTATCTATCTATCTATCTCTCTCTCTCTCTCTCTCTCTCTCTATATATATATATATATATATATATATATATATATATATATATATATATATATATATATATATATATATATATATATATATATATATCGTATCTATTAACACTAATGGGTATGTCCCAATTCTTATAAATACGTTGGACACTATTGTAAGTGGGGGTAATATGATGTCTAACTATTTTTAAACTACAATCTTCCATGATTCTCTCACGTACATTCATATCTGCTCAATACGTATCCAATTGTAAACAAATGACGTCATACATTATGAAATTGACAAAGTACAACAATTATTTTAAGACATTTTTATGTTTATACATTCTTTTTTATAGATACAAATATTTAAGTAAATTCTCTGTTTATAATAAACGTCAGGCTATATGATGGTTCTGTAAGGGTACAAGTTCGATTCCTGTCGGAGGACGAATATATATAATACCCAGAAATTCATACCCAGATGTCCTCAAGGACACATGGCACAGTGGATAAAGGCGTTGGTTAGATGCAGTGACAGACCCAAAGAGTGTGAGTTCAATGTGAGTGAAGAACTTTCAGAGGGAAAATTAGCAGGAGATAACTGATAACTGACATCCATCAAATATGGCACGTGGAACTAGAACAGTCTACCCCAGTGATCGAAATAAAGGGTTCAGTTCGAAATTCCAACCACCTGAAGAAGGCCGGAGCGTACAACGGCTGAAACGTTGTGATAAATATGGCGACAAAGATGAGGACAATAGTCCGCATAATGTAAATACTGATACTATATATATATATATAATTGAATTAGATATTTCTGAATATGTTCACTGTCATGTATGATATCCATGTGATTTTTTATATCTGACGAGGCTATTTAAAATATGTGTTTGGATTTCAGGTCAATTATTCGACCTTTTAAACCTATCCTTTAAGGTCGTATGGAATGTCACCATCTTGATCATATCCTTCTTTCTTTTCCCCTTAGATGTGGCATCCATTTTTGTTAATACTGCTCGTTCAAATATTGAAATGAATTGATTACTCTTGACTATCGTAAACTAAGAACTTTCACGGCTGGTGAGTAAAGAAATAAATTTAAAAAAAACAAAAGCAAAAAAAACAAAAAAAACAACAAAAAACAGATCGATCCCCATTCACTAGCTTATCAAATATTGCATATTATTTAACCCGTTGAATGTTCCTGAGCATCATATCCCATAATGCACATTTTGAATTTTCATATTTAGATTTCGGCATTAACACTTTGCTTGTCGTTCACATCATATATGATATACAGGACATGGGATTTCCACGCCTGTGCATCATCTGTCGTTCCTACGAGCCATGATTTTAAAAGAGCGGGGAAAATAAGGACGCTTAGGAAAAGCGTCTCCGATTTAACAGGCGTCTGAAGAAAAGGCCTAATCTAATATTTTGTACATCGTATATGACCACAGGACGTTTGCCTGTTTTCAAAATTACATTAGGTTGGTGCAAAAATAATGACGTAATAATGTCGTTTTTTGACGTTAAAAAATACGTCAAAAAACGACATTATTACGTCATTATTTTTGCACCAACCTAATAACTACAAAGCAATTCAGCTTATATCGCCAAATAGAATGTGCTGGTATATAGTGTTTCGCATAATAAAAGCTTGTGCATCATGTGATGCACAGAGAGTAGTGTAAATAACTCATGATTTGTATGGTTTTATTATGTGAAGCATTATATATCAGCACATTCTATTTGCAAATAAGTCCTAAAATAATTATAAATCGGAAAATAAACATGGCCGTTTGAATCGTGCACGGAAAAATGCCCTGTAAAGGCAAGGGTTAAAGGCTGAACATATTTATAGATTCTAATTTTGGTGGGGGAGATAATAATGCTTTAAAGATACAGGAATGAACAAGTAAAAGATTACATAAACAAAGAATTACAAAACTTTGGATAAGACAAATGGAACGGCATCAGAAAATTCATACGAAATCATAGCAAGTCACAGATAATAAAGAAAAAGATGTAGTGGAGAACCCCGTGTGCATACGTCCTGTTGCATTCATTTTCCCCCAAAATGCTTTTCTGTTATTACGTACAGTGTAACCCAGATATAAGAGACGCTGATATAAGAAAAACCCGGATATAAGAGAGATTGTCTCTGGTCCCAAATTAGAGCCTGTGTTAATGTAAACAAAATAGACCAAACCCGGATATAAGATAAACCCGGATATATGATACTTCTTATCCGGTCCCGACAACTCTCTTATATCCGGGTTAAACTCTATTTGATTTGTTATCTTCAGTTCGATCTGCATGATAAAGTGTTGGGAAATGAAGATCTCCAGCCTTGGGTGGAATCCAATAAAAGAGAGGGAAATAATAGAATTACAAAATAGCAGAGAAGAATCTTTAAATCTACGACACCAAATTTCTTATGATGTCATATCAAATAGCAGATAACAAAGAAACAGCGGGTGGAAAACCATAACTGTTAAAAGCCATAAAATATAAAGGTTTTTTTTTTTACCAAATATATCTTTTGCGTTCACATTCAGACTAATATCCTTCTGATATTCCCCAATCTATCCTTTTTAATTTCGATCTGCCGAATTACAAAATATAATTGTTTCCTTCACTAGAATGCTATTTTGGTATTCCTTAATCTATCTGTTACCTACATTTCGATCTGTCGGTTAAAACGCAGGGCAAAAAAGGATGTCTAGCGTTGAGTGGTATTCAATAAAAAAGAGCGAAAAGACTGATTCGCAAAATTGTTGCGAAGACAGATGGAACCATATTACAATCTTCTCATGATATTATATCAAATCACAGGTAACGAAGGAACATAATTAGTGGATAACCACGACCGCATATATCCTGAAAAGCTATATATATATATATATATATATATATATATATATATATATATATATATATATATATATATAAAACTGTGATAGCTTTTACATTTACTCTCAACCAAATTCTCTGTTTTAAGCGCGAATCCATTCATTTCGATCATCCGGTTAAAGTGCTGGGTCTACAAATATGTATAGTCTTTATATTTGTTTTGTATAAGTACAAAATTATCGCACAAGGCCGAAAAAGGGGAGGGGTAAAGACTGATCTTCACTAAATATCTTATACCAAGCTAATCAGATTCACGGCCCATTTATACATTACAATTACCCATTCACCATAAGAATTCGTCCGTCACCAATTAATCCTCGATGCACCATAATACTACATCCACTCTAGGGAGACCTACAAAACGCGCCCCACATCATAAAAATATAATGATTATATATATGTAATTAAAATTCTATGGATGAATACAAAGATAGGGAGGGGAGATGAGCCCAATAATCAACTAAAATGTAAACATAATTCAAATTAAACATAACTGATGTTAGTAGGGCCCGTCCAACCCTCAAAACAGAGAGGCCGCTATATTCTGCCCAGGGGGCAAAATCAAGAGGATGTCTCACTAAGGGAGTGGGAAAGGAGAAATTATAATCCAGGCATGGGAAAATATAAAGCTGAACCAGTCGAGATAAAAAGGGGCCAAAAACAAACTGGGGAGGTTGGGAATGTCAGGCTGGATCATAACTAAAGATGTGGCCGGGGACAGGCCGGGAACAACACTTACTCACATTAACTAGGTACACAAAAGCTTGTCTAACCTAACCAAAGGGCGGGCTCCACAGGAAACCACCCCGATGTGACGTAGGCTTGACCTAAAAGAGAAAATGAAGGCTATCCCCGTTCAAACGAACCAAGCTCACTTTAGTCACCCACCTTTCGCTGAAGACTGTCGAATGCATGCGCTTTCTATCAGTTCTAATCTTCATCTTGAGCTGATGCTCAAAGAATCGGATTAGATCCTGATGAGAAAGACGGATACCCCGCAAGACATCCTCCGTTCGCGTCGTCCATATCACCATTCGCGCCGTGGCTAGCAGCGTCAGAAACACCATCCGTTTCACCCCGGAATACGGGGGCGACACATTGTCACATCGCCAGGTAAGTAAAAACTCAGGATTACTGAGGTAATCCGCCGCTGGCGCCCAAGACCAGTAAGAGCGAAACTCATCCTCCTACTAGCCGAGATCCTCACGTAGGGAATCCTACGCGACTCCCTTCATGAACAAACGATAGAAGACCTTCCTAGGACGAGAACGGTCACTGGATCGAGGAACGGCCAACAAGGCCGACCGACACTCGCGAAAGAAATCCGATCGATCCCGGGGTTTATGATGGTGCTCAACCTGCGAGATGGGAAGGGAACGCGTCCCTAACAATCTCCGCTATTAATCAAATCTTCTCTTAATGCGCGGCGTAGGAAAGCCAACCTCGAGGCACGTTTGTGGCTCTCCAAGTGTGGCATTCCCAGCCCCCCATGACACGGACGTTGTTCACAGACTCGTCTGTCGACCCGATTACTGCGTCTCTTCCATAAAATGGAGGATAGCGAGTGCTCCAGCGGCTCCCTATGGTCGTCACAGAGAGTAAGTATATGTATAGTCTTGAGTGGTATCCAGATAATAAACGAAAACACTGAATTAAGAAACTGTGACGAAGACAAATGTAATGACATCACAAAATTCTTATGATGCCATAGCAAATCAACGATCATAAAGTGATAGAATTACTGGGGAATCATGGTCGCATATATCCTGGCAAGCCTTAGAATATGAAAGTTGTGATTACAAAATATAGGTGTTCTATTTTAGACAAATGCTATTTAGATATAACTCACTCCATCTGTTATCTTCATTTGGATCTGTCTGTTTCAGTGCTAGGTAAAACGAAAATCTTGAGCAATGTATGTATGACATCTGATAAGAGAGATCTGTGAAGACGTATGGAACTATATCAAATCAAACAAAGAAACAGAATTTTTGGAGAACCCTGACCACATAATTCCTTTAAAGCCTTAGTATATAAAGTTGTGATTACAAAATATGTTTGTTGCTTTCACTTTAAGCATAATGCTCTTCAGGGAAGCCAAGATTTATTGCATATAAAACACAATTGTGGCACAAGGCTGAAAATGGGTAGTGCTGTGGCTGGTTATCACTTACTATCTTATATCTAGCTAATCAGATTTCCGACCCATTCAATCATTACAATTTGCATATCGACCGAAAGAACTTCTCCACCATCATTCAATACTCCATATACCACAATACCACATACTTTCAGGGGACATAAAAAATAAACATAGGACAGAAAAATTAACGATTGTAAAATTCTATATACAAAAATCTGTGGATGATACGTAATGCGGGTGGATGTAATGAACCCCAAAACAAACTAAAATATCAAAGTAAATACACAAGATATAAGGATAACTAATTTTAGTTGGACCCGTCAAACCCTCAAAAGAATTAAGAGAAGCCGCTGTATTCTGTCTTTAGAAAATATCAAATAGCTCTCTGGCTAAGAGAGAGGGAAGGATAAAATAGTGGTTAGCTTTATTCAGATCTGCCCGTTAGAGCAAATGAGAATTTCTAGCGTTGAATGGTATCCAATAATAGAGTACGAAAAGATTGATTTACAAAATTGTGGAGAAGAAAAATGGAGATAGGGCAGAAGAATCTTATATAGCAAATAATCAAATCACAGATAATAAAGCAACAAAATTAGTTGAGAACCAAGATCGCGTAGTCCCTGAAAATCCATAGAATATAAATTTATAATCACAAAATATAGCTCTTGTGTTCGCTTTCACGCAACATTCGTTCTAATATGTCTGAATCCATCTGATCTTTAACTGGAAGATTGAAGTGAACTTCGATCTCCTGGTTAAAGGTCGGGATAAACAAAGATCTCTAAACTTGAGTGGTATCCAATAAAAGCCAACGGAAACCTTGAATTGCAAAAGGGTGAAGAATACAAATTGAAGTACGTCACAATTTGATTATATTGTCACAGAAAATCGCAGATAATGAAGGAACTAGATTATTGGAAAACCATGGCCGCATTGTCTCTTTAAAGCCATAAAAATTGGTATTACAAAAATATATATATAAATATATAAAAATATAATTTTAACACGAATGCTCTTCTGATGTATCTCCCTCCATAGATTATCTTCACTTCGATCTTCTGGTTAAAGAGAAACGTTATCAAAGATATTTAGCCTTGAGTGGTGTCAAAAAATGCCAACGAAAACCTTGAATTGCAAAAGGGTGAAGAAGTCACAGAATATAAATGTTGTGACTTGTCGGGATTTCAAGTCCGACTGTTTGGGGAAAGGGAATGTAGAAAATCTATAATAGCAACTATTAGCATTTAAAGCGAAACTCAGCGAATAAACAATGGATAACGAATTCTTACTTGTTTCTGGTGTAATCTCGCGCTGGTAATCGTCTGCGTCAAATTGCAACAAAAAACACTATATTTTTCTAATTCTCCTTGTAGAAGTATCGATAGAAAATAAACAGTTAGGATTCTTATTAACAGTTTCGGTAAGTGGTCCAATCAGCTTCGAAAGAGAGAAAAAGGTCGTAACGAAGGAAGAAAAATACAGCCTTTGGCGATTTTAGCAATTTATATATCGCTCTTGGAACACATATCCAATTTTTTTTATTCCCCCTTCAATTATATGGAGTCAACAGGAACCCGTTTCTATAAATTTTCTCTGAAAACGAAATAATACCTTTCATTATATTTTTCGTCACAAGATTATAAGATTCACTCATTTTCCCCTTCCACTGAGTTTCACTTTTGTGCAAATGCTTTTCTGATATTTGTCTATATTTCTGAGATGAGGTATTATGTACACTATTTACATTATTCGGACTATTGTTCTCATCTTTGTTGCCATATTCATTACAACGTTTCGGCCCTTTAGTATCTGTCTATATTTCTGAGATGAGGTATTATGTAAACTATTTACATTATTCGGACTATTGTCCTCATCTTCGTCGCCATATTTATTACAACGTTTCGGCCGTTGTACGCTCCGGCCTTCTTCAGGTGGTTGAAATGTCGAACTGAACCCTTTATTTCGTTCTCTGGGGTGCCATGTGTAATGGATGTCAGTTACCAGTTATCTCCTGTTAATTCCCCTCTCCAAGTTCTCCACCGCCTTAACCAGGTATTGAACTCATAGCCTTCGGGTCCTGTCATTGGATCTAACTAACGCCTTTATGCCATGTGTCCTTGAGAAGATCTGTGTATGAATTTCTGGGTCTTATAAACCTAATGTCTTCACCATTGGAAAATTTGTAAACTTAAGGAATCAGCACATATGCTAGGCCACAAATATCTCCTGAGCCGACCAAGCATAGAAATGAATACAATATGAGAACCAGTCATAAAGAGTACCAGAGAAAAGCGATAATAACAACAAAAATTGTAGTATGAGCTCTGGTAAAAACATGATGAGTACAGCAACAATTGCAATATGAGCACTGGTAAAAAAATGTTTGCTGAAGTCATTAGGTTTATATTACCCAGACATTCATGCACGAATGACCTCAAGGACATATGGCACAATACAATGGATAAAGGCGTTAGTTAGATCCAGTGACATAACCCAAAGGGTGTGAGCTCAATACTAGGTTAAGGCGGTGGAGAACTTGGAGAAGGGAATTAACAGGAGATTGATAACTGACATCCATTAGAACTAGAACAGTCTACCCCAGCGAGCGAAATAAAGGGTTCAGTTCGACATTCCAACACCCTGAAGAAGGCCGGAGCGTACAACGGCCGAAATGTTGTGATAAGTATCGCAACAAAGATAAGGACAATAGTGTGAAAAATGTAAATAGTGCTTTTCTGATATGTATAAAATCATCTCTCGTCATAATTTTTTATCTTCAGTTTCAAATGCTGGGCAAACGAATATCTCTAACCTGGAGTGGTATTCAATGAAGGTGAACGAAAAGACTGATTTGCTATAGTAAGGAGAAGAAACATAGAACTACGTCTCGTAATTCTAATGATGTTATAGGAAATCATAGATAATATAGAAACAGTGGAGAATATAGAACAGTGGAGAATCATGACCACATATGTCCTGATAGTAATAGAATATAAATTTGTAATTTCCAAATTTAGCTGTCGCATTAACATTTACGCAAGTCATCTTCCGATATGCAACAATCCGTCTATTATTTTCATTTCAAAATTCCTTTTAAATTCTAGGGTAAACGAAGATCTCTAGCCTTGAGTCGTATCCAATATAAGTAAACGAAAAGATTGATTTGCAAAATTGAGAAAGAACATGAATAAAACTACGTTTCAAACTTCTTATGATGACATGATGTTATGAGATCATAAAGAAGCAGAATTACTGGAAAGCTATGACATCATAGCTCGAGAAATGTCTTAAAATATATGATTACAAAATATAGCAGTTGCCTGTCATGCAAATGTTGTTCTGATACGCCGTAATCCGTCTGCTATCTTCATTTCTATCTGTCGATAGTAAATGAAAAGATCCAGCACTGAGTAGTATCCAATAAAAGAGAACGAAATCACTGGCATGTAAAGTTGTGAAGAAGACAAAAGATACTACGTCATAATCTTCTTATGATGTCATAGCAAATCAGAGACAATAAAGGAAGAGTATTAGTGGAGAACCATGACCGCATATGTCCTGAAAATTTTCGTAGAATATAAATATTTGGATTACAAAATATATCTGTTGCTTGTACTTTCAACTAAATGCTCTTCAGTAAATCTTGAATCCTTCTGTCATCTTTATTTCGATCTTCCGGTATTTACCAGAGACCCCCACCCCCTACTGTGTTAGGTTGTGACACAACTTCGGTTAATTAACGTGGAAACCCGAGCGTGAACACTCGGGCCACTAGTTCAAAGTTACCCAGCTCCCGTTTACGCGGGATCGTACAGAAAGCTTGTCGTAGCAGGACATAGCTGGTCAAGACCACGGAACAGATACTACAATTTGGTATTTATCAATCCACCCACGACGACCGAATGTGGCACAAGGCCGGTTTAATGTGGGTCTCTCCGAGCCCGTAGGCTCGGCCAAAAATATAGCCTTTGAACCCGCCTAGACGGGTTCAGGCCCTGTCTACCTCCCCGAAGGAAACCTTGCCCTTCGGCAAAGCTTCCCCCGAGTTCCTCTCCGTAATGCAGAGAGTTCGACAGACTCCGACCCGGAAGCTCACAAAGGCAGCGACGACACTTTGATCCTAGCGACCGGGCCCCGAAACCCATTTCGATCTTCTGATTAAAATGCAGTGGAAACTAAGATAGTGGTAACAAGGAAATGAAAAGGAAAACGCTGAATTACAACAACACAGTGGAGAAGACTAGTGTCTCTACGTCACAAAAATCTTATGACGTCATAATAAATCTCAGATAATAACGAAAGAGAATTTAGTGGTGAACCATGATCACATACGACCTGTAATGCCATAGAATATATAAAAGTTGGAAACATAAAATATAGTTGTTGCTTCTAGTTTTATCCAAATTCTCTTCTTGTATCCCACAGTGCATCTGTTAACCCCCTTTTGACCTTCTGGTTAAATATCAGTGTAAACGAAGGACTCTAGCCTTGTGTTGTATCCCGTAAAAGAGACAAAAATTACTGAATTATAAAACTCAAATACGTCACAAAATTTCTTATGTTGTCATAACAAATCTTATATAAAAGTACAATGTATGTGTGTCTGTTTGTGTGTGTGTGTGTGTGTGTGTGTCCAAGAAGTTCTTCCGCTCCTACTATCCGATTTCAAATATTTATGGCTCCTTAGAAAAATTTGGGCGCAGGGAACGATTTTCGTTGAGCTCAGATTCAGGGTTGCCAGATTATGCGTCGTTAAACATCTATATTAATATATTATACTAGCCATTATTTTTGCTTTCATGGAGCAAGGGGAGTAACAGTTATTTTCATTTTGTATCCAAAATTGCAGCGAGCATAAAATTTTAAGCTATCTAAAACTTTAAGCCAGCTTAAAATTTGCCCTCTCGGACGGCATTTACGCTAGCTCCTGTTGAGGATTCTTGTTTTGGCCATCATTACAGGGATGAGTACATGCGCTAGGCATCAATAAACTAGAGAAGAACTCAAATTGATCGCTGAATTTAAGTATTGAATTAATGTTTACGCTTACCTTTTAAAAGTGCAACCATAATTCTTCTGCCTCCATTAATTTAAATATGATTTGATGTATGTAGATCCTTATTTTCTGTGCTAATAATTATTTTCATTTCATGGGGTTACAGAACAGGGGACAATTTATAAGATAAAATGAATGTAGTGTAATGATGGGAAAATAGAAACAGAATAAAATCGAAACCTCTATGAGAATAAATACGAAATTGGAGGTCAATTCTCCTACGAATTCCCAGATTAAAAAGCCCTAGCTCTACTTTATAGGAAATTACACACTCAATGATAAATATTTGCATTATATATTATCTACTTTTAGTAACTATCAGTCTTCAGGTTTAACTAACTTGCATACTGATTTTTTCAAAATTTTATTTCATTAATTAACTGCTCTTCATTAGTGTTCTTTTATTCTAGGATTGTTTTGATTTTCATATCAAAAATAGTTCTGTTTAGGAATATCTTCTTATATAGTGCAAAAAGTACTTGAAATTTGCATTTTACCTGGCTTTCAAAAAGTTGGCATCTATTTGAAAAACTTTCCTTAACCCAATACATGAAAAATCGTTCATTTAGCATTTACGTTTCAAAGATTTCAAGTAATGAAGATACCTTACTTTGCGAAGATATAGCGAGCGGGCGTAACCTGTTAGTCATAGATAAAATAAAGAAATAGAATTAAAATTAGCGGAGAAGCATGGAGGAGGCACTGGGGAGTATTGGATAGCGGCTCGGATTGAGGAATCGGAGAGCTCGAATTCCAGTCGAGTCGATTACATTCACCTACGTGCAAATACCCTTGGGAAAGGTATGAATCTTCTCGACCCAACTATGGATGTCAACTGGTCTACCACAGAAACAAATGGTGGAGGAAAATCTGCTTCGTCAGTCATGTATCGAAAGGTACATGATACCCTAGCGTGTATCACGCATGACACACAACTTACTGACTGGAGAAGCATGATTGCAGAGGTCTTAAAAATCCATAGTATTTTAATTCTATCATTGCAAATTATATCTCCTGTGATCTCTTTCATCCAAATACTCTTCCGGTATACCTTTTGCACTCACTTTCGTAAAAATGCCATCGGGAATTTATACTGCTATCGTTGGGTTAAATATATAGTTAGACTGTGTCCTTTAGACTTGGGTGACAAGTTTTGAATTAAGAGAAAGAAAAATCTGAATTCAAAACTTTGAAGAAAGCAACTGCAATTTCTTTAAATGATAGATAGTAAAAAAAAAAAAAAAAAAAGGAATTAGTACACAGAAGTCATCGCTTCCGTTTTGATTAGATATTCTTTTTAACTAACAATAAAAAATAAATTAAAAATTACCATAAATCTTTTAAAACTAGTGACTCGGAACTTTTTGCCTTTAGTAAGATGAATAATTTCTGCACTAGACAATTTGTCTGTCAGCTTTCTTCTTTCAAATGTATACAGATAGAATCTCCAGGTTTCTCTTTTGAGTCACGCTACATCACATTTCCAGGATAACGTCACCCTAGCATCAAAATTCATTGTTACTAAATTAAAAACTTTTTCCTTTCTGTGTTCTATACCAATATTGGTTCAGGTGCATTTGTTGAAGAAGTCTCAAACTGATAAAATCATTTTTTTGTGTATAAAAAAGAAAACTCAAAATTAAATTTAAAATAATAACGACTTAATTATCGAACAAAGAGATTTTGTCAGTGACGCCTGCGTAATATACCGAGCAATGACGAATATATTATTCCGACTTTCAATGCATTTCTATAGTAAAGCCATTAGCAATAAATTTACATTTTTAAGACATCAACATTATTCACCGAATAACGCTTACATTAATATATAACTATTGAAAAACACATTTCATCCTAATTTTCATTGTTTATCTACAACAAAATTGTGGTTATCCAGGGATAGTTACTGAATAGAATAATCACACGAAGGTTAGTAATATACGATACTACTTAGGACAAGAACAACACACATAAGATTAAGTAGTATTCAATTCCACAATGAATCTCCAACTGCAGGATCTACCAACCACCCAAAGCGTTCAGATGTGCCACAAGACCGAATTTAATGTAGGGTTATCCGAACCCGTAGGCTAGGCCGAAATTTCCCCGTCGTGTAGCTGTTTCTCTAGACAAAACTCTGCCCTTCGACAAAGCTTCTTCTGGGCATCCTCTCTGACCGGAGGCAGAGACTTTGACCATCACAGCTGGAGAAGAATCTCCAATTACAGGATATCTACCAACCGCCCCACACGGTCAGATGTAGCACAGGGCCGAATTTAATGTTGGGTATTCGAGCCCGTAGGCGCGGACAAATATTCCTCGGGTAGCTGTTTCCCGAGACAAGACTCTGTCTTACGATACAGCCCCGTCACGAGATCCTCTCCGCCCGAAGGCAGAGATTTCGACCAGCACAGCACCAATATACTGTATTTATAAGAATGGGGACATACCCATTATAGTCCGTAGGTATGCCATAACATTAGGAGAGTTAATTCACGGTGTTGTGCTAAACAATTTTTCTTGCAAGCATCTATCTTTCTCATTTAAAAGTCAACCATTTGTCTATGCACTGAATATTGCTATAACATCTGGTCTGGTCCTTCATGTATATATTTAGAGATTCTTAAAAAAATCCAAAGATAGTCTGCAATGTTATTTGTCCTGACCTGGCATCTCGGTTTCAGTCACTTTCCGACCGACTTAACATAGCTTCTCTGTGTCTAGTCTATTGATATTTCAGTGGTAATTGTTCCGTTCAACTTTTCATTTTGATACCAAGATAGGTTGGTGTAAAAATAATGACGTAATAATGTCGTTTTTGACGTTAAAAAATAGGGGAAAAAACGACATTAGTACGTCATTATTTTTGCACCAACCTAATAATACATTGGTTGCAATGTCTCTTCATCTTTTACCGTTGAAATGACTAGACATTACCTTAAGTTCTATGCTAACAGTTTCTTCAGTCGCACGTCTCGCATATGGAATCCTCATCCGGCTTCCGCAAAATCGAGTTCCATTTCCAGTCTGATCCGTTATATTCGCGTATACGCAAATACTATATGGAAATGTATGAATCCGTTTTTTTCCCGCCATTTAGACATTAGTTCCTAAGGCTTTTATCAGTTATTAATGATGTACAAAAAATTCTAAAAATATTTGTTGAGTTTAAATAATGTGAAAAAGGTTGATAAGCCGAAAAACATACCAATAAATTACATCACCATTGAGCCATTGTTTGGGGTCAGGATGGATCAATATTTCTATGCTGTTTGTAATAAATTCAGGCCCTGCCATCTCAATGGCAGAGAAGAAAACGAAATTCGTTAGACTAGGGAAAGTTTTTCCAATCCTTTATTGTCGGGATTTATTGCGCATGAAAACATATAATAATTGTGGCAGGAGGCCTAAAAGGAGGAATGGTTTAAGGCTGCTATACCTAGCTAATAAGATGCATGACATATTCATTCATTACAGTTTCCATCCCCAAAAAGAACTCGTCCATAATTATTCAATCCTACATATACCACAATACCGCGCAAAAATAGAAAACCAAGAAAACACTCAATGACATAAAAATCGTTGAGTTTAAAATTCTATATAAAAATCTGTTCTCCATTGTTGTCAAGTTTATGGGAGCTATAGCGCATTTGGACCCTTACATTGTTGTCCTTATATAACAGATATGATAACCAGGATAATCATTTACTTCAAAGTTTGATTCTGTTGCTCTCTGCTATACATTTGTTAAAAGAATTGCTGTTCATGCTGATACTGCCTTTTTTAATCAAGTGAATGACATTGACATGAATTTCGAAAGGTCGCCAGAGGGAGCAAATAGTAAGTTCGCAAAGTTATTTCACGAAAACTATTTAAGATGCACGCGTTTACAGAGAAACTCTTTAAGTTTAATGCAACAAATTAAACGTTGTGCAAGATTTTGGAATCAGCATTTGAATATAAGCGAGTATACGGCAAACAATGAGGCAACTTGTCTGCAGGTTCTTCTGATAAGTTATTTTGGATGATTGATTTGAAGATAACTTATTCAGTTATTACTGTTCAGCGGCAATTTCCATCCAGTTTTCGCGAAATCGTCGCCAACATGAAAATCAATCTATGTTTGGTAACAGAAATTTTAAACAGTATGATATTTGTGTTCAGTTAAAATATTTTTTATATTTCCCGAGATTAAATAGACACATCGCATATCTATTGCAGCAATGAATTTCAAGAATATTTCTATAAAAATGGCCATCGTTATTGACAATATATGAAATAATTTCGATTTGAGAAATAATAGGGTAGAAATGAAACGATTTAAAATTGATAAGTTTTTTCCTATTCACTCATGCAGACGGTAAACTCACAATGTCGTTATTGCCGCTTTATATTCATAAAGGCTAAGTGCTATATAGCAAAGTTCACCATAACAATTATCATAAAAGTATTTAGAAAAGTCACAGGAAAGCTACATTACGATGGCGGGAGAGTGAAAGAGGCCAAGATAACAGGTTAGGACATGTAATATTTCAGGGTTTTTTTTCTTTGTATTTTATCAGAATATCTAAACATATAACAGAATCCCCAGATCAGATGGGACAGCAATATTTAGCGTATGGACAAATGGCAGACTTAAAAATGTGTACTATATATTCTGGTAATTATTTTGTAAAAGATAGAATTTCAGTAACTAAAGTGTATTTGCTTTTATTTATTTTAGTTTTTTTTTATTTATTTTATTTTTTATTTTTTCTCCAGGCTCTTCATACGACTAAAATCTTCAGATGTGGAATCACCTGGCCACAATAGCTTTTGCTAAATTATAAACATTTTGTATGAGAAACATTATATTTTTTTTCACCATTAACCCTTGATTAGATTTTCGAGATTTCATCAAAATTTTCAACAAAGGTAAATGTTGATATAGTTTCGAAATTTTAACTCCGCACTGACTGATGTTGAAAGCAAAACTAATTTTTCTGTTTGAATATTAAAAAAAAGGATTGTGTCATTAAGAAAATATTTTCAGAGATTTTTTAAATTTATTTATTTAAATTGTATAGGGGCATTTGAAGAAAATCCCCAAAGAATGAACCTTTTATTGCCTGAAGAATACCTGGGAAGGTCTATCATCTACTTTTTCAAAACCTTTTCGAAATAAAGCCAAGGATTTGTGAAAGCAGTAATTAAAGCAGTTGGTGGTTTTATTGATGAAAGTCAGATATGATGTTGTTGTATGGTATTTTTTTTATAGTAAAATGCTTATTTTGTCAAAATAAAAATAAACACTGTTTACTTGACAAGAAATGCAAAACTATCTCATATTAAACTGTTTTAAACAAATGCAGGGGGCCCCAAACCTTTGCCTGTAAGTATGAAGGTAAAATAACTGAGATATTCTCTAATATTTCGGTTATTTATTGGTTAACCTGTGAGGTCCACACTGATAACTATAGATCAAGAGCGAAAATGACTCTGCTCACTTCACAACTGGCGTCACTATCTACATACGTTTTTTTTTTTTTTTTTTTTTTTGTTAGTGCAATGCTTGAGTTTAAAACAAACAGTGCGGATTGATAAAAAAGGCGTTTGAAAATTTTTCAAAATAATTTTAATTAGTGAATCGCTTTTTTAAGATGCTTGTAGCCTAAATTAAAATGGAGGTTGGAATGAAGATATCCCAGTTGGATTTTCTGGTGAAAAGCGAAAACGAAATTTTTCAGTTCGTCTATAGGGTTATTACCTATAGGTTACAGAGAAGGGAAAAATGGCTCAGTTTTGATCGCAGTACGAAGCTCAGGCAAGAATAATACCATGCTTAATAAAATCACTCGGATGAGACCGGTTTTAATACAAAGTCATGAGGAAGGTTCAAATTCACTAGAAATAATCAAAGGTTAGTTCACTAACCATTACTCTGACAATATCTGCTGAAATAATTACGATTTGATAACTGAGAAGGTACTAATGAATTTAAAATTGATATTTTCCTATTCACTGAGGCAGACGGTAAACTTTATCACCTCCTCTATATTCACTTTCTTTTCTTTTCTTTTCTTTTTTTCTTTTTTTTTTCTTTTTCTTTTCTTTTCTTTTCTTTTCTTTTCTATTCTCACCCAAACCAAAATCTTTTATATATCATTTCATTCTTTGGGATCAACACTGATTAGGCCATTATTTATGAGGTATTGGCAGAAATTTTCTTTCTTTCTTTCTTTCTTTCTTTCTTTCTTTCTTTGTCTCTTTCTTTCCTTCTTTCTTTCTTTCTTTCTTTCTTTCTTTCTTTCTTTCTTAAGACAGCAGCATTTCTGGTATGTATTTTACTTTTCTTCCTGCGATCGAAACGGAATAGTCTATTATTTATCTGGTATTCGCAAAGATTTTCTTTTTTTTTCTTCAATTTCTTTCTTTTTTTCTTTTAGTGAAAATCAACAGCGTCTCTTATATGTCTTTTATGTATTTTATCGTGAACAAGACGGAACAGTCCATTATTAATGGTGTTTATAGATATTTTCTTTCTTTTTTCTTTCCTTCTTTCAATGAAAAGCAACAGCGTCTCTGATATGTCTTTTCCATGTATTCTCACGATCAAGACGGAATAGTTCGTTATTTATGAGGTGTTGACAATGTGTTTGTTTGTTTATTTTCTTTCTCTCTCTCTTTCATTCTTTTTTTCTCAGTGTGAAATCAATAGCTTTTCCTTTTTTCTCGCTAACAAAGCGGAACAGTCCATTATATATGAGGTTTTTGCAGAGACTTTTTTTGTCTCTTTCAATGAAAACCAACAGCGTTTCTGATATATCTTTTCCGTCCTTTGCCCGAACAACTTTTAACTTTGTCCTTATTTTTAATTTTAAGACTTATTGTTGGATTATAGAAGTATATTACTAGGTAAATCAACCTAAATTCATTTTTAAATAATTTACACAACATCTATTTATTTTTCAACATAATATCCTTCTTTGCCAATGCACTTGATTCAGTGTTTTATATTAATTCTATGCGTAGCTACATCCAGTTCGTCGCCTAATGATGAACTTATCATTTATTTTACAAAACAAATATTTTTTCAGCATAATCTCCTTCTTTGTCAATGCACTTGATCCAAGTATTAGTCCTCTACGGTTATACGTCAATAAGTGCATAGCCTAATCACCAAAGAAAGTATTCATTTTAAAAAGACACAACAAATATTTACTTTCAATAAAATATCCTTCTTTGTCAATGCACTTGATCCAGTGTTGAATATTAGTCCTCTATAGTGATTCGTCAATAAGTGCATAGCCTAATCATCAAAGAAAGTATTTATTTTAAAAAGACACAACGAATACTTACTTTCAATAAAATCTCTTTATTTGTCAATGCACTTGATTCGGTGTTGAACATTAAGTATATATATATATATATATATATATATATATATATGTGCGTGTGTGTGTGTGTGTCTTTCGATATGTCCGTAGCCTAATGCTAAAATAAAAGATTTGTTTTACACAAGCAAATTTTTATTTTTCAAAATAATCTCTTTTTTCTCCAATGTAATTAATTGCTAGTTGGATATTAATCAAATAATTCGGTATATAAAAATGTCCTTAGCCTTATAATGAAAAGAATTCCTTATTTCAGAAAACTAATATCTATTTTCCAACATAGCATCTTTCCTTGTGATTGCCCTTAATCCAATGTCTTCAGATCAAATTTCAGATGATAATTGGTTCAACCTATGAACTTATTGATCCAGGCTGCTAACAGAAAGTCGTCCAATGCTTTGAAGTCGTAAACTTCTTCCACCACCCTGCAAAAAAAAAAAAAAATAAATAAATAAATAAAATAAAGTCTCCGTTTTTACATAACATGATTTCAGACATCACGTATATGTCCACGAGTAAAACTAGCTGTTGACAATAACTCTAGTTATTTTCCTTGGAGAATCGAATTTTTTTTTCTTCGGTGTTACATTCGGACCCAATCGATCTCCCTCAGTTAATTCAATAAGCGGCGCGTATTTCGTAACCAAAGGACACCGTAAAGCTTTCTTTCAAACACAGTCGGTACTTTGGATACCAACAGATTACTCTGGACATCTTACCAGGATCTTGAAATTGGTTTTATGAACAAACTGAATATTTTACCGGCTATGACGAACCAAAAATAAATTACCTGGGGTGCTAATTCATCACTTCAGAGATGCTGGACAACGGAATCTTACATTAAAAGTGACATTTAAAAAAAACAGACAAGGTGCAGGCCATTCAGGGGTGGAGTCAAAAAAACTTTTCACTTGAAAGAGATTTAAGAATTCTACAAACAAAAATGATACCAAATATAGCCAAAAGTTTCCTTACTTTGAATGGCAAATAGAATAGGATGTCTAAGTTAGTCAAAAGGGGCAAAATGATTATTGAAGTGAATCTAATCCCAAACTTTATCCTAACGGTTAGAACTGATTGTAGTTTTAGCGTTGGAAACACCGGGCGATTTATTCTGACAATAATAGATTGTGTTTACCGACGGCAGTGGTCAGAAAACTTTCAGAGAGATTGGGCCAGAAAGCGGTGCAGTGTCTCGGAGTAGGGCCTTGATATCAAATGTACTAAAGAATAAATTATCTCGACATCAGACCGCTCTATCCAGATGACTGCCTTGGTCTGGAGGTTTGAAGAAAAAACAACGAAGTTAATGTTATATTATTTAAACAAGGTTCCTTATTTTACTGAAGGAATAACAGGACGACGACACAATCAACACAAAATGCAAATTTCTTACCGCAAATGGCATACAGTTAGATATGTCAAATTATTTAATGAGGCACTTGTTTCTGCTTATTGTTCGGTAACTTCTCCACGTCAGGTGAATTATATGTCGATGGTGAGTGCCACTGAAATCCAGGTAGTCATCACTCAACCTTATTCTCAAAAAAACTCTTGGTAAATTTAATTTTCGAAGAAAAGTTCTTCACAGGCATATGTATATCCAAGTAGTGTTAGCATGATGTTCGTATTATAAAATAGATTTCAATTCCGCTTGGCAAAACATGTTTCTTGTAGAAGTCAGACGTGAATTCGAAATTAAATTTTGATTTTAAAAAATTGTCGCATTGTAAGTCGTTTAACTCCAACTGATATTTTTGTGCCACTTCTTCCGCAAGGGAAGTAGATAATTAATGTCCAGGGGTTAAGTTGGTGTGCCGGATAAAAATCCTTCACGCGTCGGATGTGGGCCAGAGGCCGGGGATTACCAACCTCTGCTCTATGGTTTAGTACAACATTAAAAAAAAAAAAAATAAAATAAAAAAATAAAACGGGAGTAGAAGTGAATTCGAAATTCAATTTTGATTAAAAAAAAAATTGTCGTATTGTAAGTCGTTTAAATCCAACTGACATTTTTATGCCACTTGCTCCGCAAACGAAATAGATAATTTGTGTCCAGTCGTTAAGCTGGTTTTACGGATAAAAATCCTTCATGGGTCGGATGTGGACCAGAGGCCGGGAATTGCCGACCCCTGTGCTACGGTTTGGTATAACGTTAAAGAAACCGGCATATATTGGTAGTACGGTTGCTGCAGTGGACGAATCAAGAGATCTGTCTCTCAGCCAAGCCTGCTTCACCAAGAATTTCCGCGCTTTTAACAGGGATAAAAGTCAATCATATGAACATTATACATAGGTGGCTAACCTGTTGACATCCATTCTGTCTATTTCCCTCTTCCACTCACCTTCTCCAAGAAATATTTACTATTTTCGCATTTACAACACAAAGAGTAGATAGCAGTCGGAAGAAAAATACATATTGTTCATTCACTTTGATGATGCAGCGTTGGGATCCAACTGAGGAATAGCCGACAGACGTCTAGAGTCAGGAGACGAGACGCAGCGCAACGAAATATTTACGTTCAAATCCAACCAAGGTATAATTACATGAAAATAACTACTGTTCTTTTCAAACGATACATATCGTTCTTCTTGTGCTGTCGTTGATACTCAATTTCCTGACCTTCGCAGTTTTTAGTTAATTTTATCTTTTTGTTATCACTACTAAGCCCAGTTCTATCAAAAGCTCGTTAGGTAGGTTTTGCGTTGATTTCCTCTATCACCACTGGCTTCAATATACTCTGTGAGTATCAAATTTTCCAAGATTTCTATATATGTATCTTGGGAATTTCAACTGTCTCTTTCTCTAAAACTTTCTTGTTGTTCATATGTTCAGACCATGGTATTCGTAATATCTTCCTGTAGAACGATATTTCTGTCGCCTCAAGTTTCCTATTCAATGATCCAGCATTCACTGTTAAAGCGGACTGATTTTACCTAAAATTTCAGTAATTTTTTTTGTAACCAACGAAATCTTTCTGTTTATTAAATCTTAGCTTTTGAAGGCATCTTTCGCTCTCCCGATGGGCATTAAGATTTTGATATCGCACTTTCAGTCCCTCTGTTGCAAGACTTCCCAGATATTTAAATTGTACTCGCTTGATTATGCTATCTCCAATTTGTAGTTTGAATATTGGGCTTCTTTTATTGAGAAACATGCATTCTGTCTTTTGCAATTGATGCTTAGTCCTTTCTTGCTTTCCTTCACTATCTTCTGTAAGAGTTCTTTTAGTTTCCTTTGTATCTGCTATCAACACTGTGTCATCTGCATATCTTATGCCGTTAAAACTGTGAGCGCCAATAATGAATTCTAGCAAGAATTCTTTTTATCTCATGATTGTCTCACTGTAAATGTTAAATAAGTTCAACCCTTTTTATTTTTTATTTTTTTGTATATTGATTGAATTCATTTTCTGGATTATTCTGATATCGTTCCCAAATGTCTCAATCGTCCTGGGTATGACGACAAACTACACCCGCATCCTGGGTAAGAAGATAAACTACGTCCAACAGCAAGGCCTATGATCAGGAGGTTTTGAGGAGCGTGGAACCACCTATTAATTGCTGGAGTTCCCAGGTCCACCTTGGCCTGAGGTGGTAGCACCTGTTAGGGTCCCAGTTATGGGCTAATAGTTAACACCCAAACTTGTGTAAAAATAGGTTTTAATACTAGAAATACTTTGTAATGAAAAAAATATATATTACCAGCAATAAATTTTGAAGGAAAAATTATTATCAGCATTACTTTAAAAAAAATACCAGCAATATAAACAGTTATACATTCTTTGAAAAAAAAAATATGACCAGCTATAGATTTCTTTAAAGAAAATATATTCCAGGAAATAGATTTTTGAAGCAAAACACATTACCAGCAATAAAAAAAAAATGTCGGCATTAAATAACCTATTATTTAGTATTATATAATTTTAACCTATGCCGTAAAACAAACCAAACCAAATGTGTCAATGTTGCCGCGCTGTTCCAACAGATTTTACTTTGATAAATGCTTGCAATACTTATTATTACATCTCTCCTTCGCTACTCAATCATTTACCTAGCAGTGTGTTTCTCATCATCTCCGGAAAATGGATTCGCTAGAAAATTGTTTTATTTCAACCTCAAGCTGAACGATTCCGAACGCATTTAGACATCGCCACTGTGATTTGCAACCAAGAAAAGTGTCGACCATTTAATGTTACGAGGTGTATTTCGTTTCCCATACGACACATAATCAAATTTTATGGAATCTCGATCAGCACGCATTAGCGCTTGTGTGATGTCATTCGGTGCACTTCATTTGGTCGTTATCATTTGGAAAATGTAAGTCAGGATCTTTTCGTCACGGGCTCAACCACTAACATCTGTTTTAGTTTCTCTCGAAATCGGTTTTTCTATTTATCTCCTCATGACATTTCAGTTCTTCACAAATATCACATTAATTTTCTGTACGCGACTTTTGAGCCAGGTAATGTCATCTCTCGCTCGCTTTCTCAGTCAGTCTTTACCTCTCTAACTATATAAATATTTATGTCGTGTGATCTATCAATTTCTGTTTCACGATATCTATCTATCTATCTATCTATCTATCTATCTATCTATCTATCTATCTATCTATCTTTATTTGTATTTCTCGATGATTATACGTATGCATGTATCTATTTTTGTATTTCGAGATGAATATATCTATTTATTTTTGTCTATCTATCTATCTATCTATTTTTTGTATTTCTCGATGATTATACGTATGCATATATCTATTTTTGAATTTCGAGATCTCTTTATCTATCTATCTATCTATCTATCTAAGTCTCTTTATCTATCTATCTATCTATCTATCTATCTCAGTCTCTTTATCTATCTATCTATCTATCTATCTATCTATCTCAGTCTCTTTATCTATCTATCTATCTATCTATCTATCTATATATCTCAGTCTCTTTATCTATCTATCTATCTATCTATCTATCTATCTATCTATCTATCTATCTATCTATCTATCTATCTATGTTCTGTTCATGTCCATCTATCTCAGTCCGATAGAATTTCAATAGATTTTTTTTTTGTTTGTTCATATATCTTTGTCTATATATCTGTTTCTGTATTTCTCAATTTATCTATCTCTCTATCCATGTAACTATCTCAGTATGTTCGTATTTTATCTATCTATCTACCTATATATCTATCTATCTATCTATCTATCTATCTATCTATCTATCTATCTATCTATCTATCTGTCTGTCTGTCTGTTACATTCTTTTTCCTATACATTAGTTGATTTGCTATAATTATCTTTTTGAGGGTATTTTATTTTGCCCATCTATGTCTGATGTAATTCTTGTTAATCTACCAAGATCTCACTGTCTGTCGCCGTCCGGTTATATTCAATTCTACTCATATCTATCTCAACTTCAACATATATAATTGTGTGTAATATATACACACACACACGCACACACACACACACATATATATATATATATATATATATATATATATATATATATATATATATATATATATATATATTCGTGAATTATTCATACATAAAACAAATACAAAGGTTAATGATTAAATTGCGAGAAATCCATCTTCGCAAACAATTCAATAATATACAAAAACCCCGAATCTGTTTATGAATGAAAAGATCCTGTTTTATAAATTTCCTTGTTTTCGTTTGTCCACTTATTACTGAAAGTATAAACAAGAACACAATATTTCATACCTGAGGATGTCTGTAGGAACAGACGAAAGGTTGTAAAATAAAAAGATCTAATGCGACGGAAATTTATAAAACAGGATCTTTTCATTCATAAACAGATTCGTGGTTTTTGTATAGTATTGAATTGTTCGCAAAGATGGATTTCTCACCATTTAATCATTAACCTTTGTATTTGTTTTATGTATGAATAATTCATGAATTTGTAAATTGATTGCACCTTTATTGAAATTATATATATATATATATATATATATATATATATATATATATATATATATATATATATATATATTTGTGTGTGTGTGTTTGGGTATGAAAATCGAATGCTAAAAATATGAATCAGTCCTTTGCTAAATATTGCTCTGTAATTCAATCCGTTTAATTTATTTTAGCACCAGGACAATCGATCTGAATTTACCACTCTTAATATCGCCACAAAGCAGTTGCATACTGAATCCAGTAGCGATCGAACTCATTATTGTTAGTCTGCAAGTACAGATTGTCACGATTGCCATAGTAGAGTCATTCATAAAATTACATACTAGGAAAAAAATAATTGAATGCGCATTGCATTAACAAAATAGATGTGTCAATTTTGTCAGTTCCGTTAATACATACGAAATTTGATGCTGCTTTGCTTTACTCGGCTTCGATGTTCGCAACAAAGTAATACTCTGAGAATCATCATTTCGTACAAGTGGATTTATTCCGGAAACCATTTAAAGTCATTCGTATCTTTTCATAAAAATGAGAACGTTTTAAAACTAATAAGCCCTGTCTCATCTAAGATTCTTCACCTCGATGATTAATGATTCACAAGAGTTCTGGAAGACCATTAATACAATAATGATAGCCTTTTCTTCAAAAACAAAGTTAAAAAAAAAACTGCTACTCAATACAGGTTGAGTGAAAAGTAACTCTCTATTTTATATATGATGGACATTCCCGTTTTGTAAAATTTGTAGTTAGACGTGAGAGTCCATCATACATTTAATAGGGGGTTACTTTTCGATCGCCCTGTATAAAATATATATTCTTTATGGCAGTGAATTCTGGATTTTTTTTCACAAATGCAGAGTAGAAAAGAGGCAAGAGATTAGGTTGGTGCAAAATAATGACGTAATCATGTCGTTTTTTGACGTATTTTTAACGTCAAAAAACGACATTATTACTTCATTATTTTTGCATCAACCTAATAATTCTATAATAAAGTGCCAAGAAAATAGAAAAAAAAGGGCTCGTTATTTTCTTTTAAAATATTTTCACCACAAACAAAGCAACAATGTCACTAAGACACATATGCTTTAACAGTGTTACGGAATATGAAGAAAATACTATTAAGGAAAGAGAGAGAAAGAGAGAGAGGGAAAGAGAGAGCAGTTAAAGAACAGGAATTAAGAAGACTGAAGATAACGATTGACATTGAATTTACATTTTTGAAGATCAAATATAACTGGAAAAGCAAGAAGCCGGAAAAGAGATCCACAAACGATAAAATAGAAGAAATTGTTAGTATAGAACTTACGGTTACATCGAACTCCGGCATGGGCAACTTTTTTGAACCGCGGGCCGCATAAGATGTAGTTCCTCATGAGGTAGGCCACACTATTAAAGATATATCGCAGCCATTTTCACAACTATAGAGCATGCGCATAAACATCTATTAGCTTGGTGCAAAAATAATGTCGTTTTCTCACATATGTTACTATGTGAAAAAACGACATTATTTTTACACCAACCTAATACCTTAGAAATGAGGAAAAGTCGACTTTTTTTCTTTACAGAAAGGATTCCTTCTATAATTAGAAATAAATTAATACTTTACATAATATTATCACTGATTACAGTCATTAACATACATTATGTATTTGTTATTCATTTTCTAGAGAAAAAAAAATAATTATCATTAACATTTTTTGTTACTGAAGCAAAAGGTGTTTACACTTATGATCTTTCTTCGTGAAAATCTTCAATGGTGTAAAATTCTGTCAACGTTATCTTCAACGAAATGTTGCAAAATTCAAGAAACATTGCACTTAATCATTCTTTATGTATGTTGTTATGTATGAGAGAATGTGTGAGGGAACAAGTGAGAACGCAAGAAAATAAATAAAATTTTTATAAGCTTACTGTCTTCGTAAAATTAGGCGTGCCAATCAGAATGTCAATCGGGCAGCATGGTGCCCACTGGCCGCAGTTTGCCCATGACTGACTAGCTATTTCAACTTTAAAAATTATGAGACCTTGCTGCCAATCTAGTACTGCGCTTAAATTCATAAAGTCTACATGCCAGAGAGAAAAGTTCACCCGAACAATTATCACGAACGTATTTACAGAAAAGTCACGGGCAAGATACATTACAGTGCAGTAGGGTTCTTTCTTTACGATACATTTTTTGAATTTGCTTTTGAATTCATCCTGACTCTCGAAAGCAGTTTAGATATGTTTTAATATAGTTGAAAAGGTTTCTGTAAGTTGTAATAAAAAAAAAATCTTTTTTTGCGCCTACTTCCGAGCTTCCATACATTTTATAAGAATCGCTCAATTTGCATTTGAATTTATCCGTACATTGGAATGCAGTTTAGATATCTTCTTTTTAAAGAACTTGTATAGATTTCTGTAAGCTTTAACCAAAGCGTTTTTTGTTACTACTTCGTAGCTTCCATAGATCTTTACAAGAATTGGTTAGTTTGCTTTTGAATTTATCCTTACTTTCGAATGCAGTTTAGGTATGATATCCCATAAGACTATGTTTATGCTTACTTTGGAGCTTCCATAGATTTTAATAAACATCGATCAATTTGTTTTTAAATTTATCTTTATTTTTGAATGTGTATTCGATATATTTTTTAAAACGTTTCTGTAAGTTATAATAAAAGCATTTTGTGCCTACTTCGGAGCTTCCATATATATTAATAATCATCGGTCAATATGCTTTGGAAATTAGCTTTACTTTAGAACGCAGTTCCTATATGTTTTAAATAAGTTTGAAAAGGTTTCCGTAGTCTCTGATAAAGACCTTCTTTGTGCCTCCTTCGGGGCTTCCATAGATCTTAATAAGGATTGTTCAATTACCTTTGCTATAATACTCGTTCCTATGTGCGTTCTAGAATAGTCTTTTTCATGGAAAGGCGGTTCGTTTACAGGTGGACTGTCTTTTATTGACGAAACATTGCATCTGCCTCCACGAAAGCGTGTGGGTGTTCGGTTAATAATTTATTCAAGAAGGAAAGTTTTCATTTCCTTAACGTCACACGTTTCTTAAGAAATCCTTTTTTTTTTTTTTTTTTAAATAACGCATATCGTCGAAAAATATAACGGTGATATTCAGACAGTTTTTTCAGTTCCATTCAAAAGTAATCTAAGATTTTTTATATAACCCTTTAACATAAGAGTCGCAAAGAAAGAATTGTTTTAATTTTAATGTAATTCTACAGAAGGTTACTGAAAATTCTATGGTTGGAGCGTGTAAGCAAGAAGGATGTCTTAAAGAAAATCACAAGAGAAATAATACTTCTACTCAAAATCAGGAAAAACAGCAGACATTTTTGGGACGTAAAATGAGGAAAGTGGGTTTGCAAAATTTAACACTGACATGGCAATTTTAGGGCAACAGAGATAGAGGAAGGCAACGAGTCACTAACCTGAACAACTTGTCTGGATGGCTGATGTAGATGGGTGGAGGAGTTGAAAGAGAGAAAGACCCTTAAAAGCCACACGAGATAGGAAGATGTGGGTGGTCATGATCACCTATGTCCTGAAATGACACATAGAAGAAGAAAGCAGAAATTAAAAAAAAAAAAAACTCGAGTTTTTTTTTCAACACATTCTATCTATCTATCTATCTATCTATCTGTTCCAATCTATTTCAATTTGTTGACATCTATCTATCTATCTATCTATCTATCTATCTATCTATCTACAGGAGGTGATGGATAAATTTTCTTCTAAATTATGCAAAAATGTAAATAGCATTGAAATCTCATTTTAACAGATATATTTGCCAAAATTACATAAAAATATATCGAAATACTAAAGAGTAAAGTTATTCCATAAAATTGCTATTGGCTTCAAGCACGGCCTCTAGACGAAATCAGAATCTCCTGCTTCTCTTCTGGACAATCTACTCGATTAAGATGGCGAATGCGGCCATAATACTTGCTTTCTGTTTATCTTTGGTGTTACAAGGAGTTTTGTTGATCTCTCACTCAACTGCACCACACACATCTAGAGAGTTGCAGTTTTGGGAGATAGGTGGCCAGATGTAAAGGATGATGTGGTGGCAGAAATTGTCTGATACTCGTGACGAGGTTATGTTGATTGTGTGGCATTGAGCAGAGTCCTGTTGCTACGCATATCATTGTGCGGCCATCATCTTGACCAGTTTAGCACTACCTCATCAAGGCACTTGGTGTAGGCTACCGTGCTGAGTCTGAGTAGTAGTAATATGGATGGTGGAATAACGTCGCCATTATAACTGATCAGTCTAACACTTTCGTAATACCGATTAGACTCATCCAACTCCCACCGAAGCCTGTGCACTCTCTAGAGTTTGGCACACAAACACTCCGAAATGGACGTATTGGAGATTCCGGTGAGAATCCCAAGCAGTACAGCATGCCGTCACCAAATTTCTGGCGCAGTGATTTGCGTCATGGTGCTCTTATTCTCACAGACGGTGCCAAACTGAACCTACTATGCCATATAGTTGACAAAATCAAAAAGAGACAATGCGCAGGCGCCAAATAAAAAAAATGCTGGTTATTTACTCATCGCACTGTCTGTCTATCTATCTATCTATCTATCTATCTATCTATCTATCTATCTATTTATACACACACATACACAATAAACACACACACACACACACACACACACACATATATATATATATATATATATATGTATATATATATATATATATATATATATATATATATATATATATATATATATATATATATATATATATAAAGATTATTATTGCCACACCAGGATGAAATGTTCTTAAGAAAGGCGATCATATTTTATTCGTATAAAAAAGATACAAAATGATCATGACGATTAAAATGTCAGGCACCTTTCGGCCGAAATATTTTCAGAAAAAATTATAAAAATTAATTATTTTCAACAACTGGTATTAAAATAAACTAACCCCTCCCCCCAAAAAAAAAAATTATTATTAAAATTTATTTTTATTTTTGTTGTCCCCCCACCACAGTTTTGGGATGTTTTATCACCAGTTTTTGAAAATAATTTTTCAAGAACTTAGTTTTATTTGCCGACGATATATATATATATATATATATATATATATATATATATATATATATATATATTACATGAATCATTCACACAAAACACAATTATAGAGGTTAATGATTTAAATGTCTATATTTGTTTTTTGCATGAATGATTCATGTAATTATAAATTGAACTGCAGCTATAATCGAAATATATATATATATATATATATATATATATATATATATATATATATATATATATATATATATATATATATATATATTAGTGGTAATATACACATACATATGTAAAATATATAAATATAAATACATACATACATACACATACATCAAGAGGATCCAAGAGGATAGAATCCAGGTAGAACTCAATGTCCGGGACAGAGTAAGCATATAATAAAAAGGGTTAAAAACTAATATTCCATGGTCATAATTTATTCTATTGGAATGGTAAATATGATCCAATTCATTAGACATTTTTTGAACTTGGAGGTCTGATGAATTGGATCGTATTCATGATTCCAATGGAATAAATTATGACCATGGAATATTAGTGTTTAAGATTTTTTATTATATATATATATATATATATATATATATATATATATATATATATATATATAGAGAGAGAGAGAGAGAGAGAGAGAATACATCGTTTAGTTAATAAAAAAAGGACGAAAGAAAGGGTTCCAATATAATCAGTACAATAAATATTAATAAGTTCGAAATTTACGGACACGCCTGTGTCTTTCATCAACGGATCGAGAAATAAACAGACAACTGGGAATTACTCACATACAGATGTTTTTGTAGATGGTGTGTTTTCTGGTGGAAATCATATTGTTAGCAAAAACCCGACCATTGTTTGATTCCTCGATCTGCGAAACTTTATATGAAATTAAACTTAAATTTAACATTTTGATCGGTGTAAAAACGTTAGGCAGGTTATTATTATTAGTGAGGAGGAGTGGGTGAGAGATTGTAAACATAGATGAAGAGAATTATTGGTTTGGGAGGGCTAAAGGCGTCTCACGTGTAGCAAGTTGTAGTAAAAAATGTCAGACTAAGTTGTCAAGTGTAGAATGATGGATTATGGTTCGAATATGATGTGATGAAAAAAATAATGAAAAAACTGGAATATATAATAATAAATTATTATTAAATAAATGGAAATGCGAAGAAAAGCGTGAAGGAACAAAAATGGATAAAAATTTGGATAGAATTTTGAAATCTATTGTTAACAAAAAAGTGAGCACAGGAAATAAAATAAAATAAAAAATACAGGAAAAAACTGAGAAGAAAAGCGTATACATATATAAATGCACATGCGTACATAATGGCACATAAGTGTGTGTAAATATACACAAGCCACAACACAAACATACGAATCTCAGTACACGTAAAGATACATATACAAGATTAATATGTAAAGGGTGTTCCAAAAACTTGGATCGATTTTAAATGTGAATTAAGTTTAAGCCTCTTATGAATTTTTTCTTTTTCTTTCAGATTTAACAAGTTAAGTCTTTCGCAATGTCAACCATGGAAAGCTTATCAATCAAACGACGTGTTAAATTTATCGCAGCCTATTACGAAAATGGACGTTCAAATAGAAACGTATTTCGCGCATTTCTCGATTTTTTGGTTAACATAATCGACTAACCGTAAGTGCAATTGGAAACGATGTAACGTTGTAGTGGAGAGGTTCAATTCCTGGGCGCGATGACGGATAGAGGTATCTGGATTTTCGGCCACATTCTCGTGTACTGCAACAATGCTTTCAGCTGAACGGCGTAAACGAGCACGCAGTGGTGTTTTCACGTCTGACACCGACCCAATTTGTTTGAATTTACGAACAATTTTTCCAATTGCACTCTTGAAACGGTGTTTGATTTTATATAATATAAAATAAAATATTAAAACTGATTCACAGAGAGAGCTCAATGTTTTATTCAAAGAGAGCACACACATATATATATATATATATATATATATATATATATATATATATATATATATATATAATATTACTCCATAATGTTGATGATGATCATTTCACCTTGTAAAATTAAAATGAATTTACAAGGATTTTCAAATCCATCATGTTGACAAGAAAAATCAAAATAAAACTTGAAAATCCTTTTAATTGACCGTCATCAATCTTATGGAGTAATCCTAATTCCTGTTGCTGATATATATATATAAATATAGATATATATTGTCATCCACAGACAGATTGTTTCGCTGTATCCAAAGCGCATCAGTGTGGTTAGACGTTCGGTTTCCTCTAGCTAGGATCGAAACACGGCTGAACTGGCGTCAGTAGGAAATTCTACCCCTTAGCTGATGGCGCACGGCAGGGATGGAGGTGAATTTAAGCGTATTTGTTTTTAGATAAGCACACAGCGACTGAGGGGACTCAATTCGTTTTACCGAAGAGTCTTGCATTATTAGCAGTAATAGTCACTGTTTTCAAACTCACACTTCCTCCCCAGAGAGCTCAACCGAAATCAATTTCTCGGCAGCATATTCATTGTCATCCATTACAGAGTGCTCGGCTCTATCACAGCTCATAAGTGTGACTATGTGTAAGCAATATATATATATATATATATATATATATATATATATATATATATATATATATATATATCGGTGAAGACCTACGAAATATTTTTTTATATGGAAGAGTTTTTTCCACTTCACAATGCCTCACAAAACTTTGTAAATGTCATTGGTAAAAATGATTATGCAAATGGCTAGATATGCATTATGTAAAAACAGTCGTCATTATAAATTTTATCCAGACAAAATCGATTACAGCAGTATTACTTTTATCCGATGTAATCACAAATAAGTAAGAATTTAATGCGTTGAAATATTTTCTCAATTGAATGAAAATTGCTACGTTTTATTTTCTCAGATCGATCCGACTCCTTCAAGTACTGATAAACATTGCAAGTAGAATCGTATTAGTTTAATTGGACAGATTTTTTTTCTGCACCTAAAAAAAAAAAAAAACACTTGTATACGATGGAGTGCTGGAGAGCATTCTGCCCGATATATTTTCTCGAAGGAAGTATATTTGGCCATTGAAGTACTGAGTCAGCAAAGAGGGTTGTTTTGAGAACTATTCAGCATTATTCTTTTGCATAATATAAATTGTAATTGTTTCAAAAAGATAAGATTTATAAGTTTGTTTTAGTCTAACCAATCTTGGAGATACGAAAAAAATATTTCAAGATCTAAGCAAATTATTCAGAAAAAAGTGTACTGAACTCTAATGTAATATCAGTCCTCCTATATAAGAGTGAATACTGCTTCAATTTCCTCACAGATAAAGAAAAGACTTGAAGCAATACAAATGTGGTTCTACCAAAGGATGCGGAGAATACTATGGTTTTAAAATATGAGCAAGAACGAAGTATTTATATTTAACATCAGAAGGGAACAGAATACATTTTAGGTCATATAATGAGGAAAGAGAACTAGGAAAATTTGATACTCATAGGACAGTCTGAAAGTAAGACAGATAGTAGAAAGTAAAACACAACCTATTTAGCGGGTTTGAGTGAATTGATGTTGGAGCACGATTTTGGGAGAGATGGCAAAAAGACATAATTTATTTAAGCTATAATGGACGAGAAATTGTGGAGAGCCATGATCGACAAACATCCTGAAGTAACACGACACATAGCAGAAGAAGAAACCTAAAGCAACAGAAATGTGGATCTACTGAAGGATGATGAGAATATCACGAACCGAACTTGTGTTCAACGACCAAATTTAAAAAAAAAATGAAAATACATACGAAATGATTGTTGAAATTCCTATGGGCACAGGATTCGGAAATAGGGCTTGGCAGATTTGATCCTACATACAGGTCGAAGCGAACCTATAGCGTAGCAGGGTTTGGGAGAGATTTTGAAAAAAAATTTATAGAGAGCTAGAACGGACAGGACAGGAAATTCTTCTTCTTCTATGAGTCGTATGCTTTCAGGGCACTCGCGATGACGGCTCTCTACAATGTCCTAGCCTTTGTAGCTCTTAAGAAATGTTAGCAATGTGCCAGCTATAATTTCAATCTGTTCCAATAATTTAAATCTGTAGAACAACCAACCTATGACTTTACAACGTCCTTGCCCTCTCTATGTTTCTATACTTTTCTGAGAGAGGTCCTCTCAGTATGGCCAGCGTCCTTGGCTTCGAGTATCACGCCCTGCACTGACACGATCTTGTGTTCAATGAGGAGATCTATCGGGTGACCGGCCAGCTGAGCATCCCCTGCAATCATCGGTCAGCACCGTGCTCAGTGCTCCATCCAGTCATTTGCGAGTTCGACTCGCCATCTCCATACTGGAGATGATCTAGCGGCAGGTCATGCAGGAAGAAGGACGTCTTCTTGGGCCGCCAGCAAATCCATCTGGTGCTGGAGTATGTTCCAACACTCTGTGAAGATAGTGAGAGCTGCAGGGACAAGATGGGTCTCGTAGGCTCAACGGCTTCATGTTAAGGAGACATACCAGCCGCAGCTGTAACAACATTGTCATGACGTTTCATCCCCAAGGAAGAAAAATTTTGAAGCGTTGAAAAAAGCAAAATAAAACTATAAACAGTCGTCTTTATTATTTGTGTAACTGAGAATTAAAATTATTGTGGATAGATCTATTTGATTTTACATATTGAAAAAGGTAAGAAAGTGGCAGATACCATACTGATTGATTAAATGATAGGGCGCTGAATATTTCGAAGTCGGGCAAAGAAATCATCATGTTCAATTGTTTGTTTAGATTTGGGGAATGGGGTTGAGTCAAGTTGAGAACTTTAAGACACAGTAACTTTTAACTCGAAGACATCCAGATGTTTCTCTCGAAATTCATATTTTCTTTTTCATTTTTCTTCTACTAGACGTCTTCCAGGATGAAGCCGATCATTGTTGCCCAGAATTTCATGTCTCCTGTAGCTCTTAAAATCATTTTGATACACCCTAATATATAATAATAATCATAATAATAATAATAATAATATATATATATATATATATATATATATATATATATATATATATATATATATATATATATATATATATATATATATATATACTGGAATCAAAGATTATATTTAAATGTATTCATGAAATAACATTCAGATTCCTCTTTTATGCTACGTGTCCCTTCAGGATTTACATGATAATGGGTCTCCACAATTTCCTTTCCTTTGTCGCCTTTAAAAATGTTGTCATTGGTCGTCTTTTCGAAACCTTGATCCGCCATTCATTTACTCAGGTACATTATTTTTCTTCTTCTATATGCAGTAGGCCTTCGTGACGTAGGAGATCATGGCTCTCCACAATTTTCTTTCCTTTGTAGCTCTTAATAAATTTTATCTTTTTGTTGGGTCTCCTAAACCATTTAATCAAGTTCGTTCTTTTTCTTCTTCTATGTACCGTGGCCCTTCACGTCGTAGGCGATCATGGCCCTCCGCAATTTCCGGTCTTATGTAGCTCTTAATAAATTTTGTCTTTTATCTCTCCTAAACCTTGTTCCTCAATCCATTTACTCAAGTTCGTTCTTTTTCTTCTTCTGTTTGACGTGTCGCTTCAGGATTTAGGCGATCATGGCTCTCCACAATTTCCTGTACATCGTAGTTCCTAATAAACTTTATGTTTTTGCTATCTCTCCTAAACCTTGTTCCTCTATCCATTTATTCAGATTCGTTCTTTTTTGTGTGACGTGTGCCTTCAGGACGTAGGGGCTCGAGACCGGGAATGGGCTGGGAGACACCGCTTGAAGCCACGTGACTTGCTGTCGAAGAGTATTGCTGACGTCGACCAAAGAAGAAAATAATTGACTGAAATTCCTGACCGATATACTTTCCCGTTGTAATGGCTAGTCCAATCCAAGTTTAGAAACAGAAGATTCATTGTTACTAAATTCCATTGGATGGCTTAATTCTGTGTATCAACAATTATATAAAACTATTGAAAATTAACCCAGCGACTTTCTTCGTGATTTATTATAATTTGTATTTTCACCAGTGGAAATATCTTTGTCGGTTTCGTCAACTAGATTCAACGCTTAAAGTGCGGACGACAATTCAATCTTCACTAAACTGGGATCGATCAAGCACAACGTGGGCCAGAGCAGATGAAGAAACGAAGCACTCAGCAGATAAACATCAGTTGACCGGCGCCAGTACTGATGAGCGTGGGGAAGACTCCAGATCGAGACGGGCTGGCCGTGTTATATTTGAAGAACCTAGTTGACAAGAAAGCATAAATAAAAAAGAGGGTTCTGTATAAGGAAAGAACTATTAGAATAGAAATTACAGTTATATCTATTTACTTCTACAGTATATTGATGATCGTGTAGATATTTGCCTATTCCGCCGCTTGGGTCTTCGATGGTGAGTCGCGTTTAGTTTGGTCATTCCTCCTTGATCGAGAGCTTTTGGGTGGTCCTAAATGTATTGCAACTCAAGACTGCTTCGCTCTTGACATCACTGGAACAAGTAAGCCCTCTACCAGGGCAAGGAGAACCATATATATGTTTACATTGGATGCCGGAATCAACAGTTCGTTATCAAATATACCACTTTGAGTTATTATTACATTAATGGCAATAATAGAAACGAATCTATAAATAAGAAAAAAATAAACCTAATAAAAATATAAAATTATCATTAAATTAAAAAAGAGCATTAAATATTTGAGAGATTAACTAATAGAGAAAGAAATAATTAAATATCTATCTATCTATAGATATAGATATATAAATATTTATATATATATATATATATATATATATATATATAGAGAGAGAGAGAGAGAGATCGATACATCTATCTATCTATCTATCTCTTTCTCTCTATATCTATCTATCTATCTATCTATCTCTCTCTCTCTCTCTCTCTATCTATATATATATATATATATATATATATATATATATATATAGAGAGAGAGAGAGAGATAGATAGATAGATAGATAGATAGATAGATAGATAGATAGATTGGACCTGCTCACTTTGCCTATTCCGGCGTTGGGGGTCTTCGAAGGTTGCTAAAAATAAATATTTGAGAGATTAAATAGAGGAAGAAATTCACCACTAAAACAAAAAATAAAAATAATTAAATATCTATCTATCTATGATATAGATATATAAATATTTATATATATATATAGAGAGAGATATAGATAGATACATCTATCTATCTATCTATCTATCTATCTATCTATGTATCTATCTATCTATCTCTTTCTCTCTCTCTCTCTCTCTATATATATATATATATATATATATATATATATATAGATAGATAGATAGATCGATAGATAGATTGGCCCTGCTCTCTTTGCCTATTCCGCCGTTGGGCGTCTTCGAGGGTTGGAAGCGTTTAATATAGTCCTTCGTCTACGACCTTAACACCATGGCTGTCCCTACAGGATTTGGAGCTCCAGACAACTTCGCTCTTGACATCACTAAGACTAGTAAACCCTCTACCAGGACAGGGACAACCATATATATGTTTACATTGGATTTTGGAATGAATAGTTCGTCATCAAATGTACCACTTTCAGTTATTATTACATTAATGACAGGAACAGAAATGAATCTATAAATAAGAAAAAATAAAAAATAAAACTAATAAAAGTATAAAATTATCATTAAATTAAAAAAGATTTTCTTTTTATTATTGCTGTTGCTAAAAATAAATATTTGAGAGATTAAAAAATAAAGGAAGAAATTCATTACTGGTTCTAGCAGTCGAGACATTTACATCAAGGATAGGTCATGCTACATTCAAGGAGCCGAATCATTCCAATTTGCTCCGTATTCCAAATATATATATATATCACCTCCTCTTTCACTCTTATCGCACAGCTCATTCATCATCACTATTTAAAAAAAAACTCTATCTTGAGTAGTTCTCGAGCCTTTTATTAGAAGGATTTTTTGTATGTAAATGTTTCGAGGACTAAACACACTTTAAGGCATTTAATCTACCAGAATATTTGTGATATACCAGGTTAAGAGTGTTTAAGCCAAAGGCGTCTACGAGTACTTTTGGGTGATGAATTGTTTTCTAGTTGTCGACCGCTCCCTCGCCCAGATGAAACGTTTCAAGCCTTTCGCTACACGATCACTATTTCTATGTATATTCAAATGCGTACATTCCTTATTTCCACAAACCATCCCAGCTAAGACCCTTCCAACGCCGGGTGCATTGAGGTGAACCCTACCCTTATTCCCTTCATATTCTTTTGAGCCGCAAGGGAGGCGATTCTGGCCAAGTGTGTGGGTTTCTCTGTCGTGCAGTTATCCACCAAAATTAAATTCAAGGAGGAGAGAAAAGGAATAGGGAAAGATGATGACGATCCCGATCCACGGACGACAGAATGTGCCGACAACAATGATATAATACCTAAGTGACAATCTAGTATTAAGCTTAAATTCATAAGTAAGAGGAAAGCTCATTTGTACAACTGCCGTGGAAATATAACTTTTTAGAAAATGCGCTGGGAAGCCACGTTACGGCGACGTGAAAATGACTGAAACCAAAAATGGGAGATCACGAACAATAACTTTACAGACCCTTCGTTGAATTTTCTCAAGAATCTTGAGATATATAGCAGTTGCCCCAATCCAAATTTAGAGCCAATTTTCTATGCACGGAAGAAGGGTAGATTTCTAAACCTGCAAAATGAATTCTGGCGGGAATAATTGTCTGGCATAAAACGTTTCCGCCATATTGGGACTGCTAAAATCTTACCTTTAAAAACTTGATAAAATTAAAAAACTATATTTGTGTTCGTGTCGGGGAAGATATATTATCCTCTCTACCGCTATCGTTACGAAAAAAAAATTCAGATGAGTTCCATTCTTTAGTTCTACCAGTTGAGACATTTACAGCAAAGATAGGTCATGCTACATTCAAGGAGCCGAATCATCCCCATTTGCTCCGTATTCCAAATATATATATCACCTCCTCTTTCACTCTTGTCGCACAGCTCATTCATCATCACTATTTAAAAAAAACCTCTATCTTGAGTAGTTCTCGAGCCTTTTATTAGGTGGATTTTTTGTATGTAAATGTTTTGAGGACTAAACACACTCACCCAGATGAAACGTTTCAAGCCTTTCGCTACACTATTTCTATGTTTATTCAAATGCGTACATTCCTTATTTCCTCAAACCCTCCCAGCTAAGACCCTTCCAACGCCGAGTGCATTGAGGTGAACCCTACCCTTATTCCCTTCATATTCTTTTGGTAATGAATAATTTCCGCTCGAAACGCTTCTTCCCAAGAACTGTTACCTTTTAGAACAGCATCCCAGGAGGATGCTTTCTCGATCACTACAATCTTTTCAAGTCCAGGGTTAACCGCCACCTTTTCAAGATATATATATAAGTTACGATCCTTATTCTTAAGGCCATCACAACAACTGCTTTTAGTAAGTACGCAAGTTGAGTTTTCACTTAGGCCTTGTTTAGAGTAAACATTAGTAAAAAAAAAAAAAAAAAGAAAGTTTATTTTTATTTTTTTTTAAGCATATCACCCGAAGGAAGGGGGGAGTGCCACTAAGACGCAAGGGCTTACAGAGCGTGGTAGCAAGCGAAAAGAGACGTGACAGAGCAAAGGATGAAGAGAATGACGGGAAATAGAGCAAGGCATCTGGAGATGTCGATTGACATTGCATTTAAATATTTGGAGATTTTAGCAATCAGGGAAGCAAGTACGAGGAAGGGAGTTCCACAGACGGGAAGTGCGAGACATGAAGATATTGGAGTAGAAGCTACGGCTACATTTTACCGTTTCCACTGTGAAAGGGCGTAACTGAGGTGGCAACCTAGTAGCACGTTTAAATTCATAATAAAATCATAGGAATGGTCATTATAGTCCACCGGGTGAATGTTTAAATCATCGACAGCTAATAGATTTTAGAAGGTGAAACTATTAGGTTGGTGCAAAAATAATGACGTAATAATGTCGTTTTTTGACGTTAAAAAATACGTCAAAAACGACATTATTACATCATTATTTTTGCACCAACGTAATATCTGAGCTAATATTCAATCCAAAATGTATAGAAAAAATTGTGATCGTTTCTTTTTTTAAACATAGAGTATATATTAATAACTTAGGGTTGAGGACAATCTTAGTAGAAGTACTTATTGATTACTGACCGCTTTCAACTTCGATTGGACTGGACGCTTCCAATGACATATTGGACAATCAGGGGCATCTGCTGTGTTTTTCACCTTACTGGCATTTCTAAGAGCAAAGGCGCCTACGTTTCAGTGCCCGTTTCCTCATCAGGTAGGTGGATGCACGGAAGGAAAGAGAAGGCGACGGAAACACGATGGCTCTACCTGATAAATTTGTGCAAACATATTTTGCAAAAAGAGAAAATGGTCGTAAAAGACAGAAAACGATACAGCTCGCCATATTCTCAGCGGAGACGCTGAACATACATACGTGCGGGAGCGAGCAAACACACACATATATGAATAAAGACAAACGATAAACTTATCTTAGCCGACGCGTTTCATCCTCTGAAGAAGATTATCAAGGAAAATGCAAATATTTTATTTCGTACAAATTATTTATTATAGAAAAAAAATGTTATTCGTTTTTCTAAAAAAAAATAAATAAATTTCAGAACGCTCAAAAAATGTTTGGTTTATTTCTTTAACATTTTGATTTGAGATTTAGTTTGCTTTTTCCGCTTAACTTGATCCCTTTTATTTCTGTCCTTATTTTTCTCTAGTTTAATTCCCCATCCACACCTTCGTTAGGCGGTCAGTGATGTTAGTTCTCTGGTAGATGCGGGATGCCTTTCGTTTCGCGTGAGTGTTTTCGTATTTATTGTTGTGTCTGAATGAGTGCGTGTTTGTGTGTGTGCTTGGGGTGAATGGATGTTCTTATACTATTATAATCCGGCATTTTATTTCGTCTAGTTAACTGATTTTTTTGCCACATTTGTGTCAATTAATGACGTAGGTTTATTACGTTATATATATATATATATATATATATATATATATATATATATATATATATATATATATATATATATGTATGTGTGTGTGTATGTGTGTGTGTGTATAAATATATATATATATATATATATATATAATTATTTATATATTATATGTATGCGTGGTACTTATTAGAAAGCGCTCAATATCAGAGACAGAGCTAACATTCATTAGAAATTTTCGATACACTTCCAATCTTTGAATTTCAACATACAAATGCGTATGTACAGACACAACACCACACATATACAAACATATGTCAAATCCGAAACTGTCCACATATGTTTATATATGTATGAGTCCTGACGGACAAGCAAGTGTGTATGTGGTCTGCGTACCTCAAAGGGTGTACGGACATGCATCTATGTTTGCGTTAGAACAATGACCTAACGATGACGATTCTCCACCCACTTCCATAATAACACTAATACACGCAATCTACATAAACCCAAATTTTAAAAAAATTAATTAAACTCACATCAATCCAACCTTATATATATATATATATATATATATATATATATATATATATATATATATATATATATATATATATATAACGAAAGAAGCGTTCTATCTAGCGTTATCAACAATCTGAACAAAGCTAGCACCCTCGGTCACGATGACAGATATTATGGATTGCGTCTCCCCAGTTGAATTGTTTGGATAAACCCGTGGTATGGCTTTCAGGCAGTTTCCAAAGGCGCCAAACGTTGGGATTACCTACTCCAGACCGATACCATCAAGGAGTCACCTTCTCGACAAATCAACCATGGTGAAATTCGATCTCGGCTCTCATAATCAGAAAAACACGACGTACCCATACATACATAATATTAGAAGGTATAGTATTGATTATTACTACATATGTACTGGAGATATTTCACACACATACACGGATACACACACTCATACATATGTATATAATTTAATGAAAACAGTGTTTAAATATGTATGTATATGTATATATATATATATCTATATACGTGTGTATATGTAAGGTTATGTACGTATATGTATGTGTATCGATACATGTTTATGCGGTTGTATATGTAATTGTATATGTACACGGGTATGTGTGTATATATATATTTACGTAAATATGTATGCAGTGTGTATGATATATGTTTGAGGTATGTATGTATGCATATGCCGAGGCGCTGTAATTGTTAGCTAGCTTGTTTCACTAACACAATTCCGAATGAATAGTGAGTTCGATCCTCACTTGGTACCCCATACTTCCGACTTTGTGCCATATCTAAGCTACGCTTGGAAAATTATTATATGCGTGTAAGTATATATATATATATATATATATATATATATATATATATATATATATAGATAGATAGATAGATAGATTAAGTGTAATGGCAATAAATTTCTTATTATTACCTTCATATCTTACGTCATCTTGAAATAGTTTCAAATTAGATTTGAAGGCTGAGACTTTAATTAAGTAATATTACTCCTTAACTGTTATTCACAGTAATAAATATTAGTAATTTTTTTTTATATTTTGTTTATTGACATAATATTCAGTTTGTATTAAATTCCTAGTGGAGAATTTAAGCACTTAAATTATTATCAAGCGTTAACCGAAAATTATAAAATAAAACATAAAAAAATATATAAATCTGCAATTTTAAAGATTGGCCGTTCTATGCCCATATACGTTAATTCTCTTAATTTCCCTCTCCAAATTTATATTCCCCTCTCTTTCCTTCAAAACTCAAAGTCCATCTCTTATTTCTTACGGCTTTACTTCTCTCTTTTTTTTTCTATATCGTTTGCGGTGAATTGACCTATTAAATAGGTTAATGTCTGATAATTACCACCCCCTTCCAACTATTAATTATTGCAATAAAAATAAATTTAAAAGCATTCATATCTCTACTTTCTCTCTTTAATTTCGACCATGTCTATCACACTATCTCTCACCACTCTATATATCATGTTAATACTACCACTCAAAAGTGTAAAAATTATATGTAAATTTAAATTCATTTTTACAACTTGGGAAGTGAGGTCTGATGATCCAGGAAAAAAACTCCCTGGGGAAATAAATTACAACCATGGAGCCTTAAAGTTGTCTGTTTTCATTAAATTAAATTAATCGCTCTGATTTAATATTGAGCTCTGCAGATTTCATCCTCCTTGCGAGTATTCTTACGGATTACCATGATTTTCATTACTTAACTATTAACTCTTTATACAAATAAATTGAGCTCTCATTGGATTACTTCCGGTCGGATTACCGTAAGGATCCACACGTTCAACAACAAATGGATAAATTTACACCAGATTACTCACTCAAAAACATCCCTTACCCTTCTGTTGAACCTTTCACCATTTCCTTAACCGAAAAAATTATTGATCTCATTAAAAGAACGAGATGGACAATCTACTTCCATTTTAATCCTCAAAATAAACCTAAAAACCTTAATGACAGATTTAATTTGAAATCCCAAAACACTCCACCCGGTAATAAATTATTAGAACCCTTGAACCCGACTTAATCAATTTAATTAAAAAGATATCTCTTAAAAAGAAATTCATCCCATTCCAAGCCCAACTCAAAAACATTACAGATATCCAAAACTAAAAAGAAGCTATGGATCAGATCTGATAAATCCAAAAATATCTACAAAATTGATTCTTGTGAATACCACCATCTCATTCTAAATTAAATATCTAGTTCTTATAAAAAAGACAAAAGCTGTAAACACTTATCCTCTATAAATAAAGAAACTGATAAATTCGCCTATAAATAAAATATTGTGGAAAGGATGGGTACAACCCTCCTAAAAAAAACCCAAAAAAACAAAAAAAAAAAAACGCCTAACTACTACCATAAACCAAACTTCCAAAATAATCTGTGATCCAGAGTGATAAATCTCTACAAATCTGAGTTAGGCCTAAATTCTAAAAATATCCTTAAAAATAAACACATCTATATTAGAAAAATGCCCCTTAAACCTTTGGAAAGATTGCTCGGATACCATTAATTGGTTTCAGATTATAAAATCTAAGACTAAAGATTCATTTATTCAGTTAGATATAATCGACTTCTACTCTTCACTTTCTAAAAAAAAAAGAAAAAACTATTAGGAAATCGTTTAAATTTTGCTAAAATTTATACTAAAATTACTGACGGCGAAATAAATATTATAATGGCTTCCAGTCTATACTAATGCTTAATGACTCTACTTTGATTAAAGAAAACAATGAAAATTTCGATGTTCCCATGGGAGCATATGATTCCGCCGTAATAGCAGATTTAGTATGTATATACATTTTAGACATTCTAATATATATATTAGGTTGGTGCAAAAATAATGACGTAATAATGTCGTTTTTTGACGTATTTTTAACGTCAAAAAACGACATTATTACGTCATTATTTTTACACCAACCTAAAATATATATATATATATATATATATATATATATATATATATAGGTATTAATGTGGATAAATCAAATAACTAGATACCAGCGGCAGTATATATATATATATATATATATATATATATATATATATATATATAGATAGATAGATAGATAGATAGATAGATAGAGAGAGAGATAGAGAGCAATATTATCAGTTCTGATTTGGCTTCAGTCACTTCGCCACCGCCTTAAGGTTGCCTTTCTTTATTCTTTCTATAAATACGTTGATGTTAATCCTTCGGCTGAGCTCTTCCTTGTTGTACGTAGATTCTTTTTATTAAAGTGCAGTACTATACAGGCGATGAGATCCTATACATTGACAGTCGGGGTGGCTAGATGTAGCTGATAATTCTATGCTCACTGTTTTTCCACACTTCTCGCTTCCGGAACTCCCTTACGGTTCAATGCTTTCGATGCAAATTTAATCTGCAAAAATGTAAATACAATATTAATCGCTATCTGTTGTCCTCCTGATTGCTCTTTTTTCTTTCTGGAAATAAGTAATATTTCTGTTCCAAATTCTTCCACACCCAATAGACCTTGTGTCTTGATTGGGATGCAATCGATTGAAAAATAAAATTATATATATATATATATATATATATATATATATATATATATATATAATTTTATTTATTTTTAAAATAAAATTGTATATATATATATATATATATATATATATATATATATATATATATATATAATTTTATTTTTCAATCGATTTCATCCCAAGTAAGGTGCAATGGACTATTGGATATGTAAGAATTTGGAACAGAAATATTATATATATATATATATATATATATATATATATATATATATATATATAATTATTTATTTTTAAAGAAAAAAAATTTATAACATAAATATGTTATAAAATCACTACAAAAAAAGCCATTTTGTTTCAACACCTTCGGTGTCTTATCAAGTGATGACGTTGAATGTAAAATATAACATATTTATGTTATAAATTTTTTTTCTTTAAAAATAAATAATTATATCTGCTCTACTTTGTATTGAGCACTCTTTTAAGAATAGTAATTGTTGGTTATTGGAATTCATTCCATATACACCAATCATATACTTGTATATATATATATATATATATATATATATATATATATATATATATATATATATGTGTGTGTGTGTGTGTGTGTGTGTGTATAGGGTACGACGAATAAATAGTCGTCACACTGACATCTCATTTTAACATATATATTTACCAAATCTTGGAGGTGTCCAGCAATTATCTGACTGCCATTATTGAGTTATCCTGCTTGTGTGACATGGGCGCAGAGTCTTGTTGCCATACATAAGATCTTTCAACAGCCACCATCTTGACCTAGGGCATTAATACCTCCTAAAGGCACTTGATGTAGGTTACCGTGTTGAGTCTGCGTTCCTTACTAACACATTCGTGAGTTCATTTGTCTGTTGCACTGTCCTCAGATTGACACCCAAACACACTGAAATGATCGTATTGGAGATTCCGGCGCGAATGCTAATCAGTACAACATTCCGTTTCCAAATTTCTGACGGAGTGAATTGCGTACCTTTATCAGTAGCGATTGGCTGTTCAGTCTGAATTCTATTCTCGCTGCAGCTTTAATATCCAGTTATTTAAAAGTTTTGTTCTTTTTTTGATTTTTGTAATTTGGATGTTGGTCTTCTGCTAAGAACAATGCATTCTGTCTTCTTGAAGTAGATGTTTAATCCTTGAGGAATACTTTATCAAATTAGGGATTTTTATCACATTGTCTTTTTTCCTGAGTTACTCGATTGAAGATGATCAGTGAAAAGAATCTGAAGCAGCCATAAAAGTCGGAGTAGAAAAGAATGAATAACAATTAAAGTCTGGCAGGTTTCCCATTACCGCAGTTGATGCAGTTACTGATTGTTTCAACTTAAATAGAAAAATAATTACTGAAAAAAATATAAGAGATTAACTCGGACAAAAGATAAACATCGTACTTTGAACACGTTAACAGCTGCCATGAGGTAACTTCCAAAAATCCCACAAAACAAATTGTCGAATGATGAAGATCGACACAGATAATAGTCTTTCTATGCCATTGTCTGTAAAACAGCTTCAACTAAATTCTCTAAATGGGTAATATCCCAGCTGCGCTTATTATTAGGTGTCATGTGAAACGTGTCATCAACTCACGTCAGGCGAGATGTTGCGAGAGATATTGCCCGTGATTCTGATATGAACAGCTTTTATTTCGTTGTTCATTTGCACATAACTTATACTGAAAAGATGTTATGACGGGAGAAATCGTTTTTTGTTGTTTTTTTTGTTGTTTCTTTTTCTTGTTACTGTGATAAGAGTAGAATTTTCCCGGATCGTTCACTTTTAATGATAACAGTTGTAAAATGTTCGGTGATGAGATTATTTACTTACAGTAGTAGACTTTTTAGTTAAATCTATTATTAGCAAAATTGTTATTATTGTATTGCTCCCTCAAAGAATAAGTTAGCTTCTTTTTATGATGTGAAGAATGAAAAGTCAATTTAAGTAAATGAGTGAATAAGTAAAGAAAAATACCATAGTTCCACGTAATTTAATTTTTCTTTTATTTTTAGTATTTAACCGCTATAATTTAATGGATGCACTTGTTTAGTAGTCGTCCTGTTCTTTAAAAAAATAACTAATATATTTTTTTTATTAATTTACTGAAAGCAAGGCGGTAATTCAACTAAGACACAAGGGGTCTACTAAGAGTGAAAGAGAATCAAAAGGAATTTAGAAGGAAAGGGAAAGGCAATCATACAAGTAACAAGGGATACATCTCTAGTCCTTTTCAAGATGCTAGGGAGGAGTATGAACTGGGCGAGAGGTGAACCAATGAGAAATAATATCGGATTAAAAAATAAAATTAATTTAATTATTTAAAAATTAATGTACAGATACGAAAATAAACTTAGAAAACATGGGCTGTTTGGAAGACCTGAACGAGAAGATATGCATTTGTTAAATGGACAGCTAAACCTTGTTGCGCTACGAGAGTCTCTGCTGGTCCGGCTGGTCTAAAGTACGCCTGATCAGACGATGATTTCTCCTACAAATTTGGAACACTGCCGGTCATCACCTCGATTTTATTAAGATTCTCGAATACACAGGCCGGTAGATGAGATTCACACACTTTGATAAAAAAGAAGCCTACTGAGACAAGTGTATCTACTAACCAATAATGTTTCATTTGATTAGGGACAATGTTGAATATGTACAAATAAAGTCCGTATTTCGATCTCGGTGAATCATAAACAATCTGAACTAACAAATAATTCATTTAAAACAGAATTTATATATCGAACAGACCGAAAGGTTTATTAAACAATTCCTTATTAAAGATTTAACTTTACTTTTCGCTTTTCGTCGAATTGCCATTGATATCGTCGAATTAAAACGGTAATTAAAATATACGCGGGGACATGGTTCGATGCTCATATGTTTTTTCTTTTTCCTTTTTATAGCACGCGAACTGTAACGTATTCGAAATATTGCATAAGTCATGCTCCCTAATGTCTTTTAAGAGGGGCTTTATGTGAAGGGATCGTAAAAAATGTTGATTTTAAAAGAAAATAAACATTGCGCGCAAAATAAATGTAAAAGTAATCTGCAGAAATGCGGAAAATGGAAAATAAAGTTGGAACACGTCTAAAACAATTTAGGATTAAAATGAATCCGTAAATTTAAGGACAAGTTGTAAATGCACCAACAAAAGAGCGTAAAATAGGAAAAAAAAATTGCTAACTGACCTTCAAATAAGTAAAGGCACCGCAAAAAGGTTTCCGTTTGCTTGCAAAGAAATGACCGCTGCAGTTTGAGACAAATGGCTTCTAATATTTGTAGACGGTGATTATATCTTCCCATATACAAAACTAGAAACATGGCCCGGCGTTGTCTGTGCATGATGAAAAAATCGTACGACTCATACAGCAATCGCTATCACTTAAAATATTTTTGCCCTTCCTTGCCTTTAAAGGAGTGCCTTTTGCCGTGCTGATGTTGCTACATGTCTTACTTCTTGCCTATCTCACACTTTGAATTTTTTCTAAGCTCTATACTAAACATTAAATCTGTTACGAAAAAAGAACTAAACAAAATGAACATAAAACGATCAGCTTTAAAAAAGGAAAACTGGAAAAACCGAATTAAAAAAGAATGTTAACAACAAATACTTTTTCACACACCAGCCCAGTTCTGCGGAATCAGAATCAACGTTGACTTTAAGCAAGCGAATGAGCCAATTGGAGTAAAGCGCCATGCAGATTTAAATTTTCCCACTTGTGACGAATGCAGCTATCGATTTTCTTTTTGCATGCTAGCATGCTAGTTAACATTTGTGTCAGTCAGCTGTTGGCTCTCACGCTGGCCAGTAGAATCTTCCTCCCTATTCGTGACAGCCAGCTACAGGTTCTCACTCTGACCAGTAGAAAATGGCCGCAAACTATATGAAAACTGCCGTAGAAGGATGAAAAAATCGATTATTTCCACTATCGATGGGAGTTGGGAAATGCAAAGACGGTCTTGGTCTACCCAATAACTTGGAGCATGTGCATGTAAATTTTGGTGCAAATCCGTCGAAAATTGCGGCCGTGCATTCGTTACACACACACACACACACAACCTGCCTTTTATAGATAGATATAGAGAATGAATCCGCCGTGAAACATTCCGAGGAACTCTCATACTCTTGTAGGTGCTCCGCCTTTGCTGAGTCATATATATAGACTGTGATACACGAGTAGGATTACTTGAATCTAATCAAACAAACTTTGGAAACTGTTGGCCCCATCTTGTTTCCAATCTAAAACTAGTCCGTCCTATGTACTCGTCTTCGCAATGACACCAAAACTACCAAGTTCGATTAAAAAGAATGGAAACTATCTGTTTAATTTTTGAATATAGCATTCTATCTTGTAATAAAAATTCTGTATAAACTCTACGAAGTTCATCCTGTTTTATTATTTTCTGTTCGAGTAATTTTTTCAAGAGTTCCTTTGTTCGCACCCTAGTATTCTTTTAAAAGCTGAATGTTTCAAATAGTCTGTGAGGATGAAAGTTTGAAAGACATTGGTCATTGCAAGAGAACCAATTAAATGTCATTATTTTTACATTCAAAGAATAAACAGATTTCTTAAATCCTGCTGTTATATGTAGTCGCAAGTCATCTCAGGAGATTGCTTATAAAATATTAGGTTGGTGCAAAAATAATGTCGTTTTCTCATATATGTTACTATGTGAGAAAACGACATTATTATAACCTAATGCTAGATGTTGGTTAATATTTGATCAATAGGGCTCCTCTGCTTCCGATCCTTAGAGGAGCGTGGAACGGACCAGAACTTGTTAAATATTAATTTTTGCTCATAATGAAATCAGCCGTTCGTCACAAAGACGATGAAGATAATTTCCAAAATCATTAGTAGCTTTCGCTAAACGGTTTCATTATAAGGAGAATTCATTCGCTCCCCAAATACGTTACGGACATTTGTTATTTAACATTCTGATTGACAATGTTGATGGGAATAGTAGAAAACAGTTGTACTGTTTCTCGTATTTGGATTGGAAGTCGGCCTTAATTAGTGGACGACCTCAGGTTTTGTTTCAAAGCCATACAAGCAGAAAACATTCGCATTAGAGAAAGGATTAAGATGTTGAAGCAAGTGCATCGTCTGCGGCAAAGAAGAGGGTCACGTCATTGCCATTCGAACGAGAAATTTTTCCTTAAGGTACTGGTGATAGCAGAGGCGGACACTATTTTGAAATTGCACTTGTAGGCCTGAATTAAGTTATTTATAAACCTGGTGAATCGTGAGAATAAAGAAAAAAAATTATTTCGTCCTGTACAAAACGTCGAAGGAGTCTGGAAGTTTATCAACTGATGAGGCTATTGCATGCCACACAGGAAATAAGAACATTTTTTCAAGAACAACCAAGTGAGCATTTCTTTTCGTAATGACGAAAGACTTGATAAAATCTCTGAAAACCATATACATATATTTATCTCACAAGGTTTCTCAGCAAACTGACGAAAAGAAAAAGATCTTATCAATAATGCGACGGTCAGACGGGAAAATAAATAGTCAATTTCTTTAACTAATGATCATCCAATACAAGTTTCAAGGGCCGCTCATGCAAGGTGTATAATATACATTTTAAAAACCTTATATCTTTTTGCCCAGACAGATTTAGCTGTCTGGTGTAACTGGTGATATAAATGATCATAAAAAGCAGACATGTAGAACTTTCTGCATAACAAGAAGATGTGCCTAATTATGAACATACGGAGACCAAAGGGTGTATGTCAGAACACTTAAGCTGGTATATAAGTCGATATTTCTGAGATTGTAATTATTTACATTGTCTGGACTCTTGCCATATTCACGACGTTTCGCCGTTGTACGCCCCGGACTTCATCAGGTGATTGGAATTTCGAACTGAACCCTTTATTTCGTCCACCAGGGTTGATTGTTCTTGTTCCCCTTGCCATGCCTCTTCCGGATGTCTCTCTATCAGTTATCTCCATTTAACACAACTCTCCAAGTTTTTGTTCACCTCTCCAGTAGCCAGGTATTGAGCTCACAACTCTTTAGGTCAGGTTACTCGATTCAACCAACGCTTTTATCCATTAGGTTATGGCCCTGTGGATAAATCCAGTGACTTGACTCCAAAAAATGGGGTTAAATTTGTTTCAGTGTAAGACAATCAATTGTATTTCTGTATCACTTGAAAACTAGCACTAACGGTTAGGTCAATATCAACAACGTCCTGATATATATATATATATATATATATATATATATTTATTTCAAAATATGATTCCAACACGCTACATAAGAGTTCTCATGTTTCAAAACAAGAGCCGAAAACTTCAATATAATTATTTGAATTAAAGTAAGCTCTGTTCCATCTTCAAGCGAAATTTTTTTTTTTTTTGGAATAACTTATTTCTGAAATTTACGTGTTTTAATAGCATATTCATTATTGAAATCAAAATTACCATGGTAACGGCCAGCGCAATTGTTCATATCGAGAGTGGCGCAGGGTGTTAATAATTTGTATCAGTATAGAGTTACATTCATAGATGTCAAGTCAGGGAAAAGTTGGGGTGTCTAAATTTAAAACGGGAGATGATTTCTTCTAGTCTGGTTTACGTGTCTATGGAGATTTATTTATTTTCTTATTTTATTTTTTCTGAATTTCTTTTTTTTTTCTGGGTTTTGTGTATATAAAAAAACTGCCGTAACATTTGTTTTTTGACGACTTCATAAAGGGTTATCTTTTTTTGTAGGGTATTTAAGCTATCTATTAGGACCATGGATTTTAAAAGGACCATGGATTTAAAAAAAAAACAAAAAAAAACTTCGCTTGAAGATGGAACAGAGCTTACTTTAATTCAATTTAATTCAAATAATTATATTGAAGTTTTCGACAATTGTTTTGAAACATGAGGACTCTTATGTAGCGTTTTGGAATAATATTTTTAAATAAATAATTATATTTATGCTCTACTTTTGTATCGAGCTCTATTTTTTAAAAATAATAAAAAAAATACTAAATAACTTTGGATTATTTACCTAACCACACACATACACACACAAACACACACACAGACATATATATATATATATATATATATATATATATATATATATATATATATATATATATATATAATATACTTTAGGAAAACCGGACCGGACGCAATTTTGACATGAGGAATGCTATTTTGATTAAAAGATAAAATAATCCACTGAGATGAAAAGGTCTGGAAAGTGCAGCTAAGGTAAATTTGCGTCCAGGCTCTTCCAATATATCACAATTCTTGGTAGATTTTCTATTGTCACGATGTCGGATAGTCAGGGAGAAAGATGATGGAGAGAGAAAAAAAAAAGAAAAATAATGTAGACGAATTTGGCTGAATTGAAAAATATATAATCTTTCAAAATATTCTTTCAAACGTTTTGGAACTACCAGCATCTCTCGTTTCGTGCGCCTGTGTAGCCACGGCAACATCAAACAAATATATATATATATATATATATATATATATATATATATATATATTCTTTTTAACTTACGGGCGAAATCAGCCTGATTAGACTCTGTGTACGAATTATTTTCCATCCTTCAAACCCTCCCTCACAGACGAGATGTGGCAAGGCTCTCTCTGCACTGTCACTATCTCTATGGGAAGTTCTCAAACGAACTACATTCATGTCTAGGACCCGCCATGCCAATCACATTGTAGCAAAACAACAATATTCCTTCCATATTCCATTCATGTGAAGTAACTTCCACTCGAACAGCATCTTCCTGCGAAGACACTCAAGAGGGTATTGCCCAGTTAACCTTTTTATGTCTACGTTCCCTACTTATCCGTATCTCTCTTACTCTCTAAGTCTTTAACTTGAGTGGCTCCCGATCCTTGAACAGGATGAACTTCACTTGTACAGAGATAAAAAGCTAAACGGTGCAGCCACTCGAATCCGTGGATGACAGTCTACTAGGGCGACTAGCTAATCCTTATTGCAGACGCTTGCTCAGGCACATTTGTATCTGTTCAAAAAACCCACAGAACCCCCGTGTGCTTTATACTGCAACTATGATGATCGGGCCATAGTTATAGTTTCTGGAAGAGCGCGTGTGATCTAGCGTGATTGATAATCTGAACGAGGCCAGCACGCTCAAAGTCTCAGTCACGAAGACTTGAAACTTCGTGTTAGTACAAGCATTGGCGACTCCCCAATGGTTTCTTCTAACCAATTTAAGTCATAAGGCTTAGGTTAAACCGTGGTATGGTTTTCAGGCACTCTCCAAAGGTGCCGCATGCTGGGATCGCCTCCTCCAGGCCAATAACATTAAGAAGCCACCTTCCTGAGAAATTGACCATGGTGAGAATCGAACCCCGATCTCATGGTTAGAGAGCGAACGTTCTAACCACTCGGTAAATATGGTAATAGGTTAAAAAACTGTAAATGTTGGCAAATGAAGTCCCAGACCATGCAGAGTAAAAGTATATTTCTGAATATATATTTTGTAAATCGTAAAATGTATTGTTGGTAATTTTATAATAAAAATGTATTTTTATATTTTTTTAGTGTTTCATTGTCATCTTGCTATAATTGTTCATTTTCTTCATTTTATTTAAAAAAATATACTCTTGATTTTTGTTTGGGGCGGGGTTTACTATTTGCACATAGCTGGGACCTTAACAGGTGCTATCAAACCCCTGATTAGACTCAAATAAGATGTGGTTACACGCTCCTCAAAACCCTCAAATATTCCGATGAGAGGCTTTGCTACAGAATGTAGTTTACCATCATCCATCCATCCAGCCGGCCATTGAGGTTGACTGCAGTCGGGATTATCAAACCAAAGCGAACGATCTTTTCTTTAGCTGTGTAGAATGTGCTGCGCCAGGGATACATACAGGTTTAAATTCCTATTTACTTTCTCCTATCTACCCATAGCTGAAGAAGAGAATTCATACCTGTCCTATGCGTATTAGCACGTAAGTGAATGTAATGGATACGAATGGATTTATCAGTCTGAGCCCATGATTATAAATAATTTTGCATGTGAAGAGCAGAAGGTAAGAGGTCTAAGGCTTTGACCTGTACAAACCCACATCACGGAAAATAAGTCATCTGTGTGAATATTGTAATCGTTATATTCTTTTTTCTTTTTATGTGTCGGGTACTTTCAGGCCGTAGGCGGTCATGGCTCTCCACTTCCTCCTGTCCCTTTTTTGTTTCTGCCAACTCCCCCAGATCACGTTCTGCCATCCACCTGCCAGATATGTCATGCGTTATTTTCCCTTGTCTCTTTTCCCTCTATTCGACCTGCCAGTATCAGATTCTCCAGACCTTCCTTTCTCATTAAGTGTCCCATAAAATTTCATCTGCCACTTCCTTATGTTAAGCATAAGCTTCCTCTTTGTTTGAATCCTCTCCAAAACCTCATCGTTGCTCACATGTTCGATTCATGATATCCTTAGCATCCTTCTGTAGAACCACATCTCCGCAGCCTCGTGTCTCTTCTTCATCTTTGAAGACACCGTCCAACATTCAATGCCGTATAGGAGGACAGATAACACGTTGCCGCTCAGCACTCTTTTCTTTGTCACCAAAGAAATTATTACTTTGTGTCCCTGACCTGCAAATCGCGTTTTGGGCTCGCCCTTTTACTGATGACCATGCATTCTGTGTTCTTGTAGTTTATGGTTAGTCCTTTCTTCTCGCTCTCCCTCGCTACCTTCTGTGTGGGGTTTTGTAATTTCTTTTCCGTGTCTATTTTTTTCCCTCTTTATTCATCTGAGATCACGGGGTTGACTTACGACTGACTAGTGTATAAATCTGCGAGTTGTGATAACCCGATCTTTCTACGGAACTGGTTATCTTTCTGATCTGACTCGTAAAGCTTCTTCATTAATTACTCGAAATAAGCGTATTCTTGGCAGAACACATTAACATTTTGCCAACGAAATCTAGCAAATGAACAAAGATATCTGATCGACTTGAAGCCTTTCTTGATCCATTAGAGATAACCGATGGCGTCGAATCATCATGAAACCTCTTCAGAAATGCCATCTACAATAATTCAGTAGAGTTATTCTGTTTCCCTTTGCGGGTGCATTGCTTTGGACCTAAAAAAAATGTCCGATGCTCAGCTTCTGTACGAGACATGATAATCACAAGACATAGATCAATGTTAGAAGCGACAGTATTGAATGGGGGAATCTCAAAAAGTGTTCGTCCTGGGTATGATGATAAGCTACACACAGCAGAAAGGCCTCTAATCAGAAGATATTGAGGAGCGTGGAAACCTCTTTATTTGCTGTTGTTCCCAGGTCCACCCTGACCCCAGTGGATAGCAACTTTAGTGAAACAGAGTTTGAGGGGTTGAAAGTAATTCATCACCCACAAGGACACCAACACACTTTTAGGATTCTATCCATACTAGTAAGATATGACTGGGCAGTTCCTACCCAAATATGACAACAGTACTCCATTTTAGGACTGATGCGGGTCTTGTAAAGACAGAGGATAGCACGATAAGTCAGATACTTAGTGGAACGGTACAGGCACCCGGACTTTTTTTCCACTTTAGGTCTGGGTCAAGAATAAAACCAAGTAGTCGCTCAAGGTACGGGGTATCCCTGACCAGGTCATGACTGGTGGTAGTTCGGGGTCCTATAGGCGATGATAGAATGTAACTTATTTAGTTTTCGAGGAACTGGATGTAACCAGCCGGAATTTCACTCAGTGAAATGTTAGTGGCAGGTAACAGGTGAAATAAGCCGCTATCTTTGTTCATCTAGAGTTTTTGAAGGTGCCTTTATATACCACTATTAATCCAACCATAAAACACAGGTTCAAATCACATCATGTCAATTTTCTAGTGATTAGCCGAGAGAGACACTGTTAGGAAATGCTTGAAAACCGTAAGGAATACGCATTGAACCCTCGATCTGAGAAGAGATCAGTTGCCAATCACTGGTCATCACAAGTTTTTTACACATCATTTACTCCTTTTTTTTTTTTTTTTTTAATCGAATCATGCTTGGGTACTTCTCCGTGTACTCCAAAGCTTAAACTCTTCAAGCCATGGTTCAGACACTGTCTATCAGTCATCATGACTCTCATCTCCCACCGGCTACTCATCCTTTCATATCAAAGGCAACCACTAAGCGCTAGGATCCCTCAAAATATGTTTTACGTAAACGCAGGGCGAGGCATTATTGAAATGTGAACGAGTGTGATGTACCTTCCTTAAAAGGGTAAGTAGAACTTTCTTCAGCTCGATGTAGTGAAGCAATCTAAAACATGTCGGATCAAACATGGGTTTCTCATACGAAGGTGGGCGGGGGCGTCGTCTCGAACCCCGCTGGAGAGTACATTAACTGTTTGAAATGTTCGTGAATGTGGAGGGCGCTACAAGTAATACTCTTTGTATATAGAACGGGACGTTCTAATCAAAACACGGCTATCGATTAAGAATAACGTCTATAGTAATACTATGTATATGAGAGAAAAATATGGGCTCTCTATTTTTATGTAATACTATTTCTCGAATATTCAGACCGACAGAAGAAAATAAATATATACTGTTTAAATAAACATAGACTATTCACATAAAAGTATCTAATAAAAATAATTTTTAAGCATGAAAAATCCATGCTTTTAGTTACATTATTTACATTGTTCGGAGTGTTTTTCTCGCCACGACATTTCGGCCTTTGTACGCTCTGCCGTTCTTCAGTGGATTTGAATTTCGAATTTCCTCAGAGATACATGGATAAAAGTGTGGGTTGAATCCAGTTATGTGACCCATGGGTTATGAGTTCAATACTTAGCTACAACAGCGGTGAAAAAGAAAAAAGAAAAAAAAAACTTGCAGGGACATCATGAAGAGGCATAGCACGAGGAACTAGAACAATCTACTCGGTGGACAAAATAAAGTGTTCAGTTCAAAATAACAATCGCCAGAAGAAGACCGGGGCCTACAACGGCCGAAACGTCGTGAATATTGCGATAAAGATGAGCCAATATAATAGCTGGCCAATCGTATTCGTGGATACCCGTCTAATAGGGCGGCTAGTCAATCCCTTTAACAGACGCTCACTCAGGTTCTATTTGTGCTTGATCAACACTCATAGAGCCCACCTGTGGTTTATGCTGCAACTATGCTAAGCAGGCCTTAGTTATCGTTTCTTGAGTGATCAACCATTTGAACAAGGCTTGCACATTCAAACACGATGTCTTGTTGTGATCCGGTTTTCAGGTATTTCCCAAAGGTGCCGCACGCTAGGATTTACCTCGATCCAGTCTGATAATATCAGGAAGTTTCCTTCTGTATAATTATTTATTTAAAAAAAAAAAAATATAACATAAATATGTTATAAAATCACTACAAAAATAGCCATTTTGTTTCAACACCCTCGGTGTCTTATCAAGTGATGATGTTGAATGTAAAATAAATGGTTTTAAAAGTTTCAAATTAATTAACAATCCTTCGCAAGGGGAAAACGTTGTTACAAAGGCTAGATGGACCAATCAAAACACAAGTATAGGAAAATTCAAAAAGCTTGACAACGAAGTCATGTTATAATATCTATTCAGATGTTTAAAATATGGGTAGTATTAAAAAATAATTTATTCCAACCAATAATTACTAAATTATATGATAAAATTTAATATTAAAATTTAAAACTGCTAATTACAAAATCAAAATTTAAAATTTAATCGCTATTAAGTTTACAACTATAAAATTACTGAGGAGAAAAGAAGAAATATATATGTTATTCAATTTATTTCTTCATTGAAGTTACTTTAGCTAATTTAATATCCGGTCCTTTGACAATGTATACATTTTAATCCTAAGAGTGTCTATTATTGTCGAGCACTTTCTATTATATTCTTATACTAAAGGACCCCATTCGCACACTCTTATTTTACATTCAACGTCATCACTTGATAAGACACCGAGGGTGTTGAAACAAAATGGCTATTTTTGTAGTGATTTTATAACATATTTATGTTATAATTTTTTTTTTTAAATAAATAATTATATCTGCTCTACTTTGTATTGAGCACTCTTTTAAGAATAGTAATTGTTGGTCATTGGAATTCATTCCATATACACCAATCATATACTTGGGTATATATATATATATATATATATATATATATATATATATATATATATATATATATATATATATATATATTTGGTTGGATTGACGTGAGTTTGTCGACGAAGATTTTCTTCTGGAAACTGTCCAAGTGTCTTTTGAATTTCAAGGTTCCCACTATATTTGTCATGTCTTCTTCGAATTTTAGCATTTTCTTGCATATTGGTGGGCATTTCCTTGTATATCATACCAACTGTTCCGGCTTCTAATGCTCCAGTTAGAGCGGCTTGGTGTGAGTAGTCGTGGCTCCAGGGGGCACAGTCCTATGGTTAGAGAGAATCTCAGTTAAGTTCCACCACGGAATATGTGAACGAGCGGCGCTATATTGAGTCTGAGTCGATATCTCTTCGTCACCGGTGGAACAGTTGGTATGATGTTCGCTTGACAACCTAACTGTAAGGGTTTCAATTCTCGGTAGTGGATGCGCACTGCTGATAAGTCCCAAATATAGGACGAAACGGCCGTCCAGTGCTTTCTGCATTCTGTTGAGGTTTCTATCAGACTCGATGAATTAATTAAATATATATATATATATATATATATATATATATATATATATATATATATATGTGAAAATTGTGTGTATATAAATATACATATATATTATATGTGTGTGAAAAGTGTATATACATATATATATATATATATATATATAAATATAAAAGTGAACATAGAAGTCAACACTTAGAGGCGACAGTCTGTTTCATGCTATATGCAATCGTCAGGCCTGACGATTGCATATAGCATGAAACAGACTGTCGCCTCTAAGTGTTGACTTCTATGTTCACTTTTATATTTACACACGCTCTATCTCTGATATTGAGCACTTTATTCCATAAATATAGCACACCTTAAGACTATATTTCTTTATATATATATATATATATAATTATTTATATTACATATGCGCGGTACTTATTAGAAAGTGCTCAATATAAGAGATAGAGCTAACATATTTGGTTGCATTGATGTGAAACCCAGGGTCACAAACTCACATCAATCCAACCAAATATATATACATATATAATTACTTACATATTATATGCGCAGTACTTATTAGAAAGCGCTCAATATCCGAGCAATCCAACCAAAAATGTTAGCTCTATTTCTATTTATATACACACACTTTTCACACTTTTTCGTTGTCCTCTTATTACCGAGAAGTAAAAACAAGAACAAAATCTATTTCCATACCTGAGGATGTCTGTAGGAACAGACGAAAGCTTGTAAAAAATTAAAAAGACCTTATTCAACTGGAATTTATAAACAGGGATCATATCATTCATATACAGGTTTGGGGTTAGTGTATCTTATTTATATTGTTTGCGAAGATGTATTCTCGCCATTTAAATCATTAACCTCTATTTGTTGTTTTTGTATGAATGATTCATGAATTTATAATATATATATATATATATATACATATATATATATATATATATATACGTGTGTGTGTATATATATATATATATATATATATATATATATATATATATATATATATATGAGATAGATAGATAGATAGATAGATAGATAGATAGATAGATAGGTGCATGCATGTACGTGTATATGAATTGAATATAAATAAGAAAAACTGTCAATTCAGATTTCGTTGACAATCTGATAAGTGCTTATATATGATGTTGCCATGCATCAAGGATAAAACAGGAGTTGAAGAGAAAGATTGCATGTAATCGCATCAAATGGAGATTTAACGACAGAATATTGTCTATACTTTCAAATACAGTCAATGTTTATCTATGACTACTGCATTATAAAAGTTTTTATTTTTTAAAAAAGACCTTTCATGAATTTTTTTATGGCCGATATCTATTTCTCAGATCTGAAGATGCTAAAATGAGCTGCGTCATCTTTCCATATGTACAGAAAAATATCGCTTTTTGTCCTTATCTGATGTCTGAATTCCTCGCTTCTTGCTTTGTTTTTCTGTTTGATTTGAAAACAACTCATTCCTGCCTGTTGTCAAAATCCTCAGTTCTCCGGGTCTTATCAATCAATCAATACATACATACATACATATATATATATATATATATATATATATATATATATATATATATATATATATATATATATATATATATTCATTGATTACGACAGGGTGCTTTTATTTAGTTTTTTATAAAATTTCTCATGCGATCTAATATTTTTTTCATTTCAGATGATAAATTATATAAAAACTATCCAAATGTTCAAGATATAATATAATAGCATCATCTACATGTAAAAAACGGCTAAAAATAATGGAAGCCTTATTAATAAAAACAAGAAAAACAACACTTAATAATATCAACTATGAACATGGACACAATATCTTGACCGTGTTTTGAAAAATGTAAGCGTTATATAAATAAATACATGCAACAAACTATTTCTTATTTAACAGTTAAAATATTTCATCCTTGTAAATGGCTCTGATTTATAGCCGAATGCGCTCGGATAAACAGAACATTTGACAGTTTTTATATAACTCATCATCTGAAAAGAAAAACATTATTAGATTCAAATGTCAATGAAAGAAGGATTGCTGCATATATATATATATGTTTCGTTAAATACAACTGACAAGGTTTTGTGATTAAGCGTTTCATTCAATTTTTCCTTTATTCGAACAAGTGATTTCTTTTGTAGACGTAAAGTGTGTAAAAACTCTCCAAATATTCTATATATCCGATCGCATTCGGCTATTATTAATGGCCGCTAAGAGCGGGTTGTGTATTTTAACACAACGTGAAAAATTTCATATGCAGTTGTAAAAAGAAATTGCAATACACTATATGTTGGCAAAAGTTGATGGTGGCACCAGGGGTAGCAGTACCGCCTTAGCCGCTGAGACTGTGTTACCTCGTATGGTTAGCGGCTGACGAATGTAAGGTATCACACGTGGTTTCACACGTTGTATGTGGAGAATAAGATTAGCCATTATCAAGCACATTTTTAAGATAAAATATACATATATATAAATTTATAAGTACATCTATATTAATGGGGATCTGTTTTTTTTTTAATCTTCCTAAATCGTGTCAGTAACTTTTTTTCCTTTCTAACTTTTAGTATGTTTTCTTCTTTTGGCGTCCATGCCATTCTCTGATCTGCCATCATTGAGCGTTTCAGATAGGATACTCGAGTATAAGTGTCAAATTCTCCAAGGCCTATTTCCTCAGTATGTATCGTAGGAATCGTCTCTTTTTTAATCTATATCTCAGTGGCCATTTTGTTTCAGTTCAGTTAAATAATACTGGATGGTAGGATGTAGTTGGACGAAAGAGGGCGAGGGAGACTGAAAGAAAGAATAACCCGAAAGGGTCATCGAGCGTCGGATAGAGATATTGAACGGTTTTGGTTTGCTTTGGTTTGTTTTGTTTTGTTTTATGGCATATCAACCTCAATCGGTTATTTAATATCGATTAAATTTTTATTGCTGGTAATAATTTTTTACAAAAATGTATTGCTGGTAATATTTTTTTTTCCTTCAAAAATCTATTTCTGGCAATATTTATTTTTTCAAAAATGTATTCTTGGTAATAATTTTTTTACAAAGTATTTCTGGTATTAAAACCTATTTTTACACTTACATAGTATTTTGACTCCAGTTTGGGGGTTAACTATTTGCCCATTACTTGGACCCTAACAGGTGCTACAACTCCGGGCCAGGGTGGACCTGGGAACACTAGCAATTAAGAGGTGGTTCCACGCTCTTCAAAACCTCCTGATCAGAGACCTTGCTGTTGGATGTAGTTTACCGTCTCACCCAGGACGCGGATGTAGTTTATCGTCATACCCAGGACGGAGATATTGAACGGGGATGGGTTGAGCACTACGTAGGGTGACTATGAATAAATGATGCTACATCTATGAAATCTTGCATGTCTTAATTTATTCTCTTCTTCTTAATAACTGCATTATTTATTTCCAAGTAAACTGATATCTATCTATCTGTTCAGAGATTACTTCAAAATTAACTACTTGAAAATTAAGAAGCGACCTCTCTTGAAAATGGACAAAATTTTGCATCTTGGTGTTAATAAGTACCTGCAGAAAAAAGAGTTTAGCCCTCAATGAGGGTTGCTACATTAGGGGATGACGTTCTAGCTTTATCAACTGTGCAAAAGCGAGCAGCTGAATTAGGAGAAGAAAGAAGAGTCTTGAAGGTGACCCAAGGTCTAGATGTGCTGCAACTGCCACCACCGAGGAAAAACATTGATCGTGTTCACCATATAGTGATGAATGTCAGGGCATTGAGTAGGAATCAAATAGCCAATACTATTAACAAATATCAGGAGAGAGTTGAGAAATTTATTCACAATGAACATTGCATGACAACGGTTTCTCCTCGGTGGGTTCTATGTCTTCTTGCACTTAAACACAGGCCCAGAAGACTGATACCGTCACGAGAAAGTCTTAAATTGTTTGATGCAAATCCCGCTGGCTTTCTTGAACGTTTCCGTTATGGTAATTTACCCATGTACACATGGACTCTCCCAGCTATAAATAAGAGCAGATACTACCTTTTAGGGAGTGTAGTCGCTCTGACAGTAGAACCGAATAGTCTTGCTCGTTTGTATATCATTTGTGGTACTGTTTCTTTTAATATATTTGTTTAACTCAATTCCTTTCTTTGTGTCTTTGTTTCTTTATTTCTGGCCCCAACATGGCTACAACAGTATCCTAACTCAGGATATGTGTTGGGTCATTGCTGTGAGCGAGAGACAAAGAGACACTATGTGCAATGGAAATACTCCTCCTGACTTGCTTCAAAGAAGGCTAAAGTCGTTTCATCTTCACGAAAGTTGATGGTATCACTTTCTTTTTAAGTGGGGAGGGTATGAAAGACATTTTGTTAATTGATTATCGGAAACAAGTAACACATTCAATGGAAAATAGTATGCCACCTTACTGAAGCAGTTACAAAAGGTTATCGAGAAAGTCTGACGAAAGGAGACTTGTTTCATCAGGACAATGCTTCAGCATACAAATCATTGCTTTCATTGTTGCTATACGAGACACGGCACAACAACAACAACAGCAAGAATAAGAATAATAAGAAGAAGAATAAGAAGAAAACATGATCCCATTTTGTTTATAGTAACTACGACTCATCGTAGTTGACTAATTATTTCTCCTCAAGAAAATAAAAATGTCACTAAGACTCACATTATTACCTAGAGTGGAAAAAATAAGATCATTCGGGAAATTATGTCATAAAGCTTTTTTATGTATAGAAAATCCGACCGCCCGAAACAATAATATAATTAAAATAAACAATGTCAGTATGCTTGTAATTTTTTTTTATTTATAAGTATATGCATATGAATTCGAAAGATTTTAGAAGGAACAGAAATAGACTTTGGCTGAGCTGTGTAGAGGGTGCAAAGAAGTCCCTCAAACAAATAATAAAAATAAAATACACTACAAATAAAGTAAAATAAACTTTTGTTTATTTTCGTAAAAAAATATATAAGAATTATTTTTTTGTACACAATAGAATTGTCCGTAAAGCCGTGATGTCAGCTTGCCGCTGTACTCCCTCTGGTCCGATGAGAGTTACTATCTTCCTTATATCTGAATGATGAGGCTCCGGGGAGATTAAGAAATGGGTTTCTTATGTCGAGCCCTGATTGGTCAATAAATCATATTTTTGATCACGTGGTGTGCTTTCCACTACGTCCGAACTTTTGGGTTCGCCGTCCTTGTTTTTGACCCCACAGGGTATGGTAAGGGGAGAGTTCCCGCGCAATTGTATTTTTTTTTTGAATACACGTGGTGTGAATTAATTTTTATTGTGTGTATGTGTGTGTGGAAAATAAAATAAGAAACAGCACAATACCCCCCCCCCAGATTGGAAAATATATGAAAGATACATGTTTTTCAATATGTGATATATTCTTTAAAATGTTTCGGCCGGTGGACTTTTCTGCCGGTTTTCGTTGTAGGTGTGATGTCAGTATTTTGTTTTCCAGCTTCCTCATTTTCTGTGTGAATATGTGTTTGTGGAGTCATTGTATGAGGTTGTTCCTCGATGTACGCTGGTTTAATGCGATCAATAGCGATATTATATTTCTTTTCTCATAATAGTAAAATATTTTTCATGCCTGTCCAGAACTTGATATGGTCCTGAATAATTTGGACAGAGTGGTTTTTTAACCGCGTCATTTCTGATAAATATATATTTGCAGGTGTGAAGATCGTTTGGGATGTAAATTTGTTTCTCTGTTTTCCTGGTTGGTGCAAAGTTGAGAAGAGACATTTTATGTTTTAATTCTGTTACAAACGTTGTTGTAGGTGAAATGTCTGTCTTGTGATTAAAATACTGTCCAGGTAGGGTTAATGCTGATCCGAAAACTACCTCTGCAGGTGTGCTTTGCAAATCTTCTTTCATCGTGTTTCTTATCGCTAAAAGAATCAGTGGTAAATTGTCTGTCCAGTCCGCATTATTTAAATTCATAGCTAGAGAAGCTTTTAACTGTCTGTGGAATCTTTCAACCATCCCATTTGCACAAGGGTGATAGGCGGTTGTTTTGATGTTATTCGTTCCTAAAAATTGGGTAAATTCAGCAAAAAGTGCTGATTGGAATTGTGAACCTCTATCTGTTGTTATTACTGAAGGTACTCAAAAATTTGCTATCCAGTCCTGCAGTATAACTCTGGCTATTGTTGCAGCTGAAGTGTCTTTAACTGCTATGGCTGTAGGCCATCTGCTAAATCTGTCAACTATAGTAAGAATATGTGTATGTCCTTTTGAGGTGGGTAAAGGTCCTACTAAGTCGATATGAATGTTAGTGAATTTAGCATGAGGTGTGCTAAGATTGCCAAGTGGTGATTTCGTGTGTCTGTGGATTTTGTTCTTTTGGCAAGGTATACAAGTTTTAGTCCAATTGCGAATGTCCGTGTTCATATTGGGCCAAACAAAGCGTTCTGCTATTAATTTTACAGTGGCTCTTTTTCCTGGATGAGATAAATTGTGAAAATGTTGAAAAACTAGTCGTCTGATGTTCGGTGGTATATATGGACGCGGATGTGTTTGTGATACATCACAATAAAATTTTGTTGTACCAAATGGTATGGGCATTTCTTTCAGTTGTAAGGATGTTTTTTGTTGTACAACTGGAAGTGTTTCATCTGTTTTCTGCTCTTGTGCGATTAATTCCATACTTAAAGAACTGGAATTTAAAGAGGCTATTGTAGATCGAGATAATGCATCTCCTATAATGTTCTCTTGTCCCTTAATATATCGGATGTCTGTGGAGAACTGGGCGATATAATCGAGATGTCTGATTTCTCGTGGACCATATTTATCTACATGTGTATGTAGTGCATATGTTAATGGTTTGTGATCTGTAAAAATGCAAAAATTTCTTCCTTCCAGCAAATGTTTAAAATGTTTAATTGCAAGGTAAATTGCTAGAAGCTCCCTTGAAAAGGTGCTGTATTTCGTCTGTGTCTTGCTTAGCTTAGGAGAAAAAATGATATAGGAGTCATTGTGTTGTTAGCAAGTTGGTGTATGACTGCTCCTACAGCTATTTCAGATTCATCTGTTGTAAGCGTGAGTTTTGTGTCCTCGCTGTCCGTTACGTAGTTTAGTTTTGTAAAGTTGGCCAAAGCAGTTTTAGCTTGTTTGAAGGCTTCTAAGCTAAGCCCTTCTAACTTTAACTGTTGGTTCTTTGTTTTGTTTTGTAACAAATCTGTTAACGGTGCAAGTAATGTAGAACAGTTAGGTAAAAATCGTCTGTAATAGTTAATTACGCCTATGAATCTGCGTACTTGTCTGACTGATGTTGGTTGCGGGAAATTTGAAATTGCACTTACTTTCTCGGGTAGTGGAGATATTCCGTCCTTGTCAATTAAGTGTCCGAGGAAATTAACCTTTGGTTGGCTGAAAATGCATTTCTCTGTATTTATTTTCAGACCGTAATGTGATATTCTTTCAAATGTTTGCTCTAAGTGCTGTCTGTGCTCGTCGAGGTTTCTGCTGGCGATTAAAACGTCATCCACATATGCAAATATAAATGGCAGACCTCTAAAAACTTCGTCTATTAACCTTTGGAAGGTTTGACAGGCGTTCCTAAGCCCAAAAGGCATCCTTACGAACTTGTAAAGGCCAAATGGTGTGGTCAGTGCAGTTTTATGAATGTCTTCTTCTGCCACTGGAACTTGGTAGTACGCCTTTACGAGATCCAATTTAGAAAAATATGGTCGCGCCTTGCAGAGCGATGGCGAAATCGTGGATATGTGAAATAGAGTATCTATACGGGACCGTTTTAGCATTTAATCTTCTAAAATCGCCACAAGGACGCCATGTTGTAGCGTCAGACTTTTGCACCATGTGTAGCGGTGAAGACCAAGCACTTTTCGAGGGTCGGATGATCCCTTGCTGTAATAAATGTTGAAACTCGTTTTTCGCAATCTTATATTTGTCCGGTTTCAATCGTCTGGGGGTGGCATAGACAGGTTGTCCAGTTGTCTTGATGTGGTGCTTGGCATTATGTTTTATGGTGTCTGTGTTTTTAAATGACTGGGAGAGTTGTGGATATTTTTTTAGTAGCTGACGGATGTACTGGTCCTCGGGTAAGGCAGAACTGATTCCAGTCGACTGGTATTTCGAGGTTATTCCTCTTACTGAAATCTTGGTTTGATTATCCACTAGTGTGCCTTTAGTCATGTCGACAGACAGGTTGAATCTGGCTAAAAAATCTGCCCCCAATGTAGGCGTTGTTACACTGGCTATGGTAAAATTCCAGAAAAAATTCCGTCGCATGCCGAGATTGATTTCTCTCTGTAAGTTGGTATTTTGGTACCGTTAGCTGCTTGAAGATGATAAGACTGTGACATAGTCTCCTGATTTTGTGTTAGTGGTATCACGCTTATTTCAGCTCCGGTGTCTATTAAAAAGTTATATCCATTAATTTTGCCACGGATATAAAACAAACGACCTTTTGTTAAAAATCCAGCAACAGCCGTCGTCTCTACTGGCTGGAATTTTCGTTTTCCGCATTCGCGTTGTTGAAAGAACAAGGAGGTATACAGCGTCTCGCCTCAGGACCAAACTTTTGTGGTAGTAACAAATTTCATCTTTTCTATTGCGGTTGTCAGTCCGGCCTCTGCTGAAACTTCGCTTTCTGTAGCCTGGACATTTATCGCGGCGGTACTGTCGGTCTTTTTGGAGTAAGCCTTGTAATTGTATAGACAACCTTTCTACAGTAGACTTGAGGTCGTTAAATTCTCTGTCTCTTTGTTGGGCTGGTTGTGGTTGGATAGAGTTTACCCTGCGGCTTCGAAAACTTTCATGGATCCGATCTGCAATGTCCACGAGTTTTTCTGTCTGCGTTTCCTCCGTCATGGGTGCGAGGATTTGTGTTGTTGTAGTGGGCAACTTGTCTAGCCATAAGCTCCGCATAATGTTCTCGGACATTTTGTTGTCACCCAGTAAGGTTCGCATGTGCCTCAATAACTGCGATGGGGTGCGATCTTCTAATTCAACCTGAGTGAAAAGGTTGCGTAGCATGGCTTCGTTCGAGACACCGGTACGTTTTAAAATTGCTTCCTTGAGCCTGTCGTACGGGTTGTCATCCGCGGCATTTTCCAGTAAATCAATTACTTCCTCGACGATGTCCACTGGCAGTTTTTCTACTAAGTAACAATACCGGATTCTCTGGTAGGTGATTCGCTTCGCATCAAATAATGCCTGGATTTGAACGAACCAGGACTTAGTGTTAGTCGTGTTGAAAGCCGGGATATTCAACGATAGTGTGGCGAGAGGGGTTTCCGAAGATTGTGATTCCATTGTGTTTTTCCTCTTCGTTTTGTTTGTTTTTTAAATGTAGTGTCTCACGTCGGTCATCAATTTGTAGAGGGTGCAAAGAAGTCCCTCAAACAAATAATAAAAATAAAATACACTACAAATAAAGTAAAATAAACTTTTGTTTATTTTCGTAAAAAAAATGTATAAGAATTATTTTTTTGTACACAATAGAATTGTCTGTAAAGCCGTGATGTCAGCTTGCCGCTGTACTCTCTCTGGTCCGATGAGAGTTACTATCTTCCTTATATCTGAATGATGAGGCTCCGGGGAGATTAAGAAATGGGTTTCTTATGTCGAGCCCTGATTGGTCAATAAATCATATTTTTGATCACGTGGTGTGCTTTCCACTACGTCCGAACTTTTGGGTTCGCCGTCCTTGTTTTTGACCCCACAGGGTATGGTAAGGGGAGAGTTCCCGCGCAATTGTATTTTTTTTTTGAATACACGTGGTGTGAATTAATTTTTATTGTGTGTATGTGTGTGTGGAAAATAAAATAAGAAACAGCACAGCTGAAATCTTGGAGAAATTTGCACAGAACAAAAGCGTCGGTTTAGAAAAGACTTTGGTCGTCAACGAATAGGCACTGATCGTCTGTATTTTTTTTTATGTTGTTAGCGGTGATTCGGTTGAAGTTTTGACACGCGCTGGAGGAGGGTTAATATAGCGTTATAAATCTATATAGTCACGTCATCTCTTCTATATAAACGGATCGGAGAGTGTCATATCTCTGCTCTTGATAGTGGAAGTCTGTTGAGTTTTTTTTATATAAGGGATTTTCCTCGAAAGTAGGCTGGTAAAAATTGAGTTTTAGTTTACTCTATTGGTGATGTTGATTTCTAACCAAGAGACACTTTGATTTAAACGGTGCGGGTCGTATTGTGGAATCTCTTTGGCATGTTTGTATATATGGGTATGTAAGCAAATATATGGATATAGATCCGACAGTATGAAGAAAAATATACCGAAAAACAAACAAAAATCCTTATATGCAATTATGCTGTTTTAATGTTAATATAATGTCAACGTCGGACGTTTCGGTCTAGTAGACCATCTTCAGCGGCCAACATATTACATCCGATGCTTGCATCTACCAAATCTCATGCAACAACTGTGACTTGAGGGGTGTGGGTGAAGCATGTGAGTCCGTGAAGTCTCGTGTTTTCGAGCATAGGCGGGATATTCGTCTAGATAATTTAAACAATGCATTATTTGTACACACAACTACATCTGATCATAATTTCGATTTTGATTCTGTGAAGATTTTAAAAAATATTCATAATAAAAGTCTTGGACGGATTTGTGGGGTAGGCATGGTGTCTATCTCACGGACGGTTAATACTAGACCCGGCTTCGTTCGTGTTTCCCCTTTTTTAGCAAGATTGGTGCAAGACAGACGTACATATAAATTTTAGATTCAAATAAAATTCTTTTCATTTTTCATTCAAAAATGAAAAGAAATCCTATTTTAGGAATACGTTTTCACATCGCCCACGTGAGGCCCACGTGACGCCCACGTGACGCCCACGTGATCATATTGAAACGGAACGCTGATCTTGAAAAAATTCAGTTGTCTGTTTTGATTAGTCTTACTCTTATGTCGGAGGAGGAGTACTGCTCCTACTGGTCTTGGGCGCCAGCGGCGGATTACCTCAGTAACCCTGAGTTTTCGCTTAGCTGGCGATTGGCTCGGAATCGGCTGCCTCTCAACGACAAGGCTTTCATATGGGGCTTGGCGGATTTGCCAGACTGTGAACGGTGTGGCCTTGGCTTAGAGGAAACGGCTGCGCACGCCTTCTACCATTGCCCCCAGGTCCGCCCCTTATGGGACCATGTCGGCGAGCTGACGGCTCGTCTCGCTCCCGAACAGCTTGTGTCCATTGATCGCGCATACGCGTGTGACAATGTGTCGCCCCCGTATTCCGGGATGAAACGGATGGTGTTTCTGACGCTGATGGCCACGGCTCGAATGGTGATTTGGACGACGCGAAAGGAGGAAGTCTTGCGAGGCAATCGTCTTTCTCATTCGGATCTGATTCGATTCTTTGAGCATCAGCTCAAGATGAAGATTAGATCGGATAGAAAACGATTGCATTCGACAGTCTTTAGCGAAAGGTGGGTAAAAGAAGCGAGCTTGCTTCGTGTGAACGGGGCTAGCCTCGATTTTCTCTTCTAGGTCAACCTATTGCACATCGGGGTGGCTTCCTGTGGAACCCTCCCCTTGGTTAGGTTAGACAAGCTTCAGTGTACCTAGTTAATGTGAGTAAGTGTTGTTCCTGGCCTGCATCCCGGCCGTTCTTTGGTTATGATCCAAGTCGAGATTCCCATCCTCCCCAGTTTGTTTTGACCCCCGCCCCATTTTCATCTCGACTGGGTCAGTTTTATATTTTCCCATTCCAGCCTAATATTTTATACTTTTTCCCACTCCCTTAGCGAGAGCGTCTCTTGATTTTGTCCCCTGGGCAGAATACAGCGGCCTCTCTGTTTTATGGGTTGGACGGTCCCTACTAACATCAATTATGTTTAGTTTGTATTTGTGTTTATTTTAAGTTTATTATTGGGTTCATTTCCCTCCCCTCTCATTTTATCATTATTAGAATTGTATATATATATATCATCATTAGAATTTTCATGGTATGGGGCGCGATTTTGGTAGGTCTCCCTTGAGAGCACGTGGTATTATGGTGGTTGAAGGATTGTTTGGTGATGGACGAGTTCTTTTGGTGAATGTGTAAAATGTAATGTACAAATGGGTCGCGAATCTGATTATCTAGGTATAAGATAGTTAGTGTTGACCAGCCTCTACCCCTCCCCTTTATTGGCCTTGTGCCACAATTTGTACTTTTTGTTCAAATAAATACCAGTCTTACTCTTATGACCATCGTATTTTCATGTTGAATTGAATATAGTCTAATGTTAATTATGTTTTATGAACATGTCCTGAAGATGGTCTACTAGACCGAAACGTCCTATGCTGACATTATGTTAACATTAAAACAGCATAATTTCATATTAGGATTTTTGTTTGTTTTTCCGTATATTTTTCTTCATATATGGGTATGTAATTGTGTCGGAAATAGAGCTTATTTTCCTATAAGGAGAGAGAAGATGGTGTTCGACTTTGCAATTCAATTCTTGAAGATGGTAGCTGATAAGAAAGCAGGATACTGGAAGAGCTACAGAAGCGAGAATAAAATAATAATTATCATAGAACTTCTGGTTACAACTGGCAACACTGAAATCATGAAACAGACCTTAAAATCTAGTACTGCGCTTCAGTTACAACATAAGGACAGCCCATGAGAAAAATTGCAAAGAAAATGGAGAAAAAAGAAAAGTTAGGTTACGTATTTTAACTCTTTGATATTAATATTATTTTATTATTTGAAATATTTCGTTTTATTATTATTTTATTATTTGAAATGTTTCGTTTTATTATTATTTTATTATTTGAAATGTTTCGTTTTATTATTATTTTATAATTTTAAATATTTCATTTTATAATTATTTTATAATTTGAAATATTTTGTTTTATCGTTATTAAGATTTTAGTAAATGAAATATTTCGTATTATTGTTATTTTATTATTTGAAATATCTTGTATTGTTGTTATTCTATTATACCTGAGTATTATTATTATTTGAAAATATGCCAAAGCAAGAATTAAAATAAAACTATATTTCTAAAGTTTTCAAAAATTACATTCTCTACATTTTTAAAAGAAATTAGCATATAAAACTTTCATTCTCGCATACATCACCATTTTTTTTGTTAAATGCTGACGATAGTCGTTTAATAATTTTGAAATATTTCTGTATATACATTCGGAAAAAATAAGGAAAACCACGATTTCTTTTCCTTTCAAGATGTAACATCAGCTTCATAAAACGTATTATGAAGCCAATAACAGGAAATATAATTTCATTTTCGAACAGCGATTCAATAGCTCATGACGATATCGACTGATTTGTTTTGTGTCTGGCGCATTTTACAAACGAATTTCCTACTTTAAGGCATTATATGTTGTTTGCTTTGATTTTCTAGCTGTGAGCAATGGAAATATATTTTTCCGAGAATAAAAACAGAGAAATATATTAGATTTGCACAAACTTTCCAGTTTAAATTGCTTCTCTTTCTCTTCATACGTCTAAAATGCAAATTTCTAAAGTAATGTATTTTTTATTTATTAATCTGAGAGATTTTATCACTTTAAAAGTTGTGAACATATACTGATATGTGAGTAGAATCTCCGTTTCTGTCTATATTTCTGAGATGAGGTATTATGTACACTATTTACATTATTCGGACTATTGTTCTCATCTTTGTCACCATATTTATTACAACGTTTCGGCCGTTGTACACTGCGGCCTTCTTCAGGTTGTTGGAATGTCGAACTGAACACTTTATTTCGCTCACTGGTAGACTGTTCTAGTTCCACGTGCCATGTCAAGGACACATGGCACAGTGGATAAAGGCGTCGGTTAGATCCAGTGACAGGACCCAAAGAGTGCGAGTTCAATACCTGGTTAAAGCTGTGGAGAACTTGGAGAGGGGAATTAACAGGAGATGATTGACAACTGACATCCATTAGGCATGGCACGTGGAACTAGAACAGTCTACCCTAGCGACCTGAATATATTTCCATTACTCATAGCTAGAAAATCAAAGCAAACAACATATAATGCCTTAAAGTAGCAAATCATTGCTAACAGCGTTACTATAGTGTCTGTTTCAATAATACTGATATCCGTCCATTTTTGGCACCCTATCTGTGTATGTTGTTTCTTTTGTTGCTTGATTCACGTAGCTCTTTCTTTGTGCATTTTTCCAAGAAGTTCCCCTCTAATAGATTCTTCTGCGTACCACTGCTATATAGAACAGCCTCCTAACAGTATGTTTCACCGATCAGTACAATCTTAACATATTCAAGTCTAGAGGCAACCGTTATCTTCTCCAACTATCTATATTAACTACTCATTAACGTAGCCCTCTGACTCAAGTGGCTCCCGAGCCTTGTACAGAGTGAACCTTCAGTCAGTTCTGTGCCATGCGTGATACATGCTTAGGGTCATGCATCTTTTGACTGACGATTTAGATTGTTTCTCACAGTAGGTTGCCATTTCTTTCTGCCATACAAGACTATAGAACTATTTACCCATAGCTGGCAATAGGGGGAGAAGAAGAGGATTCATACCTTTCCTCAGGTCATTAGCTCGTAACTGAATGTAATGGACCTCTGGAATTCCAACTCGGTTCTTTGATTTCTCACTCCGAGTCGCGAATCATGTAACCCCTATAGACACCACGTATACCACCTGTGCCGCAGCCGATGTAGAAGTGATGTTTCTTTGGCAAGTTATCCCGAAGGAGCACAACTCTCTCCAGGTTCCGGCTTGAATTCAGAGTTTTTCTTCTCCTAGACTGGTTGACACACAGCGCTATAGAACCCAGCTATTTACCCATAGCTGGCTGGTGGAAAAGAAGAGGATTCCTACATTTCCCAAGCGTATTAGCACATAAGTGAATGTAATGGATTCAACTGGAATTCGAACTCGGTTCTCTGATTCCTCAATCCTGGCCGCTATCCATTACTCCACCGTGCCTCCTTCGATTGGAATGCTGAAACGAAAACATTTCCGTCTCATCTATCTGCTCTTATTAAATTTTACTTAGTTGATATTAAGATAAATCAAGATTTTGTGCGTTATATAATGTCGCAGTATATATGTTGATCCCGGTTAGGACAACCTCACTAATAGTCACCAAGGCGAGACATATTAGTCATTACCCTACGTTTATCACTGATTTTAACATTCTACTTGACTACTAGTGCTACTGTAGGTTTCCATTACTTTCTGCGAGAGACTAGTTACCATCCAACGCTAAAGGAACCGATCTGTTCTGCTATTTACCCATAGCTGGAAGAGAAGAAGAGGATTCATCCTTTTCCCAAGGGTATTAGCGCGTAAGTGAATGTAATAAATTCGACTGGAATTCGAACTCGGCTCTCCGATTCTTCAACCCGACCCTCTCTACATATCTCCACCTTACTTTAATAAATGGACCTCTGGAATTCCAACTCGGTTCTTTGATTTCTCACTCCGAGTCGCGAATCATGTAACCCTTACAGACACCACGTATACCACGTGTACCACAGCCGCTGTAGAAGTGGTGTTTCTTTGGAAGATAGCCTGAAGGAGCACAACCCTCTCCAGATTCCGGTTTGAATTCAGAGTTTTTCTTCTCCTAGACCGGTTGACACACAGCGCTATAGAACCCAGCTATTTACCCATAGCTGGCCGGTAGAAAAGAAGAGGACTCCTACCTTTCCCAAGCGCTTTCCATCACTAACCACCACGCTTTCCTCACTAACCTCTGTTTGAAGTTATAGTATTTTCCTTATGAGGTCTTAGATATCGTAACTATCTCTTCTTTGTTGTCTTTCTTTTCATTTTCTCTAAAACCTCTTCAAGACTCACGTGATCAGTCTAAGTCTCTTCATCATTCTGTAGAGCAAAATTTCTGTAAGGAGATAGATACAGCATACACTGACATAATCTGAGAAATATTATGGGAGATTTCGATCGTCCGCGTAGCCTCAACAACGATCGAAAAAAAAATATATATCATTCGCTGAAACTATTTAATGATATTTAGGTAAAATTTAATGTACATATATTCCCGCTGATTTTTGTAAATTATATCCAGTATATCGTAACCGCAAATACAATTGGCATTCGTTATTTTTACAGATATCTCTTTTACAAAATGATCAGTGTCATCTCATGCTTTGCAACAAAAAAGTTTACAACTAAACATTATATATATATATATATATATATATATATATATATATATATATATATATATATATATATATATATATATATTTGTTTGAATAAAAACAGATCACTTTAAGGTTCCATGTAATAAGTTATCTCACCACAACCCTTTTAAAGGACTCTGGATCATCAGACTTTACTTCCAAAAGTTGAAATGTTTGGAAGTAAAGTCTGATGATCCAGAGCCCTTTAAAGGGGTTGTGGTGAAATAACTTATTACATGGAACCTTAAAGTGATCTATTTTTATTCAAACATATTTGCTCTGAACTTACATTGAGCTCTCTGGATATCATCCTCTTTGGGTCTACCCATACGGATTAACTATATATATAAAACGTATAGTTTTAAACATTTCTGTTCCATATATATATATATATATATATATATATATATATATATATATATATATATATATGAATATAAAAGTGAACATTGAAGTCAGCACTCAGAGGTGACAGGCTGTTTCATGCTAAAAGCAATCATCACGTGGCCTGATGATTATGTCTAGCATGAAACAATCGGACTTCGACTTTCACTTTTATATTTACATACGGTCTATCTCTGATATTGAGCACTTTATTCCATAAATATAGCACACTTTAAAACTATATACACAAACAGACACACACACACACACACATATATATATATATATATATATATATATATATATATATATATATATATATATGATAATCACTTAAACATTATTTCTTGTGGTTACCCATATTTGAGTAGACGCCTTTTTTAAAAAAATATTTTTAAGCAGTATATTCATTATCGTCCACCAGCCTAAATATAAATATTCGATAAATTTTTATAAAAGAACAAATATAACTTCGAAACCAGACAGCCAGTGCTAGGGAAACCGTCTTCAGATCTGTCGTGCTTGTACCAACTCTGCCACGAAAGACAGTGCTGGTCCAATAAAGGCTAAATAGTGCTTTTAAACTAAATTTTATATATATTTGATACCATGTCTTGTGTAGAATTGCTGATAACAATGTTGTTTTTCCTGTGTCATACCAGACAATTTTTATCGCCAGAATTCATCTTGGACATTTATAAACATACCATTCTTCCATAGCTGCACTATCTGGTCTGCTTCTCTGATTATATATCTCGAGATTCTTAAAAAACAAAACAAAACAAAAAAAATCATCAGCAGTGTTATCGATCCTGACCCCCCCAGTTACGTTATCCCTACGGTGACATTACTTTCCACTGTCATTACTGCACATATTTTCATGACAGTATACTTTCCTCCTTGATATCCACATGAATTTAAGCGTAATACTAGATTATCTACTAAGTCTCATCGCTTTCCTTTTGAATTAGCTAGATGTAACTGTCACTTCTATTTTAATAGTCTCTTTTCTCACCTGTATAATTAACTTCCGGTTTTTTGCTTCCATGCCACCTACAATCATCCGACATTTAAATGCAATGCCTAATGGCATCTTCTGTTTTTCTGAAACCTGTTCTTTTATTGCCCGTTCTAAAGTCTTCTCAACCAATAACAGCAAAACAACATAGAATTTAAAAACTGAATATAAAACCCAAATCATTTCACTCCAAAATTTTCTAATGAAGATAAATAGAGAAACATGTCAAATTTTCAAAAATTGTTTCATCCATATTTTCAAGAATTTTAGTTATTTATTAATTTTTTTTTATTTCACCCCAATCAAGACGAAAATGTCACTAAGATGCACACAAGGGATTACTGAGAGAGAGAGAAAGAGAAAATTAGAAGACATTAGTGAGGTGTTATATATGCAATGTTCAGCTGGCCGGTTAATAAGTATTTCGGTAATATAAACGATTATTCCTTGTATCTCTTTAAAACTGTAAGCCTGCTACTAGATTATCGTCTATGTCTCGTCATTTTACAGTTGAACAAGCTAGATGCAACTGTCAGTTGTATTCTAATAGTTTCTTTGCTCACCTTTCTCTTCCATTATCTTGATTCTCTGCCATCTACGTTCTTTAAAAATGTAAACACAATGTGAATCGCAATCTTCTATCTTACTGAAATCTTTTCTTTTATTGTCCCATTCTCTTTCACCCCCGGAAACCCTTTGCGTCTTAACGGATTTATAAGCTTGCTTTGGGTGAAATGATTAAAAAAAAAATCAACCATTTGTTTGCTTTTAACTCATGATGTACTGACTGCCTGAAGAAAATGACAAACTCCCAGAGAATTAATTTAAGACATTTTCTTTTTGTAAAGCCGGTCGACGTATGCAAATATTTGGTTGCTAGCGTTTAAACTTTTGACTGTGGACACATGACAATTTCTTGAAATGATTTCAATTCACCTGTCTTGGGCAAAAGGTTTAGAAAGAGGAGAAAAAAAAAACTTGTTTTGGACTCATATCTCGGTCTATTCAGCGTAGAGACATTGTGAAAAAACTAAAAAAAAAAAAAAAAAAATGATCGAATGTCGTAAACAGATTTCCACATTGTCTCTTGTCGGTTCAAATATGGAAAACCGAATTCTGAAGATTGTAATTGTTTCTATGCATGCCTATTTGTCCGGGAGATTAACTATAACATCCATTTTTTTTTGTTTCCGCTTGATGATCTGTTCTGCGCATGCGCTGAAGTTAATGTCTAAAAAGAAATGAAGCATGTCTTTTCTTCTTTAATACCAGATTTTTTTCTCCCTTTTTTCGGATTTGTACCAAAAGAAATGTCTAACCTTCCTGGACGTTATTATTTACTAAGATTTCAATAGTCTGACACAAGGCCATAAATATTATTAACCGAGCACAATAACGAACTTAGTTCACATTACTAAATATATTTCTTCTTCAAGATGGCGATCATGGCTCTCCCCCACTTCATATTCTTTGTAGCTCTTAGCAATGTTTATCTATTTATAAACATTTTCACACCTTGATCTGCACCTCCCCCATTTACATAAGCTTGTTAAGTAGGTTACTCGCGGTCTCTGTTCCTCTTGCCTTTAGTCCTGGGTATGATGATAAACTACATCCGGCAGCAAGACCTCTGATCAGAGAGCTTTTTGAGGATTGTGGAAGTCAGTCATAATTGCTGTTGTTCCCAGTTCCAACCTGACCCAAGGAGTTAGCACTTGTTACGGTCCTTGCTATGTTCAAAAAGTGAATCCCCGAATAAAAAGAAAACACTACGAAAGTATAAAAATACATTTTATAGTAAAAAGATTATGAGGCCATGACTGGTTTCAAAGGCTGACAGGTGATGTGTTTTTTTATTTCTAAAGAAAGAAAATATTTTCATGTTAAAACAATGCAATACCATGAATTTTTGTCACTTGGAGTATTATGCGAGAGACGAAATTGTAAACTTGGATGGGATTGATCATTAGGTACAGTCTTAGGCCTATGTAACTTACGTTAGTCAAGGAATTGTTTGTTGGAATGAGTGACACAAAACAGATCATAATAGGTCAGATTTGTTTAAATCAAGGATATAACACATACAATTGTCGATGGCACCTATAATAATCAGATCAAATGAAGTTGAGATTTTGAAACATGGAAAATGTTCCGCTGAGAGTTGATATGAGCAATGCAAGGGCCATTATTTTGATTGGACCACCAACCATATTGGGTTCTTGGGGGCTTTACAAGGCATATTACACTAGACCATTGGCCCAACATTATTATTGACTGGCAAGTATAATTGGTCAAGCAATATTATTGGCTAGCCAATCAGAGCAGAGCAACTGGGGTTTGCACCCACCATAAAAGCAGTTGACGACAGAGAAGAGAAATAAGATCGAACTGGTCTCACCGCTCGTAGATCTACACTCTCCCTACAGGATGATCGTCTTGCCTCAATCAGATAAAGTCATGTACTCTGAATTCCCTCGATTAGCTGCCTTCATTTAAATAGTTGAATGATTCTAGTCTGTTTAGCCATAACTGCAACTGTCTGTCAACCTCTCTCACTCAGCCTGAAAATTCCTTATATGGAGAAACAAATCCCTTTTGTTTATGTATTCATGACCGTAATGAATCTTAGTTCCATGAATAAAAATTGTTATTTTTACATTTGGTAATAAGTGAAGTGGAAGTAAATTAAATTTCAGGCATAACCAGGACAAAGAGGAGTCATGCCTCATCTTCGGCAGTTACTCGCTAATATTCCTGTGTATGCTGGAACACAAAATAGGCGCGCAGGATTGCTGCAGACACTGATCAGTGTAATGGAGGAAATCAGCGAAGCACGCGTCGACGGGGTTATAGTACCTACAATACATTATAAAAAAATAACCAACCATCCACATTTATATTAAAACATACATTTTATCTGTAGTTGAAGGCATAGAATTGTGTTCAAAATATTTAGATTCGACATTAAGTAAACTACAGAGGTTGATATGCCGGTAAAAAAATGAAATAACCAAGCAAAGATCCAACATGAAAGAACTCTTTTATCAGATTAATCCATATAATATCCTATAATTTCCTGAAACGAACAGTACCCCAAAATATATTAGGACAACAGCTATGAGCAAATAATGAAACCCTAAGCAAATACAAAATATTTTGAAAGTATAAAAATACATTTTATATTAAAAACACCAGCAAAACATTTTATATATAAAAATTAGCAACAATACATATTTATAATAAAATTACCCACAATATATTTTTATAACATTCGAAAATTACTTCAAAGCTCTGATGAAATTTTAATTTCTGCATTAAATGACCAAGGTGGTGATATGGCGTTATACAAACAAATTAATCAATTATCTTGATTTCGATATATCCTGTGAGTGTCAAATTCGCTAAGCCCTCTATTCCCCTTATTTGTTGCAGAAAATTCTATTCTCTAAGTGTCGTTTTTTTATTTCATTTTCAATAATACTTTCTCGTTGTTTACATTTTGCGTCTATATATATTTTTAAATCTCATCATCTCTCAGTAGTATCACATAACTGATTATAAAGTCTTCTTCACATTTGTTTGAAAATTTTCAGTATTCACTACCATTAACTGACGGTTTGATATTAAATGGAGGTTCAGAACTTTCTTCCTTGTTTCTAACAAAATTTTCCTATTTCTTAGTAGTCTGTTCAGTTTTTCAATAGGCATCTTATATTAACTGCTAAATGGAAGAATTGATATGAGGCAGCAGTTGAGCAATATTATTGATTCTTACTTGTTTTTTTTTGGGGGGGGGGTATTTGAGATTTTCGTGCGTCTTCAGATTTTCGGGTCAAGTTTACCTTCCTTTGTCAAAACACGTTCTAAACATTAAAACTACTGCAATTATATATTCTACAGGATTAGCTGAATTTTAGGAATGTTTGTAATTGAAAAATAATAATCAAGGGGATTGTAGTCTGGGAAGCTAGGTCGTCAGATATAAGGGGTGATGTTGCAGAAATTGTCTATCAAGCATGACTAGGTTCTCCAGTTTGTGTGGCATGTGTAGAGTCCTGCTGCTAGACAAAGGGTCTTCCAGCAGCCCCCTGTTGGCCCAGAGCAACACTAACTCCTCTAGACATTTGATGTAGGCCACCGTGTTGAGTCTGATGCCATATGTGGGAAGATCATTGAAGGTATAACGTCGCCATCATTTGTGACCATTCCAAACACTATGATGCTTTCTGAATATTTAGTCTTCATCATTCTCATCTTTTGGAGACACAGCAAGCCAGCGGTTGATCAGTGAGTTCACCTTCTTATACTGCCAGAAATGTTTCTCATCTAAGACAAAAAAAAAAAAAAAAACAACAAAAAAACAGATATGTTCAGTTGGAGGGCATGCCTGAGATTGTTCAAAAGCTTGATGGCGCGGTTTTTCCTGTAATCCTTCACTATCCGATAATTTACCCTTCCTTGTCTTGCGTGAGAAATATCGAATGCCTTTACACACAGCCTGCCTGATAAGAAACCCAGAAAATCCTATCTCTCATGTTAAGGACCCTGGATAATTTGGAATGAACGTTGTTAATCATGGACTGGATCTCAACAATAATTTTGGGAGTTCTTTTCAAACCGGAACGATCACAGTGAGTTTTCCGGGCTGATGTACCTTCGTAATCACCATGAGTCTCATTCCAACTCTTTCCGAACCACCTGCACTGTCCTCAGATTGACATCTAACCTCTCTGAAATTTTCTTATTGGAGCTTACATATTTCTAACGGAGTAAATTGTGGCAAGGTGCTCTTTTTCTCAAAAACGGTGCACAACTAACCTACTATGCAGTCGACAAAATATAAAAACAAACAAACAAACAAACAACGCGCATGCGCGACATTAAAATATAAAATGGCGACAATTTACCCATCGCAGCCTTTGTATATTGCTGATTCATAGTTTTCGAGCAGGATCGAATAAATACGCCGAGAAAAGAAACAAAACGAACGTAAAAATGAATGAACCCCAGCCACCCCAAAACAATTAAACGAATTTTCTATCACAAGCAACGCGTAAGAATAAAACGGTAAAGTGTCAGCATAATTTTGCAATAAAAATGACTTCGTTTAAAAGAGAAAAAAGAAAAATTTCTCTGTGCTTTTTATCTTTTATTCATATAAAAAATGTCCTTCTTATATCTTAACGCACTCATTGTAAAAGCTGGAGCTTTGTCATAAAAAAAAATAAGATTAAGAGAAGTAATGCAACACAAAACAGATAATCGTGAATGATGATAAGAATCCTACAACTTTCACAAGCCGGAGACAAAAGTATGTACTGGCCGAATAGTAGGAATATGTAACCATATATCCCTACGTTGAATTAATTTCAGGAAACTTTTTCTTTAGTCGAATCGAATTTTGACGTTTTATTGATTTTGCAATAGCAACTTGACTGTATTCTAATTATTTAAATAAACTGCGTTTGTTACATGTTATTCTAAAGCCTCTATCTGTGCGATTCAAGGTATATAAGTAAATATAAAATATAAAAAAAATTATTGGGGGATGGATTTGTGTTTGATAGGAAATGTTGGATCGTTTAAGAAATACGAAAGCTTTTAAAAATAATAACATTGATAATACTATAGGTTTGCCTTCATCTTGGTGAGGAGGCCAATGAACTGAGATGGGATCCATTGCATTAGTTCATATTCTGATGGATGAGTGCATTAAGAATAAATTATGGTAGGCTGATGTTTTAAGAAACAGAAAAAAAGAGTTAGAAACAAGGAAAAAAGTACTGAAACCTCATGTTGTGCCAGTCATCCTATATTGCAGTAAATTCTGGACAATCTACCGACAAAAATAATGTTCTACAGAAGGATACTGAGAATATTATAGACCGAACATGTGAGCAACGACGAAGTTTATAGAAAATGGAAGCATAAAGGCAGCATACACTTCACATCAAGAAAAGACAGTTACAATGCCTAGGGCACCGTAAGGAATCTACAAGAACTCCAACAGGAGTTAATGAAGGAAAGTTAGTAGAAATGTTTAAAAATCAATTGCAAGAAGACAGTTTCCACGTGCCATGTGTCCTTGAGGACATATAACACGTGGAACTAGAACAGTCTGCACCAGTGGACGAAATAAAGAGTTCAGTTTGACATTCCAACCACCTGAAGAAGTCCGGAGAGTACAACGGCCGAAACCTTGTAATAAATATGGCGACAAAGATGAGGACAATAGTCCGAATAATGAAAATAATGTACATAATACCTCATCTCAGAAATATAGACGGCTAGGTTTTATGTTTATTTTTTCTTTGCTTATATACAGAAACTATAAAGGATGCGATGTGTCAGACAAAAAGTTTTTCCCCTTTGTCATATATTTTCCGAAAATACAGAAACTTCAAAGGATAATTTATAATATATAATATATTTTAAAATTTTTAGATTATGAAAATAAAGAAAATGGCAATAAAACATGTTATGTGAATTGAATATATTTTCCCAGTACGATAGTCTTTAAAGTATTCCCTGCACAATGTATGTATGTATTCTTTGCACCAAAATGTCATCATATTTAACTCTTTCTCTTTGAGAAGTATGTATGCAGACATTGGTTTCTTCTTCCAGCTTTATCTGCAGGCAAATACACCTGGAAATGATGTAACCCCATGAATCCCAGAGTTACCAATTAGTCATTTAGATTCAAATCATGATTAAATCATGCCTGTATCTTTGGAAATGTTTTAAATCGTCAATTATTGATATCTAGAGTTTGGAAAGAATAGTACTTATCTCATATCATTTGTTTATATATATATGTATTTGGTTGGATAGATGTGAGTTTGTAACCCTGGGTTTCACGCTTTTGAGATCGTCAGACAAACTTAGTTAGACGATCGCAAAAGCGTGAAAGCCAGGGTCACAAACTCACATGTATCCAACCCAATATGTTAGCTCTATCTCTGATATTGAGCGCTTTCTATTAGGTTGGTGCAAAAATAATGACGTAATGATGTCGTTTTTTGACGTATTTTTTAACGTCAAAAAACGACATTATTACGTAATTATTTTTGCACCAACCTAATAATATGTACCGCGCATATAATATATAAATAATTATATATATATATTTATTTATATTTATACCCCCCCACACACATATATATATGTATTTATACTAAAACAAAAGGTTTATATTCAATCCTGTAACTATTTTAGATTACAGTGTTTTGAAGAAATAAAAGTGAAAAATAAATACAAACTAACTAAAAAAATGCTACCATATGATTTATACATCTGAAAAACCCAAAGATATGTAACCCGAAATATAGAATTGCACGTTTTCTTGAAAAAAAAAGAAAGCAAAAAGGAAATTTATAGCTGACATCAAGTAAAAAAATTTGAACTTTCTAGAGCAGAGAAGAAGAAAAGAAGAAATTTGTTGGTTTTTATTCCCATGTGTTATTTTACCGAAGAGATCTCATAGTTTTGACTTAATTGTTTATCACGATTAGGGTTGTAGATTGTTTGTAGAACCAGTTGCTGAGGAAATTAGATTCTTCTACAAGGCCTATTACAACCCTAATCGTAGTAAACAATTAGCACAAGACTATCAGATGTCTCCGGTAATGGGAATAGAAAAAGAAATCCCCGTAAAAGAAAGTTATAGTTCATTTTTATTTTTTATTTTTCGTCTCGGTGAAAAAAGACACATGGGTATCCGAAATTTCCCATTTATAAAGCTTTCTCGCCATGCTTTCATTCCATCGAAAGACCTACTAATATACAATAAATATTATTACATTTATGGTCAGCATTATTTATTTTTTATCTTTCGAATTTCTTTCAATGACATATCTATCTATCAATCTATACAAACATACATCTATCTATCTATCTATCTATCTATCTATCTATCTATCTATCTATCTATCTATCTATCTAAACCTCGTGAGCCAGCTCTTTTTTTAGTTGTTTTTCTCGTGTCGATGTTTTTTTCTTTGGGCTTTAAACCTATATCTGTGCGATTTCTTTCGACAGACTTCCATGTTTCTAGCTCTTTCTTTTTTTAAAACCTTGTTTTCCCTCGAGATTGATTTGATTATTGGCAAATCAAAAATTCGAAGATTTATCGAGACGACTATAGTTACCTATATATATATATATATATATATATATATATATATATATATATATATATATATATACAAACATACATATATCTATCTATATAACTCATGCGAAATTTGTAACATAAATATGTTATAAAATCACTACAAAAATAGCCATTTTGTTTCAACACTTCTGGTGTCTTATGAAGTCATGGCGTTGAATGTAGAATAAATAATAGCTTTATTAGTGACGTCCCCCGGTGTCGCTGCGCCATATGTGACGTCTGCCTGGCCGCGCCGCCGTGCTATCCTGGTCACGGCACCAATTGTGACGTCCCCCGGTGTCGCTGCGCCAAATGTGACGTCTGCCTGGCCGCACTCGTCGTGCTATCCTGTCCTGTGACGACCAACTGGCTTGGTATTGGTCGCGGCACCAAATGTGACGTTCTAACCTTTTGGTGATTCGGATGAGAATCTGGTTAGATTCGGTATCACCCTTGTCATTCCCAGCTCGCCTCCAATGTCTGGTTACCGAAGTAACTGTTTTGATTTCTAGTCTAACCTACCCACGTTGTGATTTGATCTTAGGTAGGCGAAATCAATCAGTCGCCGGGCAGTAATGCAAGCTGAGTCCGGACAAGGGTAAAACCGCACAAGTATATGTAAAAGAAAATAAAGTAATAACTCGAAAAGTTCAAATGTGTTAAAAAAGGATAACAATATTTTATATCTGGTTGCTGGATACACGACTGCGTCTTTCTACCAACACGCTTATATGGATTCGTGACACTTTGTGTTTATGAGGCGAGTCTTAACATCTAAATTTGTTCTTTTAAGAAACTGGTTTTGGTGTATCTTCAGGCGATATTCGTAAAACTTGTTTTGGTGGTGTGAGTCTAAGTCGTTCTTCAAAAATGAATTGTTTTTGGTTAGAAGTTGAGTTCGGAATTGCGTGGAATCTTAGTCAGCTTTCCGCAAGGCGTTTGCGAGCTCTCAGCTCACTACAACTGCTTGCTTGTCTGTCTCCAACCCACAACTGCCAACTGCACTGCCGTCCACTCGTCGCAACTCTGCTTATATGGACGCCGACCAAAACCGGGGTGGGCTTGTCGGGGTTTGAGGTTCCTTGATAACTCTAAATACACAATCCACTTTGTTTTCGGTCAGGAAAATTTATTATTTTCCATTTTTGGAAGTCTTTCGTCTTCCCACCTTCTGTTCTCACACTGATATCTCACCATACCGTCAGAGGGTGTCAACGGGTTTCCCCTCTCTCTCACAGTGGCATCTCATACCGATCCCTTCAGGGGTGTCAACAGACCTCCCCTCCTACTTCACATGATTACCTTCGACTAACGCTCACGCCAGCATTCAGCCAATGGGCGCCCAGCAGTGCGGTTTAAAAAAATCTTGCTAAAAGAAAAAAAAAAAATTATCTTCCCTTTTTTTTCTTTTCTTTCTTTTCTTCGAGGAGACCTCACACCCTGAACTCTTGTCTTAACCGAATCACCTGGAGTTCGTCAATCAGATTTTCGCCAGCATCAAATGGGTGGTCATCTGGCAATCTGGACGCTAGAGCCAATTATTCGTTTCGATAAAATAATTTTCTTATCATAGCCAGCTCCTGGCACAAAACAGATGCCTTTTTCAGAGATCTTCGTAGATAGCCAATAGCTCAGTCTTTTGTTTTTGTAATTCTGCGGTTGATGCAACGGACATTTTTCTGCGACCCAATTAATGTTTATCTCTTTAGAATTCTGCCATGTAGGTCACCTGAAATTTTCACCATTCGGTGCGCCATCATAAATTAAATTAAATCCGACACATCCGCGACCTTACTCTCCTCGCTAATGAGAATAAAAACCTTTAGCACTTTTGTTTGTTAGAAAAAAAAATAACATCGTTCTGTGTCCTTTTCGTGATGGCTTCTTATCACCTAAATTTAATTCTCGCCTTTTTCTTCCTTTTTTCTTCTTCTTTCTTTCTAGCAACCTAAATGGTGTCACAATAACATATTTATATTATAATTTTCAAATAAATTATATTTGCTCTAATCTGTATGGAGCACTATTTTAAGAATGGTATTTTTGGTTATTTGAATTTATTCCATATACACCAATCCTATACTTACACACACACACACACACACACACATATATATATATATATATATATATATATATATATATATATATATATATATATATATATATATATTCTGAGTACTTTAACACATTGTCGACATGTAAAACAAAAATACATTCTTAGACAAAGAAGGATGAAAAATTTCTAATATCCAAAAAGAGGCTTACACATGAGCGTCTTTTTAAATTTTTTGAATTTCATGTAACTACACCACATTTCGCTTTTGACTATCATCACTTGCTTTGATATTGTTAAATGACGAAACACCTCGATAAGGACTAATAATATTTCCGGGTGGCCTATTTTAGTCATTTTGTCTTTACAAATTTATTCTGAGAACTTTAACACATATACGACAGTAAAAGTTCCACCTCACCTGAAAAATTCATACTTATTATAAAACTCAAGTTGTGCGTGTCTGTACGTTTATATATTGGATCGGATTTCCTACATTTTTCACCCGATTTCAACAAAACTTCACAGAACTACGCAAAAGTACCTTCCGGTGGTTCTGACGGCGCCCAAAATTAGAAAAACCCAATTGTTTTTGCGCGAAATCAATTTGAAAACACGATTAAGAGGCATCGCGAGAATGAAAGGGGGACAACTTATATCGGGTTATACTTTTTATAAAACCCAGGTTGTTTGTGTGTGTGTGTGTGTGTGTTCGTTCATATATTGGATCGGATTTCCTACATTTTTCAACCGATTTCAACAAAACTTCACTTTTTTTTGCAGGTAGTGTTTCTTATTGTCTTGCACACTTTTTTTTCTTTATTTTTATTTTCAGAATGCTTTAAAAATTCTATTTACAAGACAATTGTTTATAATAAAAAACTATTCAATCGGTAACGATTGAAAACAATGTTTTTGTATGAGTTTGGGTTTGATCAATCCGTAAAAAAAAAACTAATTAAGACATGTCAACCTTAAACAATAATATTTGTCAATTTTATTTTTCAGTCTTTATGATGGTCGATACTTGATCTATCTCTTACAGTTACATCCCCGGGCAACGTCGGTCTCTACAGCTAGTTGTAGATAAATCAGTCCAAGTGAGATTATCTACTAACTCCAGCAATAAAGAAATATTTGATAATAATAAAATTAAAAATATAAACGCAATAGAACTGAGCAAACATAAAGTAAATTTCGAATATTTAGAAAAATAGCTTAAAATAAACAGAGACATCATAATATTATTTGCTTTAATCCACCTCTTAATCTTAATGTCCAAGCGAATATTGAAAGAATTTTCCTAAATTTAATTCATAAGAATATTTATCATTCAGCAATACTAAGGAAGATCTTTAATAAAAATAACGTAAAGGTCAGTTATAACCGCATTAATAATATCGATAAATCTATACCCCAACATAACAACATTATATTTAATAAATACATTTCCTACTAGGACCACGTTTATTTAAAAAAAAAATAAATGCAACTGCCGAAAAAAAACGATCTGTCTCTTAAACGGCAAATGTATGACTGATAATATTATATACCGAGCAAACATACATCCCGGTAACAATGTCAAATTTTATTCTGCTTCCATTGAGAATCCTAGGAAATTACGTTTCTATCATCATCGAATGATTTGAGGCAATGTAAAGTACATAAACAGCACTGTTCTCCCCAAACATCTCTGGCATTATTACGTGGGATATTGTAGCAAAAGCCAAATCTTTTAATGGGAAAGGCGATAAATGTATTTTGTACCTTATTGACAAATTAGTTATCGTAAAGTGACACGAGATTATTAAACAAAAGGAATGAGTTTATCGTTGCATGTTTGCCTAAAATTAAATATCTGTTGAAATACGTTAATTTTCAATGTAAATTATAAACTTTATCTTTCTTAGATTTTAACTAAAATTTTATAAAAATAATTGCCAAGTAACCCAGTATTCTCCCTTTATGCAAAATATAAGATTAATATTCCGAACTTAAAACTTTTTTTCCTATATTGAATAGAAACCCGTCTACTGTAAATGCTAAATGTCCGTTTTATATGGACTGTGTCAACATTAAGTTAACCAGATATTTTTACTAAATTTACATTAAGTAGTGGTCAATCTACACTCAGCACGTGTGTGTGTGTGTGTACATGCATGTATGCGTATGTGTGTTTGTGAATTTATGTGTGTGTGCCTGTGTTATTTCTAAAGAATTAATGGAATTTATGTTTTAAACAGACACATTTTAGTTTTCATTTCTTCAACGTTAAGAAATGTCTAGCCTGGTCAGTACCACATGGGTGACAGATTCGTAACACCCGGTGCTGTAAGCTTGGATATGCAGGTTGTATAATTAATAATGACTCAGAATCGGAGTTCCAATTCCAATCGGCTTTGTTATATTTAGTTACGAGGAAATACACTTGTGAAAGGTGTGAATACACATCTTCCCTCCTCAGCTAATAAGTAATACGTTTGTCACTAAGTGCCTCTATCTAATAAAAAAAAAATCTTACAACGTTAAATATTTTTTTGCTTTAAATAACCAGCAATGGGCCAATAAGGCGTATAAAATGAATCACTCATTCAATGAATGGTTTAAAAAATCGGAGCGTCTACTTAAATACGGGTACCCACTGAAAATAATGTTTCAAGAATTAGAATATATATGTTATTTTCTTTTGCATAATACAACTTGTGTATAATACGACCCCGTATTACAGACATCGCTCCGGCTTGAAGTAATCGGATGTCTAGCCACATTGATGAGCTGTGATACAGCGAAACTGTTTGTCTGTGGATGACTATTTATGCTCTCGAAATAATTCGATTGAGCGCTCGGTGAGGAACGGGTGATTATATAAACAGTGGCTGCTGTTGCTAATGCAACGCTCTTCTTCTCGAATCGAGCTCTCCTAACTACTGACGTCTTTCGCATCGTAAAAATGTTAAAATTTCCCTTCCGTGCGACGATAGCTTGGGAGTAGAGTGTCTGACTGACGCCAAATTGGGGATTTTCGATTCCAGCTTGAAGCAATCGCGTATCTATCTACACTGATGAGCTGTGATACAGCGAAACAATCTGTCAGTGGATAACTCTCTCTCTTTCTCTTTGTCTCTCTGTGTATATATATATATATATATATATATATATATATATATATATATATATATATATAATTTGTATCTTGTTATTCATTAAAATTTCAATGTCATAGATATATATTTCAGTAAATTATTTAATCTTTCACGATATTAAACAATAGAAACGAACCGGATATTTAGTCATTTTGTGTTTCATCTCGTAATTTCCGTTTTAAAACTCAATTTCAAGGAAAGGTGCTTTGTTGTAACATTAATGTTATCGAAACATGACCGATCTTGTGTATTTTCTTTATTTTTCTTTGCAATCAATTTCGGTGGATTTCCTGTTATTGAGACAAAAGACGTTCAATTACTCTGATTCCCAAAGAACAAATATTGCCGACATTCTAAATACCTTTTGTAAACGATTGTTATCAACACCTGTCTAATTTGTGTTTCATTATGGTGCTATGTTTATTTGCTATCTTGCTGTTTTAAATAAGAATTTTTTTTTAATTTTTTTTCAGCTGAGTAAAGATTTCTCAAAAAAGGCGCACTTGTGTATAATACGGCTCCTCTTTTTTGCCCTTAATTTTTTTTCTTTTATACACAAGAAAATACGATGCATCTGTGTGTATTAGAGAAGGGGGTATTTTTAAATTTATTTACAGAGAATGTCTAGAGAATATTTAAATGTTTTATTATTATTATTATTATCATTAGTAGTAGTAGTAGTATTAGTGATATACAGCAACACATACATGAAGATTATGTCATATATTTCTCAGAGTTTTTTTCTTTGCAAATCGATATTTGAAATATTGGCTTTTTACCAGTATTCAACCATTGACCTCTGACTGTGAAATAGAGACTAGACACTGTGGCACCGGAATGTCCCCTTACCAACAAATTATCCACAGAAATTAGATACTTGAGGAATCACTAAATATGCATTCGAACTTTCGGGATTCTTTGCTCTCACTTGAAAGGAAAATATAATTTCGCGGTTAATGTTTCGAGAAAGGATTTTTTAAAAATGAGGAACGTTATTGGTACATCTTTTACTTTGATTATTGTTCATTCTTTGCAATGCGTTTGTCAGGACCTCAAAGTAAAGCGTTGGTAATTTCGTCTGAAGTTGAAAAAAAAAAAAGCGTAATTTAATCCGCCATTTCACAAGACACTTTGAAGTATCTCTGAAGAGATTTAATGAGAAAAGACACCTCTTTTGGCTTTGTTTGATACTCGGCTACCATTTCATGACGGAATTACCAAATTTGATTATTAACTTGTTCTCTTCTTCTAAGATTAATTTCTTTGATATATATATATATATATATATATATATATATATATATATATACATATATATATATATATATATATATATATATATATATATATATATATTTATTGTGTGTGTGTGTATGTTTGATATCGGCTAAATTAAAAGATTAATTGTTTTTTATCTTTCTGTCTTGGTTTTAAATAATAATAATAAAATGATGTTTCTTTTTCGTATTCACGTCAGTGAGCAATTCTTTATTTTTTTTTGTAACATTATTTTCAATATTACAAAAATATCATTCTCTTTTTATTACGACATCTACGTTAGTAAACAATAACAATACAGCAGCAACAGGAACAACAACAACAACAACAAAATAATAATAATAACAATAACTGCAAAAATAATGATGATAAAATAATAATTAGTGGAATTTGGTGTCTGGCATGCGACAACACTCAACACGACATAGTCAGTAGTAATTGTAGTATTAAATACTCAATTTGACTTATCACTGTTATAAGATTATCTTCCTCTTCTGACAAATTATTATGAATGGACTGAGCCATTCATGGCAGTAAGGCCGATAACTGGCTCTTACCACAACAATAATAATAACAAAAACAACAACAAAAATACTACTGCTACCACTACTACTACTACCACTACTACTACTACTACTACTATTAATGATAATAATAAGATTTTACCGTTATTGTTAATAATAGCAGTAATAAAAATAGCAGGAGAATCCTTAGTCCCTATAAGTGATGGTCCATCATGGTATGGATATGCTCTGGTGCCGACAATCCAACCCTCACGTATTGGTAAATATTAACTATAATGGTGAGACAACGAAAAATATTGCTAGATCGCATCGGTCGTCACGCTGGTAAACAAGGACTGCAACCCACAGTGAGGAACCAGACACGGATCGAAAATTCTGCAACTGAAAGAAACTCTACCCAATGAGAACTAGAGGAAAACCACGGTTCTCACAGAAGCCATTTATATTGAACAAAAAGATATCCCACATAAAGAACAATAAATAAATCATCCAGATTATATTGAAGCGATGATATCATATTACACTACTCGTGAGAAAAAAAAAATCCTCAAACAGACTAAACATCGATGGTATTAAACTAGCTAATGTCAGGCGGGACATCAGCAGGAAAAGAGAATGTCTGACACAGAACTCGAAAGGATCCGAGAAAACATCAAAAATGCATTAAGCGTTAACATCGTGGGGCTAAATGCTAACAAGCCAGACACATGCAGAGGAACAAATAGAAACCAGTTGTAATAATCGCTCTGAGATACACAAGCAAATAGAAGACGATAATGACAATTTTGAGAGATGACAAAAACATCCGATGTAAATGGAGAATGTAAAGGAAGTAACATTCGATAAAAAGTCAACAATTCCAAAAGTAAGAAAGAACCGTCAAATGATGGAAACCTACAAACTTGCTAAACAAACAAATAGAAAAAATAAGGTACGAAATGCAAAGACCGATGAATTTGACAAAAATTAATTATCTTATATACGCAGCCTAATTATTTGAGCTCAAGACCAAAGCCTTGCAACCAGATCCTATCACTCTCATACAATTAATGATGCAGGATCTTCAGAAAATATGATGAAACTGCCGACCATATTATCTCAGGAACTAGCAAAAAACAAAACAAAAACAAAAAAAAAAAAAAAAAAAAAAAACAGACATAACAAGGTAGTGACATATATGCTTTGGAAGATATGCAAGACGCACAAAATCAAAACCTCTGAGAGATGGTATGTGCACAAACCAGACACAGTTACCCAAAATAACGATGGAACTATCCTCTGGGATATGACAATTCAAACTAACAGGAAATAAAAGCCAACGGACCAGTTGTCATAAAAGACAAGAATTTCAGGTAGTGTATGCTTATTGGCATAGCAGTACCATCTGAGAGATACATCTCCATAAAAATTATCAAGGAATCAAAGGACCTGGAGATAAAGATTAACTGGATGTGGGAAATGAAGACTCCCACTATACCAATAGTAAACGGGGCATTGGGCTTCAAGAGAAAAGGAAAGAACAATTTTACTAACAGTGTCCCAAGTACCATCAACATACAAATTACCGAGAAGATCGCTCTACGATGAAGATCGCATATACTAAGAAATAGTGCTATTAATTTGATGACAATTCTATTATAGGGTCTAAAGACCAAAGTTTGCATTCGGCTCTACAGGATACAAAGCAGGAAACAAAACACAGAAATAATAATAATAATAATAATAATAATAATAATAATACAATCCGATGTTATGTTCAACTGACAGCTTCTGCGAAACTGTCACAATCATGCGGGTTTATATAGCCATAACAGATGCTGCGCCGGTACTAGCTGCTGAGGTATAACTTCTTGATCACAGATCCATGGTCTCTCGAGATCGATGGATGCCACAAATTATATACAACGGAAAAATTACTTATACAACAATAATAATGATAAAAATGATAGGAAAATAATAATAAATGCATAAAAAAATTCCCAGTGGCTTAGAAATACTGGGGTGATATCCGGCAGGGTATAGAAGTGCCTCATCAGTAGGACGCGCACTTTAGTTTTGGTCGACAGTCGACTTTGAGGTGGTATCTTGAACGAAATTACCACTTGACGGTTAAGTATAAAACGAAAACAATTAAAACATAAATATCTATATGTTTTTGAACTAAAACTAATTCCGGATTGGTCGTCACTGGGGTAAAAAAGAGCCGCGTCTCCCAAAGAGGACTCAGTCTGGGGTCGAAAAATCTGTCATCAGAACGAACTTTTCTATCAACAATGAGATACCTTGTCACCAATACCGCGGTAATCCTACATTGAAACTGGTGAATTAATGCTAAATCAATTAATAAAGCGAACGAAATGCAATCGTGAAGAAATTGGTCATGGCATCTCTTTTCACTGCACTCGAAAATCCACAAAAGAACATAACGGATCAGACATGTCAAATATAGAATGTGATATGGGATCTTAACCATAATAATAATAATGGACTATTCCATACTTAATAAATACTGCGCCTCAGGAGTAGGCAAGGAGTCAGTAGTTCACTTTCTGACCGGCTGATCGGTTGAACTCCCTGCCTTCAGGCGGGAGGAACCCGAAGGAGGCTACGCCGAAGGGCGGATTCTCTTTCGTGGAGGTAAACCGACCCTGAACCCGTTTATTCGGGTTCAATGGGTATATTTTGGGCCGGGCCCACGGGCTCGGAGAGCCCACGTTAAAAAGGCCTTGTGCCACATGACGCCCTCGTGGGGTTGGGGTGACTGAATATCGTCAGTAGTTCACTTCTGAACCGACTGTCCGGTGGAACTCTCTTCCTTCGGGCGGGGAGGAACCCGAACGTGGCTACGCCGTGAGGCGGAGTCTCGTTCGGGTAGGTTAACTGGCCCTGAGCCCGTTTATACGGGTTCAATGGGTATATTTTTGGGGCGAGCCCACGGGCTCGGAGAACACACATTAAATAACCGACCTTGTGTTACATGTTGCCGACGTGGGGTCGTGACTAAATATAGTCAGTAGTTCAAGTCGAGTCAAGAGTCGAGTCAGAGGCAGTCCGAAACAGAGTCGCTTTCAGACAATTACTGCAAGACATTGGAATACTGGTTGAAACTACATTGTTCTCTCTACTAAACCTGATTGTTCATACTAGCACTTCTATTTCACTGTATATATTCCTGTTTGTAATATATCTGTGTTATTCCATACCTGTGTTCGAGTTCTTCTTTATTGGTTCTACCTTGGGCTATCGCCTTGGTACAAGGAATCGGACCATAACAGAAAGATATCTAAAATGAACCCTATTAGGATCCAAATATGCTTGTCAATGCCCGTAGGGTTATCACACGAAATACAAGACTCTTAAATACAGAAATAGATAAGATAAAACTAAATATGACCAAGTAAAAGGTAAATAGCGCAGCCACTCGTATCCGAGGATGCCAGTGCATTTGGAGCGGCTAGGTAATATCCTTTCCAGACGCCTGCTTAGGCATATTTAAGTTTGTTTAACACCCACAGATACCACCTGTGGTTTATATTGCAAGTATGCTGAGCGGTCACTTGTAACATTTTTTCTGGGGGCGATCGCGTTATATAGCGTGATCAACCGTGTGAACAAGGCTAGCACGCTCAAACCCTCAGTCACGATGACTTGCAAAACCACAGACGATTCCCAAAGGCTGCGTCTAACTAATTTAACTCACAGGGCATGGGTCAGTCCATCGTATGGTTTTCAAACACTTGCCAAAATTGCTGCATGCAGGGAACCCCTCCTCTATCCGATAAAATCAAGAAGTCGGCTCGCTGACAAAGAGATCCTGGTGAGATTCGGACCCCTGTCTCATAGTCAGAAAACGAACTCTCTAACCACCCGACCCATGTAAAACGAAGTACAGCCAGAAATACTCAAAAACAAAACGAGGTAAGAGTGAAAACAGATAACATGAGAGAGGATGGGATATAAACTAAAAAAATGTGAAACGAAATAACGATCTACCAGGAAATAAAAAGAAAGGACTATGATGCGACATAAATATTGTCGCTGATTCAGATTCTGTCTATGATGGAGATGGATAAAATGACATTAGAACAGAATTCCTTGAAAACAACAGAGGTGAAATTACTGAAGCGAGAAATCACATCATTCAAATAATCAGCAAAGTAACTCGCACATATATGTCAGAAAGAGACCGGCTTTCATAAGTTCATGACAAAGTCTAAAGAAACGATTGTGCAAACATATAACGCAACAGAACATATAACACCACAGAAGTAAATAATTTAATATAGGCAACAGCTTTGACAGTTACTGAAATATATATATCAAGACAAATAAAAAGTAAACCAACAGACAAAAAGAGCCCGCAAATTAAAGTGAGAAATTGAGCAAATCAGCTATGACTTATCGATATTAGATGCGATTTCAAGAAATTCAAATGTTTCAACACGGAAAAACAAGATCAAACAGCAATATAAAATTAAATCAGCAAATAAAATTCCGCCAATCTGTGAAATAATTAAACTGAATCTGCCATTAAAGGTACAGAGAACAAAATGATATGAAAAGCAGGTTGGTTTTATAGAAAAACAAGGGATACCACACAAACATCAAGAAGTGTAACGGAGAAATTGGGAAAGCAGTTATAGACGTCAAAAAGCCGCTATCTATTGAAGAAATGCAAAACTCCTTGGATAATATTTGGAGCAACCTTTTTTGATGTCAACGAAAACTCGTTGCCACATTTGTAATGTCAACAAATACTCGTTGTTACTTTCATAATGCTCGTTGTAGTAGAGACTTTGTAATTGCAGATTTGTAATTGTAATACAATTATAGTAACGCCGTTGAACAATCAGACGCCTTCGAATAACAGAGATATTCACCTACCGACCGAGGCGGCCGGATGCAGCACAAGGCCATGTATATTGTGGGGTATCCAAGACCATAAGCTCGGTCAAAAATTACCCGTAGACCCCGTAAAAACGGGGTCGTGTCACTGTCGACTACCCCAGACGAGGCTATGCCGAAGGGCAGAGTCTCGTCTCGGTTCCTCTCTGCTCGGAGGCAAAAAGTCTGACAAGTACAATTTCGAGGTAATTCCGATAACGATTACTTAGACGACACGCTAATTCTCATATATACATTTCCTTTACCATTACATGATCTATTTTTTCAAAATGTTATCACCTGTGTTTGTTTTCTGGTGATCTGTGTTCAAACTCTAGTGTCGGCAGCGACACTTTATTCCTATATAACACCACCCCAACGAATATAATCCTAATGCAGAATGGATCAAACTTGAATAAGAAAGACTGAACGACAAACCTGTACAAGATTGGAAAAATATAACGAAGAATAATATAAGACAAGCTTTAACGAAATCCCCAAAATGGAAGCCCCGAGAAAATGACAAGGTACCTAAATCTTGGACAAACTCTATCAAGGCTAATTAATAACTCTAATGAAATTCCAGAATGGATTACTGAAGGTATTACACATGTACCAAAAACGGGTGAAACAGATGGCCCCAAAAATTATAGACCAATAACCTGTTTGCCTACCACATAGAAATTGATCATATCTATCCAGACGAACTTGACTTACTGTTTTCCTTTCAACATTCTTTCCCTGTAGCAAAATGGATTTCGAAGACGTTTATATGGTTGCGAAGATCAACTTCTAATAAATAAAATGATCCTGGAAAATTGCAAGAAAAAAATTTATAAATCTCAGCACAGCTTGGTGAAATTATCTTAAAACCATTGATAATGTGCCATCATCCTGGATCCTTAAGTCTTTGGAAATGCACAGTCTCCTCGGTGATAGTAAAAAACCTTAAATATAGCATGGAACTGTGGAAAGCTACATTAAACTAACCCACACCAAAGGTATCACCAATCCCAAATGTTTGATTATCAGACAAGGAATGTTTCAAGAAATCTCCCTTTCGTCCCTCTGTTCTATCTGTCCTTATTTCCCCTTTCGAATGTACTAAACAGTAATAACTTTGGATACAAAGTAAAAAGTGTTTAATCAAATGTTCAACATGGATTATATCAAACTCTTTGCTAAGGCAACAGTAAGTCAACGAGTCTTCTCAATACTGTAAAATGTTTCAGCGATAACATGGTTTGGATTTCGGACTAGATAAATGTGCAATAGCAAAATTCAAATAAGGGAAAATTACGGAAACACGGAATTGATCTATATTTCGCCATAAAGACTATGGAACTGGAACAAGAAGAAGCTTATAAATATCTAGGAGTCAGTGATAGAGGTAGACTACAGCATACCCAAATAAAGGCGAAAGTAAGAAAAGCAGGTGTGTAGGTCTGGTGTTAAATACCGAGTTGAATTAACAAAACAAAACATCAGCCATAAACATTTTGGCTGTCCTTGTGGTGCAATAGAGTTTCAACATGATCAGTGGGACCATAGCTGGCATTAAGCGAATGGATGTCAAAACGAGAAAGCATCTCGCTTGCCACCGCATGCGTCATCGAAAGGCAAATCTTGATAGTCTGTATATGCCCAGATCCGAAGGAGGCAGATGATTAGTTCAACTAGAATTTTCATACAAAACCGCAAGCATCGATCTTCAAACATACCTGGAAAATACAGGAGACTGGATGATGATCTGTGTCAAAAAACCTAAAAGAAATAAGAAACTTTATTCAGTAAAAAAAGAAGCCAACAAATTCAAAAGAGAATTCCAAATGTGTGAAGAAATGGAAAGGAGCAATAATAAAACTACTGTCGTGATAAAGAACCTAAAAAAGAAAACGCAATGTACCAAATATAGAAAGGATGGCAGGATAAGCCTCGTTATGGTTAATACACTGTCCGTATCAAATAAGCTGATGTAGACAAAATCTGTACTCATCAGTGGTTTTATTCTTGCTGCTCAGAACCAATGCTTGCTAACTAGAAATTACCAGGAAACACATACTAAAAATAATTGTCTTAGCCCGAAAAGCAGAACTGTGATAAATAACCAGAAACTCTTGACCATCTTGGATTAGGTGACGCAGTGCTGCCACCAACGTGAATATGAAATTCGTTATGATATAGTCGGCTAATATCTGCACTGTTAAATATGCAACTTTCGCGAGATGCATTTCTGCTTGTTTGAGGTTTTAATGAGTTCAAGTGACATAATGACGCCCTGTAACTCGACTGTAAATAAAGAAGCTTGATATGGTGGTCTAATCTGTTTATGAGAATATCATTTCGTGTTTGATTGTCCCGTTATATTTGAGATCCTAGAGTCATCAGTATATATAGCTCGATGTATTTTTTCCAGATGGGAAGGCCTTACGTGTCTATAAAATCAGCATTTGATATCTTGATTTTAAGCTGGGCAAGAACACAGGTCAATATTACTCAATTTATCAATACAGAAGAAAAATATTTTCGCCGAATTTATATAAGCGAAAAACGTGTCTGTAAAACCTCTTTAATCTAAATGTTTCTTGCTGAATATTTTTAGAAAGGTTATCGTCTGTTAAATTTCGATAATTTCAAAAGCGTCATATTCAAATAAATAATAAAACTGTTGAATTGTCGAGATAAAGCTCAGGTGATAATCTCAAAGAATATCTCTCGTTTGTAATTTTATATGCAGAATTCATTCTGTTAGTTTGAAACGTTATAAAATGACGAATTCTTATCAGTGGAAATGTTTTCCTCTGGCCTTTTTAAAAGTTGCATCAACAGCGTTTATAGACGCTGAGTAAACAGAATATTTGATATCTTTATATTAAATTTGAAAATTACCTCTTAATACTACGCCAAGGCAAAAAGATTAAAGTGTATTTTTTTTGTAAAATATTAAGGAAATGTTTATACTGTTCCTTCATAATTTCAGTGATTATAGCTCTTCACGATGTCCTATCTTTCATAAGCTTAAGCAATATGTGGCCTCCTGCTATCATATCCTGTCCGTTGTTCTGTCAAACATTTGCAAAATCTCCTTAGATAGGTTGTTTCCTATTACACTCTAGCTCTTTAGCCATTTGTAACTCAAATATTCCAAACCTTCTTTTTCTATTACATGGCCCAGGAATTTCAACTTTATCTGTTCGATTTAAGTAAAAAGGCTTCGTTTTGTTCGTATACTCCATAAAATAAAATATTGCTTAATAGGGAGGATGGATTTTGGACCCATTCTATTGAAATCAATTTGAATGTTGGGTATTCCGGTAATCAGTTAAAACCTTATAAAATTTATAATTTACTGAAGATTCACAAATTGTATATGGACAAGCTATATGGCATAAGCGCACATAACTAAAACATTGTGCCATTAAATAAGACATTCTTTTACTTCAGAGTGAAATTGTACTATTATAAAACAATTACACTGTATAATATATTATACAGTTCAGTAGTTTGAGAGCGATTTTCAATAAACAATGCAAATGTAAAATTTGTGTCTAGAAATATATATTATTGTGTTGTATAGAATTTTATCTATTTTTTGATTTTATTAATATGACCTCACAAATAGTATATATAGCTCGATGTATTTTTTCCAGATGGAAAGGTCTTACGTGTCTAGAAAATCAGCATTTGATATCTTGATTTTAAACTGGGCAAGAACACAGGTCACTATTACTCAATTTATCAATACAGAAGAAAAATATTTTCGCCGAATTTATATAACTGAAAAACGTGTCTGTTTGTTTGTTTGTTTGTTTGGGTTTTATGGCATATCAACCACTGTGGGTTATTTAATGCCAAATCCAGTTTATATGAATTTTAAATGCCTATTTTGTATGGAATAAAAAACGTATAGCTGGCAACATTATTCCTTTACAAAAAAACTTAGAGCTGGCAACATTATTTTTCTGAAAACATTATCTGAGACCTTGCTGTTGGATGCAGTTTATCGCCGTACCCAGGACGTGGATGTAGTTTATCATCATACCCAGGACGCGGATGTAGTTTACCGTCATACCCAGGACGCGGATGTAGTTTACCGTCATACCCAGGACGTAAACGTGTCTGTAAAACCTCTTTAATCTAAATGTTTCTTGCTGAATATTTTTAGAAAGGTTATCGTCTGTTACATTTCGATAATTTCAAAAGCGACATATTGAAATAAATAATAAAACTGTTGAATTGTCGAGATAAAGCTCAGGTGAAAGTATTTTCAGCGTCTTTCTGTAGAAAAAACCAAAAAAAACCGGCACCGTTCTCTGAAGTGACCTCTTCATTCTTGAGGAAATTATTCATCATGCAAAAAAGGTGATTGATTCTAGTGTTTTTTTTTATGATTGATCAACCTTTGTAGGTTATTTGAAGCCCTAAAATATTTTTAGATTTCAAGAATCTTATTCATTGAGTAGCATTGAGTAATATTTTGCCATTTTTTACATAGTGCGTCTTATCAAAAACCCTTAAAAATTGCATATTTTGCTTGTGGTTATTCATAATTAGAATTCTGGCAATAATATATTTTCCACTCAATGTATCTCATACAAAATATATGAAATTATATTTGCATTTATTATTGAAATAGTAAAATGTTGAAGTCATTTTTTTTACGCAGAAACTGCTGGAATTAGGTATCTCTGGACATTTTGCAGACGATCTGTGAAACTAAATGCTCAAAAACTGGTGAATACCATGAATTCTTGGTCTTAGTACATCAGTCCTCAGCTTACACATCGGATGCCACATTGATTTTCTCAAAGCAGTGAAACTTTCTTATTGATCACATCCTCCGTTAAAAGTATTTTCCGCGTCTTTTTGTAGAAAAAAAAAACAAAAAAAAACCGGCACCGTTCTCTGAAGTGACCTCTTCATTCTTGAGGAAATTATTTATCATGCAAAAAAGGTGATTGATTTGAGAGGTTTTTTTTATGATTGATCAACCTTTGTAGGTTATTTGAAGCCCTAAAATATTTTTAGATTTCAAGAATTTCTTTTCGAGATAATAAAAATTTACTGGCACGAGTCCTACTAATTAACCCATAGATGGGGGAGAAGAGGTGGATTCATACATTTCCTATTTGCGCTTAAGTGAATATAACAAACCATTATTCATTACACTGCCCGCCCTTTCAAAATTTAAGCCCGTTGTATTCCCAAGTATCCACTCATCTAGGTATTGACAAAACTTGAAATTGCGTTTCACGATCGTAAGAGGACAGTTGTTTGAACGTGATATGGCCGTATGCCTCAATGCCATAATGGAAGAATGATGTTGCGTAGCATTTCACTCTTTTCTTTGATTCTAACGAAATGTTTCTGTTTCTCAAGACTTTCCATAGATTTCCATTTCCAAATGCACCATTCATTATTCCAATCTATGCTATATTTTCAAATTGTTTATTTTAACATTTCAAATTTACATTTCTGTACTAAACTTGATTCTAAAGTTTCCATTTCGAGATAGAGCGTGTGTAAATATAAAAGTGAACATTGAAGTCAACACTTAGAAGCGACAGGCTGTTTAATGCTACACGCAATCGTCAGACCACGAGCGTTTTTTTTTTTCGGCTATTTATATATACGGGTCAGTGGTGCATTGTGGGTTGTCTATTTTGGCGTTTATTTTGCTGGAAGTCGTTTATTTGTTTATTTACTTATTTGTGTTAGATTATTTTTCTTGTTTTATTTATTCTTATTTTTTATTTTTATTTCATATTTTATACATTTATTTATTTTAATTTTAATCGGTGTTCTATTAACGTAGTAAAAATTGTTTGTATCGCTTATTTAATGTCCTGTTGGGAGTTTGTTTCTCAGGGTAGTGGTTCGCAAAAGAAGCTGCTCGAGTGGAACTTACTTAATAATTGTGGTTTGCTGCTATGTAAACGGCATGGTGTGTTCTTGCTGCGAATATTTGACTTGGTGGTACCAGGGAATGCAGTTCGTCCGAGCACTTTCCGTGGAAATAACGGAAGAGCAGCGAGAGTTTTGCCACATCGTGCCTGATGGGTGAGATTGAAGGGTGAAGAATAATTTATCTCTCACAAGGGCTCATTTTTTAACACTCTATCAAGGCTGGAAAATGAGGTCTGGTCAGACAACATTTTTGGCCTAATCTTGCTAGTGAAAAGGTAGAGGATAATAGGAGGCGTCAGGTTGGATCCTTGTAACTGAGCCCAACCGTCTTTGAAGGAACGGTGCTTCCCTGAGAGGACGTCTCTTCATCCTGATTGGTGGTAGTTAGGGCTCAGATCGGAGAGGATGGAATATAATTAGCTTGATCTGCGTGGAATTGAATGTAACCAGTTACTTTTAACTTGGAAGATAGATTGCTCAACAATATCTGACCATCATGAGAAGTGGAGAATCATAATTTTTCCTAAGGTACTTGCGCGTGAGTGAATATACAAAAAAAAAAAAAAACTGTAATTGGAACTTCGTCTCTCCAACGCACATCTAAGCATACAGCACCTGGTATTCCTAAGCGGTCACCCATCTAAGTACTGAGCAGGCTGGACGTTGCTTAATTTCGGTGATCCTGCGGGAACCGATGTTTCAACATGATGTGTTCGTAAGCCTCTTCAATTTGACATGACCCCCAATGAAAGAAAAAGAAAAAAAAATCAACCATACACTAATAAATAGTGAATAAATTATTTTTTAACTCAATATAAAGATAAGGAAACAAGAAAATATGCAAGCAATAGCTAGTATCTTCTGATGAGTGTACGGAGCTATTTCTGGAAGGTCTGTCTACGAAACTCTGGAGTCGAGATGCTGAATATAAAATCAATCAGCTAAGTGACAAATTTTATTTTTGTATTAATCATATATATATATATATATATATATATATATATATATATATATATATAATTGTTAAGTCTGCTGTTAGGAAAGTTGTTTCACTGTGCTTGGTTAGGCAATATTTCTTGCCAGAATATCTGATACATTTATAAAGCTGCCATTCATTCATGTATTGTATATTGCTGCCACGTGTGCTCTGGTACTTATGTATTCAGATATTCTTGATAAAAAAAAACAGACGTGTCCTCAATATTATTGGTCTTACTTGCCAATCTAATGGTGCGCTTAAATTTGTGCCGTGAAGATAACAAGAGTAATAAATAATGTTTAAATACAAAAGGGAATACAGCAGGGAATAGGTAAGACTGGCCTTTAATCTGTTTTATCTTAAATTTAGCCACGATTACTGATCCAAACATGCCAGCATTCTTTACACCAAAACAACATATTCCTTTTTGCTATTATTACTACAGCCACCAGAAAAACTCAAATCTCTATGTAGAGCTAACTATTTCCCATACGTACAATCTGTCGTTTGGGGTGTGGAATAAAATAACAACATTTTAAAATGAAACCCCAATGAATATTTACAATGAATAAAATTTATAAACAAAAAAAAATAAACAAAATAGTGTTCGTAATACCCCTTACAATAAACAATACTTAAATGTGACAGAAATATCAGTTAACTGGACGAAACTGGACGAGATTAGGTAATTAATAACAGTCGTTCGATCAATCATTCAATCAAACACACACTCATACAAACACAAAAAACAAATACGAAAAACACACTGGAAATGTGCTCCGCATCTACCAGAGAACTAACATCTCTGTAATCTAACGGTGTGGTGGTGAATTAAACTAAAGAAAGTGGGATAAAAGATTGAGTATACATTCCTTAGCGAAGTTAACTTGACGGAAGACACTAAGGATTAAAACAAACCTAAACTAATCTACTTTGGGCGGGGCTACCAAGAAGGAGACTTCATTAGAACAGTTGTCTGGAAAATATTTATAGAAAAGACAGAGGGAAGCCACCTCATGGCAGTGGGGAAAATGACTGACGTCGAGATGCCAGGGCCGGTTCTATAACATTAGAAACCCTCCTATGGATTTTGTCGAGAAGAATGAGATATATTACAGAAGCACCTGACCAGATATGGCAGCTATATCCGATACTCGGTTGAATGGTAGATTTATAAATGTCCAAAATGAATGATGTGAAAGCAAGATGGCGCAGTGTGTCCCCTTTTTTTGGTGGGGTTATCATTGTCCAGCTATTAAGCTATTAGTAAATAATTATTTCATTATCATAAATACCTTGTTGGGAACTGATGTTTTCGGGGAAGGTCGTTGATGAAGATAAGAAACAAGAAACAGGGGCGACTCTCGCATTTAGGTAAAAGAATTTGGATGCATGACGCGTCAAATCTGTTGACCATGTTCACCCTAGTCTATGAATATAGAATACAGCGCAGTACGTAATCTGTTCAATGAAACAGCGTTAATGATTAATATTCACGAGTCAGACACTCTACTGAATCTGACTATATCGCCAATACCAGCAGCAGCTGTTCTGTAATTCTTCAGTCTTCGATATCAAAGGTTGGCAGTGATATTTAGTCATCCCCCCACGAGGGTTACATGTAGCACAAGGCCGGGATTAACGTGGGATCTCCGAGCCCGTAGGCTCGGCCAAAAATATTCCCTATTCGAACGCGTATAAACGGGTCCAAGGACAGTCAACCTCCCTGAACAAGACTCTGCCCTTTGGCGGAGCCTCGTCCGGGTTATCAAAGGCTGGCAGTGAATATTAGGGAAAAACATGGCCGCCTTTACACACGTCGCATTGAATATTTTGAGCCTTCTGATTGGTTAACCTTTCTATTAGTGAACTATAAAATGAGTCAGCTCATTTTGGCTGGCTCACTAGTACACCAGGGTACCCAAAAATTCCAACAAAATCGATCTCCATTAAATGATTAGAACGATTGGATTAAGCTTCAACCAGAGAAACCGGACACCTTGATGTTGCGAAGAAGGTCAGCATGCCACATCCTGTCAAACACCTTCCAGATATCTAAAGCCACAGCCAGAGCCTCGTCGTTCTTATCTAAATCCTGACATAAAAAGTTCAGTAATAAGTGTTAATACATGAAAGAAATCAAACTAAATGCTGAATTAGGCTAATAGTTTCTAGTTGCTGGGAGTTGAAACATGAATTTTAATTTTAATTTGAATTCAGAGTTTTCCCCTTCTATTAGACCGGTTACCAACCAAGGCTAAAGAACTCATTCTACCCTACTTTTTAAATCATAGCTGCGGATCAGGGAGAATAAATATATTTATTGATTAGTTGATTCGCTTTCAACGTTATTTTCAGTGGATACCCGTATCTAAGTAGACGCTCCGATTTTTGAAACTTAATTGAATGATTGATTCGTTTGTTTTGGTCTATCAGTCATTGCAGTTTATTTGAAGGCAGAAAATATTTTTAGATTCTAAGATTCTTTTTTATTTGGATATTAATGATTTAGTGAAGCATGTGTTGCTAATTAACCCATATTTATGAGGGAAAAACGTATACTCATACCTTTCCGAAGTGTATATATAAGTAACGTGCCCAAGTCGAAATCGAACCGAGTTATTCGATTAACAATTTCGAGCCATTATCCAGTACACCACCTGCTCATGCTAACTTACACCACCTAAGATTCCCAAGTGGTCAGCCATCAAGGTCTTGATCCGTTTTGACGTTGCTTAAATTCGTTGATCGCCCGGGAAACCGTGTTTGAACGTCACGTGGCTGTAAAAAGGTCCTTTCCCAAAGGCTCCGTAGGCGAATTTAACAGGCTAGACCAGAATTCGAACTTGGCTCGACGATTTCACTTTCTGTGCCTATAATTTATACGAGAATGCAATTAAGAAGAACATTCTCATATGAAGACACAATATTCTGAAGGCAATGACCCATAGTGAACGATATTTAATTATGTGAATATCTCTTTGGAACTAATTAGATTGTCATATATTCGGCGCTAATGAAATGTTTAATTATTAAATCGACTGATTAATTAGAAGGAATGTCTCATGTACCACGGTAGGCAATGAGAACAAAGTTAGACCGTGATCAAAACCAGTTCAGTGGGGGTCTCATGCGGGGTAACAGACGTAAGAGGACTATAGTACCCTTATATGAGTCTACCTGATTTTTTAATATTTAATTTTACCCACTACAAGGCGTGAAAGTCAGTCGACTTACATTGTTACACCTAAAATGTTAAATATGAATGATGTATCTAATGTGAATAAAAGAGGGGGTGGTAGGAAGTCAATATTAGGAGGATAAGGAAGATAGATAAGGTTTAGACTGGTTTTGGAAAATTTAATATTGTAGTATTCAAGGAATCATCCTCGATACTTGTGGAAAAACTGCCGGAGTGGAAGTGGCATGGCGTATCAATATCCGAGCTCTTCTGAACATTTGCAATGGAATGACGACAGAACATCGATAGGTTTGCAACTTGACATCCTTGGGAAGATGGCCGCGGTAGAGTGATATTAACTGTGCTTTTCATGCCATGCTCCTTAAGGACGTAAACCTTCATGACATGTTATAGAGCCCTTTTAATTATAATGCAGGTATTACCATACGTTCTTGGGAAAGTTTACGGAATATATTCTCATTGCCTTCTACGTGGCGTCCTAGGTATAACGATAAACTGCATCTGCGTACTGGGGATGACGATAAACTACGTCCAACAACAAGGCTTCAGATAATGCTTTCGGAAAAATAATGTTGCCAGCTATACGTTTTTGAAACAATAATGTTGCCAGCTATACGTTTTTGAAACAGTAATGTTGTCATCTATACGTTTTTTGGAAAAAAAAATGTTGCCAGCTATACGTATTTGAAACAATAATGTTGCCAGCTATATGTTTTTTGGAAAAAATAATGTTGCCAGCTATACGTTTTTGAAACAATAATGTTGCCAGGTATGCGTTCTTGAAACAATAATGTTGCCAGCTATACGTTTTTGGAAAAATAATATTGCCAGCTATATGTTTAATAGTACTGTATATTTAATATATGTATAGGTATATGTGTATGTATGTATATGTGTATATATATATATATATATATATATATATATATATATATATATATATGTGTGTGTGTGTATATATATATATATATATATATATATATATATATATATATATATATATATATATATATATACCTTAATTTGGCATTAAATGACCCACAGTGGTTGATATGCCATAAAACTCAACCAACCAACCAACCAACCTTCTACATTGTTAGGAATTTAGAGGTTTTCTTCATTTCCAATGGATGACATTCAAGTTTCTTCTTCTTCTTCTTCTTCTTCTTCTACTACTACTACTACTACTACTCTTTTTCTTTACTTCTTCTACTTTTCTTTTTCTTTTCTTCTTTTCTTCTGCTTCTTTTCTTCTACTTTTTTCTTCTTTTTTCTTCTTTATTTTCTAGTTCATTTCTTCCTTTATTTTTCTTCTTTTCTTCTTCTTTTCTTCACTTTTCTACTTTTTCTTTTCTTCTTTCCGTCTACTTTTCTTCTTCTCCTTTTAGTTGTCTTCATCTTTTCTTCTTTTTCTTCCTCTTCTTCCTTCCTTCTACTTCTTCTTCTATGAGCCGTGTCGCTTCAAAACGTTGGCAATCATGGCACTCTATAATTTCCTGTCTTTTTATCGTTCTTAATTTAATTTCATCCTTTTCCTTTCTCTTCTAAACATTGTTCCGGCATCCATTTATGCAAATTCATTAGCCACACGGAAGAAAATAAAAAGAAACAATAACAACAACAACAATAATTTTAGTAATAATAATAATATTTTTTCTTTTTTGCTTCTTTTGGCCCATGTCTTAAAGAAAAAGAAAACTGTATCCATGAGTACAGCCCACACCTTACGAAGGGTTTCATGTGTGTAAAATATGTGTGATTTTAGGTTTTTTTTCTTCTCAAAAAATGTTCAGTGGAAAATATCATGATGACATTTCTGACCTTAGGTCTCTGGTTGGGACCCGCAAGGAAATGAGTAGACTCCAGAAATCAAAGAAAATAATAATAATAATAATAATAATAATAATAATAATATTGGAACTAACCTGAAAGGCAGGATTTGTGGAAAATATTATCAAACTGTCGACCATATTATCTCAGGATGTTCGAAACTGGCAAAACATTAATATACCCAGAGACATGACAAGGTAGAGAAAATATGTGCACTGGAAGATAGGCAAGAAGCACAAAATCGAAACCACTGAGAGAGGCTATGGGTATCAATCAAACACAGTCACCCAAAATAACGATTTAACTATTCTCTGAGACATGCCAATTTAAACAGACAAGGAAATAAAAGCAAATAGACCTGATATTATCATATCAGACGTACCATCTGAGAGAAACGCCTTCATGAAAATTACCAATAAATTTTCCAAATACAAGGATCTGAAGATCGAGATTAACAGGATATGGAGAATGAAGACTGAGATTGTACCAAAAGTACACCCTGGGCCTCGTGAGAAAAGGAATGGACAATTTTACTAACAGTGTCCTTGGTAACATTAACGTACAAGTTGTCCAAGTGATTTCTTATACGATGAATATCTCATATACTAAGTGCTATAAATTAAATAATAATTCTCCTTTAGGGCATAAGAACCATAGTTTGGACCCGGCTCAACAGGATACAAAGCAGGAAACATAATGCACAAAAAACAAAACAAAACAAAAACAAAAAAACAACAACAACAATAATAATAATAATAATAATAATAATAATAAGGCCAACCGCCCAGATATTGTTATTAAAGACCACAAACAAAAACAGTGCCTCCTTATTGATATGGCAGTCCCTGCTGACTGCAATGTATCTTTGAAGATATTCAAAAAGCTGTCAAAATACAAGGAACTTGAAATAGAAATCTTGAAAATGTGGTATATGGGAACATCAACAATGCCTGTTGTAGTCGGAGCCCTAGGACTAGTTGTAAAAGATTGCAGTAGACTAATTGAAGAGATTCTTGGAAGTCCATGCCTCAAGGAAATACAAAAAATTGTTCTGACAAGTACAGCCCTCACTTTACGAAGGGCTTTATCTATGTATTTTTTTTTTGTCAGTGGAAAGTAAAAATCGAACATCTCCAAGATAACAATAATTTGATACTGTCTTGATGTATTCAATTATTTCACTGTTTTCTTTGAGTTAAAAATACGTATTCAGTACTTTTATAAGCGTATATTCGATATTTTTTTTAAATTAAACAAACGGCTGAAGCTAGGAATACTGGAAAGCTTTTATGAATCTACGTTTGATATTTTTAATTTAATTCGTACGTGACATCTCCTGAAGTTATTTTTGAGGAACAAATATCTATAATTACATGTAATTTATTTTAGAAAGCACAGAGTTTAGTCTGCTCGGAGAATTTCGACTAAATAAAAAAAAAAAGAATTAAAAAAACTAGACAAGTTTAGAAACAAAACTATTACATTTTTTCATTGTTCAGAACAAAAACGACATTTTATTTTTTGGAACGCTATTATACTAATTCAATTTTTGTCCATTTTTGAATGTCAAAAAAGCAAAAAAAAAAACTAAAATTTCACCACTTTTAGGCATCCAATCCGAGATCACCGCCAGTCAATCAATAGTCGGCTGTTCGTTTCCGAGTATGTCACCCTGATCGAGGGGCTAGCTAATCCCCGTCGGAGATACATGTATACCTTCACTATCCACAGAATCAATTTGCGGTTTTTACAGCAGCTCTGCTAAGAGGACCTTATCCAGATAAATATATTTCTTCTCCAGACAAAAATATTATTTGGAACGTTCTGTTTCTAAAACAAATGATGTTTACACGCGTGGTCATGTGTTTAGTAAAGATCACCAATCCTTTAAACGAAACGTTACAAAATTGAAGAAACATTGCACTTAATTATTGTTTATCTATGTGGTTATTTGTCTTACGGCAAAAATCCTATTCGGGAAAGTTTCCTACGGCGAAAATTTCTGAGGTAGGTTTTCCCACGGCAAAAATTTTCTGCGAGAATTTTCCCGGTACGTCATAAAGTCTAGGCACCAAAGATGAAAGTCATTTATTTGAAAATAAAAAAAATGTGGCACAAGGCCAAAACGAGGATTGGGGAATCTGTCTGATAATAAACATAGCTAGCCACAATTACTGACCCAACCCTATCACAGAATTGCTTTCACCAAAGCAGCACATAGTTATTTACCATTCTTGCTCCATCATCATAATACAAGTTTCTGTGAAGTGCTAACTAGTTCCCATTTTTGCAATTTGTTTGTACGGACGCTGGGAATAAAAGTAACTACTTTTGAAAATGAAACAATAATGAATATTTACAAAAGATGAAAATATTAATATTAGGTTGTTGCAAAAATAATGACGTAATAATGTCGTTTTTTGACGTATTTTTAACGCCAAAAAACGACATTATTACGTCATTATTTTTGCACCAACCTAATAGAAAAGGCACAGCGAAGTTACGTTAGGGAAAGTGGCTGAAGCCGTGATACCAAGGCAGGACCGATAACGTTACCAACTAATTGAACAATTAACAATGGTGCTGTCATAGCCGGAATGACACTTTTCTAAAGCGACCAGTTTCTACTCACCCCCCTCCACATATATATATATATATATACATATATCGAAAACCCTGATATTAACAATACTTTGGTCTGTTGCTTATATATTAGGTTGGTGCAAAAATAATGACGTAATAATATCGTTTTTTGAGGTTAAATAATACGTCAAAAACGACATTATTAGGTCATTATTTTTGCACCAACCTAATAGATATATAATAGGGATCTTGTGTCGTACTGTTCTTTGTATTCGGCTCTTGCAAAATGAATGATTGATTCTGCAGAAGCCCTCACCACTAACAAAATGATACGTGTGAGAAGTTTGGCTGTTAGTTCTAAGAACTGAGCTTCTGGTCCCTGATGCGTCGAAAACGACGGGAGACTCCAGTATATATATATATATATATATATATATATATATATATATATATATATATATATATATATCACGACCTATATATATATATAAAAGGCAGGATGTGTGTGTGTGTATGTGTAACGAATGCACGGCCGCAATTTTCGACGGATATGTACCAAAATTTACATGTACATGCTCCAAGTTAGCAGAAAGGCCAATACCGACTTTTCATTTCCCAACTTCCATTGATAGTGAAAATAATCGATTGTTTCATGCTTCTACAGCAGTTTTCATGTAGTTTGCGGCCATTTTCTATTGGCCAGAATGAGAGCCTATAGCTGGCTGCCACCAATAGGCAGGAAGATTCTATTGGCTAGCGTGAGCGCCAACAGCTGGCTGACACGAATGTTAACTAGCATGCTAGCATGCCAAAAAAAAAATCTATAGCTGCATTCGTCAGAAGTGGGAAAAATTTAAATCTGCATGGCACTTTATTCCAATTGGCTCATTCGCTTGCTTAAACTCAACGTTGATTCTGATTCCGCCCGTGTTCTAAATATATCTATTATATAACTGATATACAAGAGTTCAACATATTATCTAAGATTTTGCTATTTCCTACAGCTTTGAAATATCTCTTCCACGGGCGGTGGGACTTCATAATGGACTCCAAAAGAAGCATACTTCACCAGTCAATGACTCATCGTTGCAGCTCAATAGAAAATTCCGATTGCATTTTGGAAAGCAACAGACAACATCCCGAAAGGTGATGCAAACTTTCGTGAGACAGACAATGACAACTGTGTTTGAAATGAGAGAGCGAGCTTGCGGGTGTTCTCTTCGTGCTGGTGACCATCTCAAGGATGTTATATTCAATTCTTATATAATAAACTGGACTTTTGGTTATCAGTTATTTAATAAATATATTTGCTACTCTTATTTTTATAATGTAATTTAGTTGCATTTAAAATATTCCTCATTATTATGTAACATCCTGTGTATTAAAGGACCTACCTCAATTAAATAAAATACACTAATCTAGAAAGTGTTATATATTCTCTGTTTTGTTCAAGTAATTTCGACGATCTCAGTCATTATCAAAAACTGGGTTTTGTCAGTATGATAGATAAGATTAAATAGTCAACATTCTGCTGTTTTAGATCAATGGAATTAGTATACGGTTCGGTTCACAATGACGGCATATATATATATATATATATATATATATATATATATATATATATATATATAACGTCATCTACAGACAGACTGTTTCGCTGTTTCACAGCTCATCAGTGTAACTAGTCATAAGTGTGGTTGCCTCTAGCTAGGATCGAAACCCGACTGAATTGGTGTCTACCACTAAGCCGTCGGCGAACGGCAGGGATGTAGGGGGTTTCTTAGCGTATTTATTTTTAGAAACACGCCCACTGACCGACAGTGACTCAATTTGCTATGCGAAGAGTCTCGCTATATTAGCTATAATAGTCACTGTTTACAAACCCATACGTACTCCCTAGAGAGCTCAACTGGAATTAATTTTTATTTCAGGGGCCAATATATATATATATATATATATATATATATATATATATATATATATATATATATATATATAATCGCTATCCATTCCACCGTGCCTTACTGAAATCACGTGACTGATAAATAGTGTTACACACAAACTTATACAGAGTTTGCGATATGCTTGACATGGCAGAGTCGATTAACTTCTATACCATGTGCGGATTTTTCTTGTTTCTGCTTTAAGCCAGACACTCCTCCCAATAAGATTATATTCTCAAAATTCTGTTGTTTTAGATCTCCTGAATTTGTATATGCATCGGTTAAAAATGACAGAACATTTATAAGTGTTTTTTTTTTATTACTAAAGAAACCTTGAAAAAAAATACCTAGAGTTGCCTTGCTATAAAGATCAAAAAATGTCTCTTCCTTGTTTTATGCCCCCTTTTCTCTTGTGTACTTGCTCAATTCGTTTTATATCCGAATGCAGGCGATAAACTTCTCGAATATTCTAATGTGATCTATAAAGAGGCGAAATATTAATGAGATTAATTAAATTGTGACTTTGTCAAAATGAATTACGTTGCGGTGAGATATGCAGCTGTGGGCCCGTATTTCAATTATCTTTTTGTACGAGTAGTGAACATCATAGAAAAGAGAGGCGTAGCACACTGTTTTTGTTCGGTCTTGGATCGAGTCGGATTTTTGGGACCAGTATACAAATATTGTTCTGTTTATAAGTTTTGTTTGAAAGCGAATTAGATATCTTTTCACATACTGTGGGCTTCCTTCTTATACTGTTAAACATCACAACGCATAGAGTTGATTTGACTACTTTTATTGACCATAATACATAGTGAAGGAAAGAATAGTTGTGTGAAAACATCAAATTTTGAGAAGTTTAGGACCCATGTATTCGTTAAGAGGCAAAAATCTCACCGAAAAGAATTGTGGGAGAAACTTCTTTTATAAAGAAATTCCTTGCCTTTCCGAAACTGATAATTTATTATACGCAACAATTCACGCCCGAATAATAATAATAAGACCTTTCCTTTACATCTACTTTAATAAACGAAATACTTTTCTTTTTTCATCTACTTTTCTTTTATGATTAACGATGTCGGGAATTATAAACTTAGCCCAGTATGATACTTACGTGCGACAGTCCACTGAATTTACAATTTCTTTAAAAAAATATTTCTGCACAAGGAAGGCAATAATGTCACTAAGACACAAGGGGTTATTGCGTTTGAAAGAATATGATTGGTTTAGTTTGGTTTGTTTTGTTTTACAGCATATCAACTTTAATGGTTTATTTAATGTCGACAAGAATTTTAGGATAGGTTTGCATGAATAGAATATATATTCTTTGTAAGAAATTATTTTGTAGATCAGGTTTCACTGACGTATTTTTGTAAAGAGATTTTTTGTCGAGAGTCTGATTTGGTTTGTTTTACGGTATATCAACCCCAACCGGTTATTTAATACCAAGTCTTTTTTTATTGTTAGTAATAATTTTTTTCCAAAATTTTTTCTGGTAATATTTTTTTCAGAAATGTATTACTAGTGTTATCTTTTTTCAAAAATATATCTCTAGTAATGTATTACTGGTGATAATTTTTCTTGAAAAAATTATTGCTGGTAATAATTTTTTTACAAAAATGTATTGCTACGGAGATCGGTTGCGTATACGAAGAAAGGTTATGCCGAATTAAGGTGTCGAATAAAGATAAATTAAATTTATTATTTTTAAATTTATATATCTTTCGCGTACATAGGACGGCCAAATGCCCTCCTCAGGAGCTAGTCGAAAGTCAACACGAAGTGCGGCTTCTATTCTATAATAGTTAAAAATAAATCCATTTTGTTTATTTTTAGTATTCATAATTAAAGTTAAACTATGCACATATAAACATAATATTTAAATATAATTTATGATCACGGATTCATTGATATCATTTTATCTTAAAATCCGAAAGAAAATTTGTTATAGCCTTATGGATTTGATGTTCAGAAATTGTTAAAAAATAAGTAGCCAAATTTGGATTAAATTAAATTCGATTTCCCTATGGAGTGACACGTGACACAAAAAATAAAAATATGAATACCATTAAAAGTTTTGGCTACGTTAAAAGCGCTGATTCAGCATGCAGTGTAGAGAGATGCGTAATAGACAGATTCACAACGAAACTGTAAATTTGAATTTGAATTTTAAATATCTTCTGTGAATGTTAGTCAGGTTACTACTGGAAACCTGCTCACAACATATAAATATTTTATGATGCTTAGTGAAAGAGAAAATGACATAGATTTAAAGAAAATAGGATTCAAATTTTGGCTGGGTTAAAAGATCTAGGTCTTTAACTTCAGTCTGCAAGATATAGACATGCAAAGACAGGTGCATAAAAGATAGATGTGAATTATTAGATATGTTTGATTTTTTTAAATACATTTTCGCTGTGTTAAAGGTGTAAAATTCAGCTTACATCGTATAGGCATCTATAATGGATAGACAAATACAGCAAGACTGCTGTAAATTTGAATAAAAGCTTTCAACGAATTTTATGTGGGTTAAAAGAACTTAAGTCTGGGGGCCTTTTCGCAGGATATATAAAATGGAGAGAGGAAAGCGGAAATAACTAAAATTGAAGAAATATTTAATTAGCATTTGGGTTAAAAGATCTGGTTCGGTGTCTTCAGCCTAAAGAATATAATCATGTACACTAGATAGACAAAATAAAAAAAAGAACAGTAAATGTATTTTTTTTATCTTATAAATTTTGATTGAGTTAAAGTATCTTGCGTTGGTAGTCCTTCAAACGAGATATAGAGTTGTATGATCAAGAGACATGACAATGAACGCGAATGAAGGCCAATGTGAAGAAATATTTTATTCAAATTTTGGGTGACTTAAATGACTAAGCTTATAGAATTTAATCTTTAGATTAGTTTGGAGATCAAGCATTTTAGATTTAGTCTCCAGGATATAGACATAGGTAATAAACCGACACAAAAAAACTTTAGATACTGATTTTCTTTGAAATTTTTGACTGGCTTAAACGAATTGACTCCTGGGAGTCGGCTTACAGCATATAGACATCTACAATGAATAAAGAGAAGCACACAATAATTATAAATTTAAATAAAAACTTCCAACGCATTTTAAATGGGTTAAAAGGATTTAAAGCTAGAGCCCTGTTCACAATATATAGACAAGTACAATGGATGGTGAGAAACGCAAGTAACTGAATTTGAAGAAACATTTGATTCGACTTTTGGTGTGGTTCGGTTGCTTCATCCTAGATAATATAGGTCTGTACACGGGCTAGATAAATTTACAAAATGAGCTAGTCTTCGGTATGACGATAAACTACATCCGGCAGCAAGGCCTCTGATCTGGTGGTTGTGAATAGCGTGAAATCATGTCTTAAATGCTGTTTTCCAGGTTAACCCAGACCTTGTGTGGTAGCAACTGTTACGGTCACTGCTATGTGGATACAGTGAACCACTATACAAAAACAAAATAATATGAAATTATAAAAATACATTTTTATATTAAAATAACCAATATATTTTAAAAGCAAAATGACGGGAATAGTTCTTATATTAGAAATATCAACAATACGTATCTGTAGTAAAATGACTAAAATAGATTTTATCTGTAGTTGAAGGTAGACAACGGCGTTCAAAATATATATGTATTGCAAGTAATTTCACTGCGAAAAGGTATTATTGGTCATTTTTTATGAACATGTATTGTTGGTAATTTTACCATAAATATGTATTTTTTTTAATTTTTAGTGTTGTATTGATTGCGATTTTCCTATAAAACGTATTATTTACACTGTTCGGACTGTTTTCCTCAACTTTATTGTGATATTCACGACATTTCGACCATTGTACGCTCCATCTTTCTTCGGGTAATATATGTTGGAATTTCGAAGCGATATCTTTAGTCCACGGGGGTAGATTATTGTAGGTTCATGCGCTGTGCTTTTTCTTGGTATCTTAGTTTCAGATAATTCCGTGAATACGGCTAGAGCATACAACGGCCGAAACGTTTTGAATATGACAATAAAGGTGAAGACAACAGTCCGAAATATGTAAATAGTGACAATACGTCATCTCTGAAATGCCGACAAATGATAAAATGTATTGGTGCTTATTTTAATATAAAAATGTATTGTTGGTAATTTCATAATAACATTGTACTCTTGATTTTTCTTTAGGGGTTCAAGATATGCCCACAGTTGGGACCCTAACCGGGATTAGGATGGACCTCTGAGCAACTGCAATTAAGAGCTGCTTCAAAGCTTTTCAAAACCATCTATCTCCTGATTTAAAGGACTTGCTACCAGATGTAGTTTATCGTCATACCCAGGATAGTCCAAAAGCAAGATCTAGATATATAAAATGGAAAGAAAAGGACATAAAACGTTGATGTGAATTATTATATATTATTGTTTTTTTCAAAATAAATTTTATCTGTGTTAAATGTGCTAATCTCTAGGTGAATGATTACAACATATAGACATATACATTGGACAGATGCAAAAAAAGATTATAAATCTTAATAAAGGTTTTCTACGAATTTTACCTAGGTTAAAAGATCTTAAGGCAGGTGGCCTATTCACAAGATATAGACAATGGATAGAGAGAAACGCAAATAAATGAACTTGAAGAAACATTTGATTTTAATTTGGGTTTGTTTCGATTGCTTCAGCGTAGAGGATATAAACGTATACAAAGGATAGACAAAATCACAAAACGAGAAGAGAATATGAAAAATATATATTATTTTTTACGAATTTTGATTGAGTTAAAACGTCTTGGAACAGGTGACCTTTCTACAAGATATAGATATGTATGAAGAATAGAAAGGAACGCATATTAGTGTAAATTAGAAAAAAAATATTTTATTCAAATTTTGGGTGGCTCAAAATATCAAGCTTTTAAATTTAACCTCCAGTTTATAGACATGTACAATGATAGACAAACACACACACAGAGACACACATAAATTATATATGACTTTTCTATGAAAGATTCGGTTGGCTTAAACGAGTTGACCGAGACGTCGACTTTCAAGATAATAGCAAGCACAATAGACAGACAAATAGTTATAATAATAATAAATGTAAATTAAATTTTTCTATCAATAACGTATTATCATGCATGGTCGATATAGAAAAAAAACAGCTATAAATTAGAAAAAAAAACAAAACATTTTGTTAGTGATTTTCTAAGCGCAGCTGAGAAAAGACACAAAGCCGAAAGCATGGGGCATCCCATGAAGATCGAACTCACTACTCAGTCGTAATTGTTCTAACGAGGAAAGCTTGCTAACCTTTACACCACGTCGATGTGCGCCAAGCGATTTCCTAACCGTAGCTTTGATGTGGCACAAGGCCGAAAATATTGGGCACCCAGGAGTTATATTTTTGTCGGTTTTAGTCTGTAGCAAAGTATATTTATTGTGCATATGCAGGTCAAAATGGTTGATGGGGTGGGATGGTTTTCACTAGTCCCCGTAAAATCTAGCTAGTCTCACTCTTTGACTCGTCCTGACATATAAGAATTCATTCAATAAAACATCACATTAGAGCAATGACGACAGAGTGGTGAGTACCATCCTACCAAGGTACTCTATATTTCCGGCCTTGTGCCACATCTAAGCTACGCTTATAAAATAATCATTAAGAAATCACATTTACTCTTAGAAGTCGCACAGCAGTCAATAAAATGTCTCATTTGCTCGAGTTAAAATCCTAAAGAAAAATGTTTTTTTTTATAAAGACTTTGTCCAATGAAGGAATACATACAGGATGTTGCAGCACAATCCGACACTTGACAAAAAGAAAACGAAATGCAGATACCCGACAGTTTGACAGCTAACTAACGTTTTTCTCTCCAACATTTTCCAGGATGGAATGTGAACACAGAGCAGCGGTAGTAGTTTCTTTTCGCGTCGGGAAGAAGCCTGTGGAAGTGATGGTCTGGTTTGGGTTCAAGAGGACCATGATCATGGACATTTAGAGGAAGTGGAAGGCGTGTGAAAGCAGGGACGAGTTTACAGCCAAACGAAAGGCCCACAACGTTTGTTCTTCGACCGTTACAATGATGGAAGCCAGAGCTACGCCAAGATCGCCGCTGACATGGGCTGTCACAAGTCGACAATCTGCCGAACGATCAAGGACATTGGCTACTTCTCCTACCGCAAGTCTCACCACATGCTCATCACTAATGCCTCCAAGGAGTCGAGGAAGATCAAAGCGGCGGCTTTGCTGATCGAGCTTAAGCAGGGTTCCGCCGAGATGTTGAGGTTCTTCTATAATGAAAAGAATTACATTCATGACGAGCCGAGAAACAGGTAGAACGACAGGTGGATCTGAAAAGACATCGCGGAGGTTCCCGTCGTGAAGCATACGAAGTTTCCCTCCTCCATCATGGACCTTGTCGTCATCTCCAGCGAGGGGGACGTCATGCCTCCGTTCTTCTTTCAAAAGGGCCTGAGAGACCCGCTGAGATCTACCAGGAGGTGCTGAGGAGCGTGATGAAGCCCTGGATGGACGAGATCGCCGCCGGACGACCCTACGTCTTCCAGCAGAACTCCGCTCCTGTACACAAAGCCAAGATGACCCCGACATGGCTGTTCAACAATGTTCCTTGTTACGGTTTTTTGTGTATATATATATATATATATATATATATATATATATATATATAACTAGTGAGACAATCCAAATGACTCAACTTCCTTTATAGTCTACCAATAGAAGCTTAACCAATCAGAAGCCGCAGAACATTGTATTCGTCGTGTATAAAGGCGGCCATCTTTGTTTACCCTACCGGAAGGACCAGTGCTAACTTGACAGGCGAAGATGATAGAAGGAAGAACTACGCTCTGCTAAGATATCCACTGCGAACCTGAACTACGCTTTCCTAAATATTCTCCGAAATATTCACTACCAACCTCTGGATTCTATACTCGAAGAAGACCGTCATGAAAATGTCTAACATTCCTCACCACTGGTCGACCGAACTGTGGCCGCCCTCCTCACCCGACTCCAACCCCTTTGACTATTTCTTCTGGGGCGTGATCGAAGCCAAGACCAACAAGCACGCCCACAACACGGCCCACTCTCTGAAGGCTGTCATCGTGGAGGCGTTCGCCGCCATGGACAGGGACATGGTCGCCAAAGGGTGTGACTGATTTCGAGCCCGCCTTGAGATAGTCGTCGCTTCCGGCGCCGGTTGCATTGAAAAATAATAGTAATAGTATGTAACTCTAACTGTTGCTAAATGAACTATACAACATTTTTTTATTGCCTATTTCGTTTTCTTTTTGTCAAGTGTTGGATTTTGCTGCAACACGTTGTACAAGACAAGAAAATTATGGTAGTATTTAAACCCTTTCCAGAAAGAGTAAATTGTGACAGAAATATCAGGTAACTGTGCGAAACAATGCAAGACTCAAAACGAAAAAGAAATTCAAAAAATTTCTCACACCAACCAGTAATTCATCGAGTCATACCAACTGTACCAACGGGCCTCGCTGACGAAGAAGAAACTGAATAGACTCGATATAGCGCCACTACTCACAAATTACGGTGTGATACTCATCCAACAGATTGTGGCTCAAGAGCCACAACTTTCCTTTCCCTCAAAATTCTCTATCGCAGAGCATTAGCTTGGTAAAGCATGGATATACAAGTAATATGTAATAACGGCCGTTTATGAATACTTGAACGAGTATCACCACGGAATTTGTGAGTAGCAGCGCTATATCGAGTCTATATCTTGTATCGAAACGGTTCGGTTTCGAATCTTGGTTGTGGATGAACACTTCTGTTAAGTCTTCTGGGGCACCTCGAGGCGGTGTAATGGTTAGCAAGCTTGTCTCGCTAAAACAATTACGACTGAATAGTGGGTTCGATTCTCACTGGGTGCCCCATACTTTCGGCCTTGTGCCACATCTAAGCCGGGCTTAGAAAATCACTTCTGTTGAGTCCTAAAATAGGACGAAACGGCTGCTAAATACTTTCTGCATTCTGTTGAGGATACTTCTAGATTCGAAGAATTATTACAATGATATATATATATAAATATAAATATATATATATATATATATATATATATATATATATATATGTGTGTGTGTGTTTGTGTGTGTGTACAGGTACGAGAACGAATAAAGGACACTTCCCAACAAATTTAACTTACAAAGGGGCTCAATAAATAGTAGAGCAATATTTGTTTTTTAAGATATTACAACAAAAACCTGTTAGAATCGCTGCAGAATTGCAGTCGTGTTTCAAAACATAACAATGTGTCACCTCAGGCGATTGTAAATTAATGGCGAGTGACCGATTACTTTGGTTTCAAAAGCAAAATACATCCTCATTTTAGAAAAATGAAATAAATAAAATAAAACAAAAAAATAAAAGCTTGAAGGTTTTACCTTGATCAACCAATCTAATATGACCTATGTTAAATTCAAACTAAGCGAAAAAGAAAAAAATAGAAATGATAATCTTACATAATCTCATAGCCGAGATTTGACATCTAACAGCAGCCAGACATTAACTTAAAGACTGATACAAATGACTAAAATAAGTGTACACATGTCAGTCGCCTCTCATCATACTTATTATAAAACCCAGGTTGTGTGTGTGTGTCTGTTTCGTTTATATATTGGATCGGATTTTCTACATTTTTGAACCGATTTCAACAAAACCTTACAGGACTACGTACAATTACCTTGCGGTTGTTCTGAAAGCACTAAAAATTGGAAAAACAATAGTTTTTGCACAAAATCAATTTGAAAACACGATTAAGAGGCATCGCTGTCGAGAATGAAAGGGGGACAACTTATATCGAGTTATACTTATTATAAAACCCAGGTTGTTTGTTTGTGTTTGTGTGTGTGTGTGTGTGAGTTCGTTTATATCTGGGATCGGATTTCCTACATTTTTCAACCGATTTCAACAAAACTTCACTTTTTTTGGCAGGTAGTGTTTCTTATTGTCTTACACACATTTTTCATTATTTTTACATTCAGAACGCTTTCAAAAATTGCATTTACAAGACAATTGTTTATAATAAAATTCTATTCAATCGGTAAACTCATAACGATTGAAAACAATGTTTTTGTTTGAGTTTGGGTTTGACCAATTCGTAAAAAAAAAAAACAAACAAAAAAACAAACAAACATAAAACAAAAACTAATTAAGACATATGTGTCCGTCAACCTTAATCAATAATCTTTGTCAATTTTATTTTTCAGTCTTTATGATGGTCGATACTTGATCTATCTCTTACTGTTACATGCCCGGGCCACGCCGGGCTCTACTGCTAGTAAGAAATAAAAGCGGAGGCGGGGGTAACGAGGTAATTTAACCGAATGCCCAATTATAATCTCTAGACATACAGAAATATTTAGTAAATTATATGCAACAACTAAATAAAAATCATCTATGTAAGATGCTAATAATATCAAACAATCAATATAAAATGTCAAAGAATACTAACTAAATACCAATGCATCCCTCTAAGATGGTTATAATAATGACACATTAAAACTAAGTTATAGCTGCACCAATAATCTTGAGAAGATTATAAAGTTACACAATAATAAAATTTTAAACCAATTTAATAATCTCGATCATAATGCACGTTCCCCGCAAAAAAATTGCTAATGATGCAAATGAATGTAATTGTAAGAAACAAGGAAAAAATTCCTTATTGTTGTCGAATTTGCCTGCACAATTGCAAATTGTGGAATGAGCAGTTAAATTAACTACAGAAGCTTTACAAATTGTATATGGAAAAAAAATGACAGAAGCTCCTTATTACTAATTCATTCTATCATCAAATAAGACCTTCATTTACTTCAAAGGGAAATTATACTGAACAAGTTAGCTATATTATAATGTAATATGTTATACAGAGCAGTAGTTACAGTGCAATTTTCTATAAATAATTCAAATTTAAAACATTTTGACTTATAATGTATGTCCATGATGCTAAATACACTTTCATCTATTTTTGATTTATTAACTATGATCTAACAAATAATAGAACAAATCGTATTGATTGAGTCGCTATTTTTGTAATTTTTTTTATATTTTTTTACAGCTTTTGCTTGTGGTGATTAATAATTAGAATTCTGGCTTGAACATATTCGATTTTTTATTTCTCAACAACAAAAATATGAATACCGTAATTGAGCAACATGATGTTTCAGCTACAGGGGCATCGCAAGAACCATCCGGAACTGACGCTCCCCTGAAAAAATCTTCACGAGAAACTCAAAAATGATAAGAAAAGTCAAAGAGAAATGTGAAAAGAAGATCCAGAATAGTTTAAGAATAAATCAGTTATTGGTTACGAAAAAAAAAAATCTGTTAGTTTAGTGTAACGGGATGAGCGGTGTCTCTCAGTGAAAAACTTTGTTATTACTTTCATAATGTAGCTAATCACAGAAGACAAAAAAAAAAAAAAAAAAAAAAAAAAAAAACGTACTAAACGTTAAAAAAAAAAAAGGTTCAGTAAGTGAGATTTGATTCCAGTTTCCCGCTAGAATGGAACAGAATTTAACCAATAGGATTAAACATAACTGGCAAACCACTACCCCCCTATCCAACGCCTACGGGAATAGGAACTTCATTCAAGCTTAATAGAATCCTGGTTGAAAGGTTGTTTTCTATTCAATGAATTACGTTGGTGCAAAAATAATGACGTAATAATGTCTTTTGTTTGACGTATTTTTTAACGTCAAAAAACGACAAACAAAAGACATCAATTTTATTTGAATTTATTCTCGAAATAATACAATGCGGAAATTATGTATCTCTATACATTTTTCAGATGATATTTAAGAATATTCAAAAACCCTACTCAAAAATAGTTTAAAGATATTAATCTACTTTTTTGAGTCTGTACTTAGCACAAGATATACCCTGGAAATATGAATTGTTTCTTTTTTAAGTATTCTATTATTTGTTGTTTTTAGAGGCATTTTCCAATGGTAGCTTAGATGCAGCACAAGGGCGAAAGTATGGGGCACCGAGTAAGGATCGAACTAACTACTCAATCGTAATTGTTTTACCGAGACAAACTTGCTAACCATTACACAACCTCGAGGTGTCTTTTGTTTGTTTTTATAGATAGGTGATATCTATCGATGAATTGTTCGTAATTTTTTCGTTGAGTAATTCATCGTCCGTTTACATAGAATAATTTAATAGTAATGTCAATGTTATTATTTAAAAAAAAAATTAAAGGACCTTCAAACAAACCTTTATACATACAGTGGGTGGGACAAAAGTAGGTATATTTGTTTAATTACTATATATATATATATATATATATATACTGACGTGACATTTTATTTTTTACAGGTATTGTGAATAATAGCAAATAATCTAAGTCGATAATAAATAAAGTTGATTCTACCCCCCCCTCCCACACACACACACACACACGCGCACATCAGACGAATTAAAAAGGTACATGTTGGAAGAATTTATTTATGTTTGTATTGTTTGGACCTGATCAAGGCAAATGAAAGGATTATAAACAGAAGTATAAAATGTCGTTAGTTTCCCATAATTTTGCAGGTCGACATTTGTGTAGCACAGTATGTCACAGTGTTCCGGAGAGGTTTCAGGTATGTTGCTAGGGTGAAAAGAGGACATTTACAGCACTTATGATATTAAGCAGAGTTAACCAAATGCAACTGTAATGGATGAATATAAATATAATACAATATAACAAAATATTACAGGTACATTGAAATGTAAAATGTAAAATGTTAATTCTCTCTGGCTCAAATGTAACGATAAACATTTCAGTTCAACCTCAAAGAAAGTTTTAAATGTAACACTTTTCATTTTTTTTTTTTTTTTTAATATTTTAATAGTCATGAATATCAGTGACCAAGGGTGACTTGGATCCAGAGCTTGCAGTGGCGAATATATTGTCACATACGGCCTACCGTAATATTTCATCGCTTACTCTTTGTCAACAACTCTACAAGCGACTTGCTAATTCAACGGTCGCGTAAGAAAATGAGCCCCCACCTCAAAAAAAAAAAAGAAAAAAAATTTTTTTTCACTACTTTTTAAGAAAAAAAATGTAAAATAATTTTGGGTTAATCCTGTTCACAATTCACCAAATTAAGTTTCTTTTTTTAACCAGACATAGACATTATTATTTTAATTAAAAAAAAAAAATTGGAATACGTGTCTTATCGCTTGACGTCAGTTGTCAGAGATTATACAGTAGGCCGTATATGACAAAATATTCGTAATTGCATGCCCTAGACCCAATTTACCGATCGCCAATTTCTTTTATTACGCATTAAATTACATTAATTAGGATCCGCCATAATTTATCTTCTTTTTGTTCAGTTAGCCTGACGTATATTTATGAATGCTCATAATTTTAAAAATTCTGATAAACTAAAGACATTTTTACATATGTGTATATTCCTTATATATCCGTTGATAAACTCCATGACAGGAAAACAGGCGACGGCTAAGTTTCCTTTTGTTTTTAGGCGTATATATAAATTAGTTTACGGACTGATACGATTTTCTAAAAACAATGCAAATTTAAAACATTTTGTCATATAATTTATGCCCATCAGTATTATGGTGTTATATATATATATATATACTTTTATCTATATTTAATTTTATTAATTATGATGTATAAATGATCAAAGATATCATATTCATTGATTATGCTTTTGGGTTTGTTTTTTTTTACAGTTTTTACTTATCGAATACATTTAAAAATAAACTGCATATTTTGCTTGTAGTGATTCAAAGTTAGAATTCTGGTTTGACTATATTTTCAGTTCAATATATCTAATGCAAACTTTATTTATATTCATAGTAAAATGCAGAACTAAGATATAGAGGATGCGCGATGGAGTCATGGATACTGACTCGGATTAATGAATCCTAGTCGAATCATACGTGCTAATACCCTTCTTCCCTCTGCTATTGGTAAATAATGGGACAGACTGGGAAATTGGATGGCAAATGGTTTAAGAAATGGCAACCTACTGGGGAAAAAAAATCATCACTCATATATCAAAAGATACATGATCGCCTAAGCATGTATTACGAATGGCATATAACTGATTCATTTCTCAGATGATATTTAAGATTAAATACTCCAAGATTGGTAGAAGCTATTAATCTACTTGTTTGTGTCAGGACTTAACACATAAAATTGCCAACGTTTGCATCGAGTGAAATGATTATTGTCTAAAACTAATGAAAAATCAATGCGCACATCTTAAAAAGGTTCATTTCGCATTGCTTAGCATTGGGTGTCCCTTTCTATTTGTAATTATGTGCATGTATGTAAATCTGTGCGTATGCGAGACGATCGCGACCTTGTATTTGTAGGGAAATTATTATTATAAATAAAAAATAATAATAAAGGTAATGAAAATTATAAATAAAATATAAAAAAAAACAATAACATTAAAATGTTGTTTAAAATAAATTAAATAAAAATAATAAAGATATTCCCAGTATGCAACAAAAAATGTTCAGCCCGGAAATATGAACAGCAAAAAGTCGTTAAATTCACTCTCATCACCACGAACCTTTGTACGGGTGTGACGTCGTCCCCTGGTCGCAGCGCCAACCGTGTCGTTGTATCCCAGTCTACCACGGCACCAACGGTTACGTCCTACTTTGATTCCCAGTCTGCCTACCCACGTTGTGATTTGATCTAGGCAGAGGAAATCAATCAGTCATCGGGGCCGTACTGCAAACCGAGTCCAACGGGGGTGATACCCCAAAAATACGCATAAAAGGCAACAAAATGAAAACTCAAAAGTTCAAAGTATCAAAGAAAAAGGTAACAAACTTTATGTCTAGTTGTTCGATACATAGGACTGCATCTATCCCCCGATCCGTTCTATGGATTGTGGCACGTCGTTTCCCGCTAGGCAAGTTTTAACACTTCAAGTCGTCTGCTCTCTAAGAAGTTGGTGTTTCGGTGGGTCTTTGGACGAAAGTCAAAAGAAAAACTTATTTCGGTGATCTGGATCTAAGTCGCTCTTCAAAATAATTGTTCTTGGTTTGAAGATGTGGGTCTGGAAAATGTGCGCGAATCTTGGTCAGCTATCTGCGAGGCGTGCCTCAACCGGAGACTGACTCTGGGAATTGCTGGGTCTCGACTCGCTCATTTCCAGGTTAGCTATTTCAGCCTTCTTTAGATCATTGGCATGGATCCTCCTTGCTCGCCCTGCCACTTGATCCCATATTACATCTGATACTGGACTACTACTTGAATGGTGCGGTCTTTACTATAAAAACAGACCACAAACCTCTGCAGTACCTATTGCAGGCAGAGTGAACAAATAATAAGATTCAACAGTGGGCCCTTAAGTTAAGTGGCTACCACTGTAAGATAGAGTATTTGGCAGGGAAGGAAAACACGTGCGCAGATTTACTCTCAAGAATACCGAAACAACTGGAAGAAAGATCTGTAAAAGTAGAGCAGGGAGTAGATGATAAAGCCTATAGAATAGGAGTAATTAACTCTAATAAGCTAAAAGATCGCCCTATGTTAGAATCGGACGAAGAAGAGGACACACAGATAATAACCGATCCCTACTGGACAGAAGGAATTGAGAAGGAGCAGGCAGACAGTGAAATAGCTGCCCTGAGAGAAAAGGTGAAGGCAGGAGAGACCACCAAGTATGCCATAATAGAGGAAAGGCTGTATTATCTCTCAGGCAGGGATGAGGAAGGCAAGCCCAAGTTGTATGTGCCCAAAAGTTTAAGACCAAAGGTATTGGAACAGTGCCACGGGAGGTTGGGTCACATGGGAATTGATAGGACATGTGATCTAGTAGGAAGAAAGTACTATTGGCCCAAATTGTACGGAGAGGTCACTAACTATGTTCGGAGCTGCGTAGTGTGCCAGTCGCAGAGCAGAAGGCAGGAGATGGCACCATTGGAGGAGACGGACGTGCCGAACTTCCCCTTCGAGAAAGTGAGTATGGATGTATCAGGACCATATGGGGAAATTGCGCAGGGAAACAACTACATAGTGAGTTTTGTCGATTGGCTAACAAATTGGCCTGAAGCATTTGCAGTACCAGACAAGAAGGCTAGAACTGTGGCCGGTTTGATAATAAGTGAAATCTTCCCTAGGTATGGCGCCCCTGTGCAGTTGGTAACAGATAATGGCACGGAGAATATAAACAGCATAATGAGAGAAGTGCTGACAGGTTTGAATATAGAGCATGTAAAAACATCTCCATATCACCCCCAAGGAAATGCTAAAGTGGAAAGGTTTCATAGAACCTTGGGAGATGTGTTGGCCAAGCTGGTCAGAGAGAACACTGGAAACTGGGACTTGTATTTGACACAGGCTCTGGCGGCCGTGAGGTTTACGATAAACGAAACCTCCAGATTTTCTCCTGACTTTATGTTGTTTGGCAGAGACGTGGTCCTGCCTGTTGATAACCTATTGAAGCCCAGAAGAAAGTATATGGGAGAAGATCATCATCAGCTGTTGCTAGAACAACAACATAAAATATTTGTTCAGGCCAGAAGAAGAATAAAGAAGACCCAGAAGAAAAGAAATGAGAGAGTGAATGCTGAAAGAAAGGTAGTAGAATTGAAGGTTGGAGACCCTGTCTACTACAAAATCCACCAGAGAGAAGGAAAGCTGGACCAAAGATGGGAACCGTACTACCGGATAGTATAGCAGACGGGTCCAGTATCATATGTAATATGGGATCAAGTGGCAGGGCGAGCAAGGAGGGTCCATGCCAATGATCTAAAGAAGGCTGAAATAGCTAACCTGGAAATGAGCGAGTCGAGACCCAGCAATTCCCAGAGTCAGTCTCCGGTTGAGGCACGCCTCGCAGATAGCTGACCAAGATTCGCGCACATTTTCCAGACCCACATCTTCAAACCAAGAACATTTATTTTGAAGAGCGACTTAGATCCAGATCACCGAAATAAGTTTTTCTTTTGACTTTCGTCCAAAGACCCACCGAAACAGCAATTTCTTAGAGAGCAGACGACTTGAAGTGTTAAAACTTGCCTAGCGGAAAACGACGTGCCACAATCCATAGAACGGATCGGGAGATAGATGCAGTCCTATGTATCGAACAACTAGACATAAAGTTTGTTACCTTTTTCTTTGATACTTTGAACTTTTGAGTTTTCATTTTATTGCCTTTTGTGCGTATTTTTGTGGTATCACCCCCGTTGGACTCGGTTTGCAGTACGGCCCCGATGACTGATTGATTTCCTCTGCCTAGATCAAATCACAACGTAGGTAGGCAGACTGGGAATCAAAGTAGGACGTCACCGTTGGTGCAGTTGTAGTCTGGGATACAACGACACGGTTGGCGCTGCGACCAGGTGACGACGTCACACGGGTAACACGAGTCTAACTTCTCCCTGTGATATGCCTTGTAATACTACGGAGTAAATTCCCCCTTTTATCGCATGTACCATAAAACAATTATAACCTAACAAATACAAAAAATGAAAATAAATTGTATGAAAGTGACATCCAATTTAAAATTCTTTTCCTCTTATTTGTGTACGTTATATTTTCTGTCACGTATGCTTTTATCTCCGTGCAGACAAGGCTAATTTCTGTTGCTATGAAGTGAGTAAATCACCCATATATTCTCGACTTCGACAACATTATGTATTTACTTCTTTTTCAAATATTTATGCATGTTATATAAGTACCAGATCACTCACCATACATAAAAGAATGACCAAACAGTAGCAGTGGCTGCTATCTTCCATCAATAGCTGTTAACAGTCTTGAATTATACATCAATATAAAATCATGAAACCATATCCACTATTTATTCATTTTATTCTAAAGTGTTTAACAATATTTTGAATGAAAACTTTCAATCGATAGAGGGGAAACCAGTAGCTATATTTATTAAGTACATGTCAGTTTGTCATGAGTTGAAATCCGATCTTACACGTGCGAACATAATTCGTTAATCGTATTCTACATCGTATGTAAATTTATTTTTTATGAAAACGTTTAACTAAAGTGTAGTTTTATTAATTAAGGTTATTGTAAACCGGCATTATTTTATGGGTACACATGTTTAATTTGATATCTACGAAACAGTTAAATTAACAATCACGTATGAATTTTCTACACATTCATTCATGCACGCACGCACACGCACCCCCACCATACACACACACATATATCTATGTATACGTGTGTGTGTATAGGTGTATGGATAATTTGTCGATTGAATGACGCAAAAATGAAAATAACACGGGCATCTCATTTTAGCAGATATATTTACCAAAATTACACAAAAAATATCTTGAAATACTAAAGGGTAAATTTATTCAATAAATTCGCCATTGGTTTCAGCCATGGCCTCCAGACGACTTCCAATTCTCTTTCAACTATTCTGAACGTTTTGGTGAATGCTGCCATAATCCTTGCCTTCAGTTCATCTTTGGTGTTACAAGGAATTTTGTGGGTCTCTTGCTCAACTACGCCCCACACAATAATCAAGGGGTTGCAGTTTGGGAAGTTAGGTAGCCAGATGTAAGTCATGGCTGTCAGTCATTGTCTGACAGCCATGACTGGGTTCTCCTGCTTATGTGTCATGGTTGCAGCGTTTTGTTACCTGAGACAGGGTCTTCTAGAAGCCACCCCCTTGAACCAGAACGACACTACCTCCTCAAGGCAATTGTTGTGGGCCTCCATATTGATTATGAGAACATGTGGGAAGATGAATGAAGGCATAACGTCATTGTTATTAGTGATCACTCCAAACACCTTTGTAATGATCAACTCTTTCCGAATCGTCTGCGATGTTCTCAGATTGACACACATATACTCTGATATGTTCGCATTGGAGCTTCTGAAGCGAATGCCAAGCACTGGAGCATGCTGTTTCCAAGTTTCTGGCGGATTAAATTGCGTCATGGTGATATTTTTCTCATAGATGATACCCAACTGACCCTACTATACTCCGCAACCGAAAAAAAAAACAAGCAACATGCATGCGCGAAGTTATAAATAGAAAATGGCGACAATTCATCCATCACAATCTGCATATATCTGTGTGTGAGTATATATATATATATATATATATATATATATATATATATATATATATATAATTTATGTATATATGTGTGTGTGCATACATATGTGTGTGTGCGTATATATATATATATATATATATATATATATATATATATATATTAAATAATTTTTTTGTGGTACAGAATTTAATAATAGAAAGGAACAGATAGTAAGAAGGCATTTTTAAAAAAAGCCAAAACAAAACGACCGGTTTCGTCCCAGGACTTATCAAGTATTTATTCTGGGAATTTAAAAGCGTGTAAATTATTTAATTATCGAATGTAATTAAATGGAAAAAAAAATTATGAATTACCAGGAGACTAGAGTCCAATAATATTTAGACCCAGCAAGCATTCCCTTTGTTTACAAAGGGAAGGCTCACGGGATCTGATATACAAGGACTCCAGGACCTTGAGGTGAAAAGTGGAGTGGGACCTCGATAAAATAATAAATCGGTCACCACTAAAATTTATATATATATATATATAATCAATTTAAATGTTAATTTAGTGCATACCTATATTTGAGAAGATACCCCGCGAATTTATTAAGCAGTATATTTATTTATTTTCGTCAACTCGTCTGACTATCCCAGACGTCTTATCAAAGAATAATACGCGATCTCCGACCGGATTGAAAACTGCGTCGCTATTTGCGGGAGAAACCATCGTCAGATCCGATGTATTCTAGACCGACTCAACTACGGAGATCGTCGCCGACCAGACAAAGCCGAACAGTGCCATATAAAGGCAAATCCTTCCAAGCCACTCGAAATTTCATATCTGATCAGTTTCGTATCTTAGCGTAAACAAAACAATATCAAAAGAAACAATGTCTTTTTTTGTGGTGGGGGGTATTAATCCGACGGATTTTTTTCACCTTAAACTGAATAGTGCCTTACAAACGAATGATGTTGTATTACGCGCTCGCTCCAAAAAAACTTAACTGGGGTTTGCTCAATACAGCTTTACTAGAATTCCTCGTTTGCTCTGCAGATGTCATAGAAAGGAAAAGGTACCTGAGCAGGTGTCCCACAGCAGGAACTGTTTTTCGGGTTACTTTTTTTCACGTCAGAATAAAATGAATAAATAGAGGCCATGGTTTCATGATTTTATATTGATGTATTATTCAAGATTGTTAACAGGCTTGCTCAGAAACGAACAGCCAGTCCTTTTCTTCTATATTATATCCCTAATTTATTTTAATTAATTGTTATTTGCACTATTTATATCGGGTCCATTGTCCTCATCTTTGTTATAACAACGTTTCGGCCATTGCACCCTCCAAACTTCATCAGGTGTATTAGATCTAGGTAATCTAAAGGAAATTCGGAAATAAACCCTTTTATTTAATAGATGGGCGTATACTGCTCTTGTTCCACTGCCCATGTTTAGGTATATCTCGTCCAGCTCTTATTTTTTAGCATTTCTCAGTTATTATTCGCCCTCTTTCGAAGTACACAATTGCCGGCGCCGAGATTGAATTTACAATTACTATGTTAACGAAATCACGAACCAAACATTTTATCGCCTAGGGCGTTGTTTGATTGATTCGTTTTCTATAGATTATCAACTCTTTGCAGTTTACTTGAAAAGCAGGAAATATATTTTAGATTGTAATTATTTCAAAATATGTATTCATCACGACACAGAAATTACCACGTTTCAGAAGTGAAAACTAAACTTTAATTTCAGCTTAAAATTAAATTTTTTGTTCCATTCTCAAGAGATGTTGAATACATTTCGAAAAAAATGATTTAATTTTTAATCTAAATAAAATTACATAGTTTAAGTTGGAGAGGAAAAGGAATTACAAAATTTTAAAAGGGCGTTGCTTTTTTTGGCGAATCAGGATACAAGTCTAATTTATGATGGCAACGTCTAAATATAGGTTAGATTTAGGTGTGGGTTTGTAATTTCTGCCTGTCGATACTGGCTTCCTTATATGTGGACGTGTCATCATGTCTGTTGTTTTTAAGGGCTTTTTTTTAATTTATTGGGAATGTCTTAAGGGGGCTTCAAATATGACTGTCGTATTTTATATAACGAGTGTAATAGCAAAATTGTCCAAATCATGTCAGAGCACAGAATAATTGCCCATCCCACATAATGTTAAATATTAAAAAAAAACAAAAAAACGCTAAACTAATTGATTTACTTTTTTCTAGGATTTCAGATAAGACGTTTAGCCATCTTGATACCAATTGTCGTAAGTATCACTGAAAAACCTTAAGAGTTATTCAGCTAGAAAGGGAACATGTTAAAATCGTTTTGTGTTAGACCAACCTACTAAGCAATGTTTAGAGGAAAAATATCATTCAAGTTTTCAGTAATGGAACCAAAATTCATACTCTGGCTTCCATCTTTAAAGTCCATTTAAGATCCACTATAGAACGCTGAATAAGTTTAAATACGAGGGAACAGTAGAGAGAAAACCCTAGATCAGGAGGTCACAACAGAAAGAGGGACCATCATTACAAGTTAGTGCTAAAGATACCAATTAGAAATTACTGTTATAAAGAACCTCGGAGTATTCCAGTAAGATATCTTTAATCATTTCTAAGATACAACGGTTCAAAGCCTAATCTAAAAATTTTGCTGTTACACAATTTGTACCATTTTGCTGTTACACTATATATATATATATATATATTATATATATATATATATATATATATATATATATGTATGTATATAAATACATACATATATATATATATATATATATATATATATATATATATATATATATATATGTGTGTGTGTGTGTATTACCATTGCGAGACAGAAAAATGAAGATTCAGTTTTGAAACATGCGATTTTCTGTGTCGCGATGATATTAGGTTGGTGCAAAAATAATGAAGTAATAATTTCGTTTTTTGACGTTAGAAAATACGTCAGAAAACGACATTATTACGTCATTGTTTTTGCACCAACCTAATAATATATAAAAAAACAATTATAATATGCTCTACTGTTTGTGTCGAGTACTGATTTTAAAAATAAAATTAAATGCTAAAATCTCTGAATTATAAAACTCGTTATCCTTTCCTATTATTTTAATATATATATATATATATATATATATATATATATATATATATATATATTTATATATATATATATATATATATTGAGAGCATATTCAAGTACAGCAACATCAGTATAGCAGACCCTGGAAAAGGGTAACATCGCTGGTTGCACGATGCCTGCTGTCCTATTTTCATTAACCATGAACATGCTTGTAAAGGCAGCCCAGGTGGAATGCCGAGGCCCTGTGTCTAGATCAGGAGTCCGCCAATCACCGATAAGGGCTTACATGGATAATTTAACCGTGACAACGACATCTGTCACGGATGTGGGGTAGGTGGCTCCTAAAGGATCTCAAGGAAAATATGACTTTGGCCAGAATGTATTTCAAGCCAGCAAAATCCAGGTCATTAGTATTGAAAAAAGGAGAGGTCATGGAGAAAGACCAGTTTACGGTCGCAGGAGCAACATTTTCTACCCTGAGCGAAAAGCCTGATAAGAGCTTGGTCAAGACTTTCAACAGCCGTCTGAGGGACACAGCTGCGATCCAGCAGACTATAAAAGACCTTGAGGAGTGGCTGGCGAAGATCGACAAATCTGGATATCCAGGACGCTTTAAGGTATGTCTCTTCCAGCATGCATTTTTGCCCCGGATATTGTGGCTATTGATCGTCTATGATATGCCGATTACCACCGTGAAAACGTTACAGAGAGCAATTAGTAATCGTTTGAGAAGGTGGCTGGGTTTGCCGAGATGCTTAATTGGTGCGGCCCTCTACGGGCATAACAAAGCATTGCGCGTCTCCTTTAGCAGCCTCGTGGAAGAATTCAAAGTCAGAGAACGGCTGCGGTAAAGATCCAAAAGTGGCAGGAGGAGGGATTCAGACAAGATCTGGTAGGAAATGGAGCGCTGAACGAGAGTTGTGAGTGACGGAGAAGAGACTTAGGCATAAAGATATATTAGGATCAATAGCTAAAGGCAAAGCGGGACTGGTTTTTTTTTTCCCTGTCCACAAACCAACATTGCCAAAGGCAAAGAAAGAAGCCAACTCACCCAAAAAGAAGTGCCTGCGGTAGTAGAAGCGTGTTACTGTAAAATGGTCGGTCTCAGTCAGCAGAGAACCTGGAGAAAATGGGAGAAAGTAGAAAAGAAAAGAATTACTTGGTCAGATTGCTGGCGGTCGGATTTTAGCGAGAGTTGATTTCTCATCAAATCAGTTTATGATGTCCTACCAAGCCCAACGAACCTGCATATATGGGGGAAGGGCGAAACCCCCAATTGCCAACTATATGCAAGGAAAGGATCTTTACAACACATCCTCAGTAGTTGCCCAAAAACTTTGGGTGATAGTCGGTACCGTTGGCGTCACAACCAAGCACTCAAAGCAATTGCGAACTAGGTAACTAAAGCTATAAGGGCTAGTAAGCATTAACCAGGGAAGAAATTGAATCAGATTAACTTCGCAAAAGCTGGAGAGAAGATACAGAAACAGAGGAGAGAGAGAACGAGCTGGTTATCTTCCGCAGACCATAGTCAGTTGATAGGGGACCTAGAGACCCAGCTGAATTCCCCAGATACATAGCCGTAACATTGCTCAGACCAGATCTGATATTGCACTCCAACAACACAAAGCAGTGCATTATTTGGGAACAGCCTGAATCATGGGAAGAATATATTACATTAGCTAATCAAAGAAAATTAGTTCAAATATCAAAAACTTGTCGAACAATGTCGGCAGAAGTCATGGAAGATATACTATGATCCCGTAGATGTTGGTTTCAGGGGCTTTGTCGTTGTGCAGAGCTCTAGCAAAAATAGACATAGTGGGGGCAGTTAGGGCGAGAGCGCTGAAGGACATTACCAACGCAGTTCTAACAGCGTCAAAATGAATTTGGCTTAAAAAGATTAGAGTCATGGAAGAACTAATGAAGACGATAAGGGAAAACTCACAATCATACTTAGGAGACGTGTTACACGTCATAAGGGAATATTGAGGCAATAGAGTAAGTTAGGGTAGTCGAACTGATATGAATAGGGGTTGCGAATCGTCGGCGTATGTGGGGGTCATGCATAGGGTTTTTTTTCTCTTTGATTTTCGGCTAATGATCGCCATTATTTTTATTTTTTTTATTTTTTTTCTGTTAGCGTTTACTTGCGGTTTTATTTCAATATTAAAGCCTACTTGCATATTTTTCATGAATGGAATAGGAGAGAAAGATATAGTTTCGTAGTAATAATAGTCTGAAAATTTCGGGAGTCGATGCTAGTACTAATTAGGTAGATTTATTGTGAGAAATATGTATCGGATTGTAAATATGTGTATAGGTTACTTAATTGAATAGATAGCATAATTATTTATGTATATTATTTATTTATTCTTATTAAGCCATCGAATTATTTTAGTTGGGAATTACAAAACGAGGAAGAAAATTTAAATAAATTAGTATGAGTTAATTTGTAGTGACTGGTCTCGAAATTAAAGTGAGTGTGGGATAGAAGGTATGTATGTGTCTCATTACATGTCCGTGTGCGTATTTTGACATTTATGTGTGGATGCGGGAACGTTATGCAGGTGCTTTTGTGTGTGTGTCTGTGTGTTTTATGATTCTGTTTGAATAAGAGGATATGGTAAAAGTTACAGATAGACCTGATAGTTAGAATAGCGAATTTCCTTTTTTATAAAGTGCTAGTATAGGATAGATTTGGGTTGGGTACGCGTGTAGGCTTAGTTAATGACTTAGTATCACTATGGGATTAGTATTTAATCTGTAAAACATGGGATTAAACTTTTCAATAAAGATACCAGCTCACCTCGTTATGGATTCCGGAAGTAATAAGTCAAAGCTAAACCGGATAAAGTAAAAGACAACAGTATATAGGAGAGGAGCTTTAAAAGCCTTGT
>OZ010582.1:59777986-59790486 GCA_963932145.1 Acanthosepion lycidas | reverse complement strand
AAATTTTTTGTGATTTTTTTCTTTATTAGTTACATTTAAATTTTTACTTTTATTTTATTTATTTATTTATTTTTTATAATTATAATAAAACTACATCTCCAACACGAATAAAAAAAACCCCAACCCCCCCAAAAAACAACAACATTGAATACTTTGGGCATTACACTCTAGCGCAGATTAACCTGTCACCTGTCAAAACTTGGTTCAATCCGCGCACACATCGCCCAGATCATCACGAACGACTAAAGAGAAATTATGCACATAAGACAAATACTAGTAGGTAAAACCAAAATACTCCACAGCAGCCAACGCGAGGAAAGACTCAACAAAAGTCTAGAAGCTGTTATTATTCCAAATAAACAGCCCACATTAAATAAAACATCATTCAACACAGGAAAAGGTATCTTATTTTTCTTATAATAGTACGTTAATCCTAGTCACTTCATCGTCTAATGTGGATTAAATCTCTAGCCTTGGCTGGGTGCCAGTCTAGTAAATGATTAATCTGTAATTACAATCGCTGAAAGACAACGAGAAACCGCTCCACTTTATAGGAAATTCATGACAGTTCACTGATAATAAGGAAGGAAACAGTCTAAAAAGATATATATATATATATATATATATATATATATATATATATATATATTCTGAAGCTGTGATACAGTGAAAAAAATTTGTCTCTGGGTGACAATATATATTCTCCCGGGAAATGCGCTTCAGTTCTCGAGAGAAAGGGATTTTCAAAAACAGCGGCTCCTACTGCTATTAATGCATTACGCTTCAATTATGGATTGAGTTCTCCGGGCCATTTCGTACAGAAAAACAAACAAACAAACAAAAAACGTTAAAATTTGCCTTTCTCTTTCATGTACCACGATAGCCTTGAAGTAGGATCTCTAATTGATGTGAAATTGGTCGGGTTTCGATTCCGGATGTCTAACCACACTGAAGAGATGCCATACAGCGAAACTGTCTGTCTGTGGATAACAATATATATATATATATATATATATATATATATATATATATATATATATATATATAGTGAAAATGAGATGTTTGAGGCGTTAAAGGTAACCAGTCAATTACTGCCTCAGTTCACAATCGATTGTGGGTCATTTTCGAGATGAACGGCCAGGTTAGTTTTGTCAGCGACACTAGATTTGTTTTTGAGGCAGGAGTAAATTGTAGTGTCGTCCGCGTAGACGCCTACTTAGAAATCTATGACGTATGTTTATTTATTTACGTTTGAGTTTAGAATGTTTTTCTGTGAATGAAAACTCACCGATGAAGTACTACAAACGAACAGTATGAATTTTATTTAACACTAGCAGTAGAGACCGGCGTTTCCCGGGTATGTAACAGTAAGTGATAGATCAAATATCGACCATCATAAAGACTGAAAAATAAAATTGACAAAAATTAGTTTTTTTTTTTTACGAATTGGTCAAACCCAAACTCAAACAAAAACATTGTTTTCAATCGTTATGAGTCTACCGATTGAATAGAATTTTATTATAAATAATTGCCTTGTAAATGGATTTTTTAAAGCATTCTGAATGTAAAAATAAAGAAAAAAGTGTGCAAGACAATCAGAAACACTACCTGCCAAAAAAAAGTGAAGTTTTGTTGAAATCGGTTGAAAAATGTAGGAAATCCGATCCCATATATAAACGAACACACACACACACAACCAGGGTTTTAAGTATAACTTGATATGAGTTGTCCCCCTTTCATTCTCGCGATGTCTCTTAATCGTGTTTTCAAATTGATTTCGTGCAAAAACAATTGCGTTTTTCCAATTTTTGGCGCTGTTAGATCCACCGGAAGGTAATTTTACGTAGTCCTGTGAAGTTTTATTGAAATCGGTTGAAAAATGTAGGAAATCCGATCCAATATTTAAACTAACAGACACACACACACACAACCTGGGTTTTATAATAAGTCTGATTACCGAAAAATTTGACAAAGATTTATTAATTTTTTCTTAAAAAATATATACTGTATTTACCACGGGAACTACGATGAAAATAAAATGACAAAGATATGGTATATAATTTTGTTTTTGCGAAGATGATTCCTTGAGACATGTAATTTATTTTTAGGGTTGTGCAAAGGTAAAAAGATTGAGAAACACTGGTATAGATGATTGTTTTTGTTGTATGGTTATTTCTTCGAGAATCAAAAGTTTGTTTTTACCGTTTGATTTTGCTAGTATTTTGATATTATTTGGGAGTATCTTATGTTACGTCTTACATAGGATACACCACACCCACACTCACGCGGAGACTCATCTACCACCTATCGAACCAGAGTCCTATCAGGCAACACATTAATAAGTAACATAAGGAATATTAGACAGAAGAAGAGACATATGCTCATCAGCAGGAACACTGATATTAGAGAAAGAAAATATATTTCATAGGTTGAACAAGTACACTGGATCACTCTTCTACGTCGAAAGATAAGAATTGGTAATACATGTGTTGTAGCATAATTACAGACGATGTCGCCATTCAAATAAATAAATTAGTAAATACTGTATGTTGGTCTGCAGTTGGAGATTCGGACAGCGATTTTAGCCGTTACCAAACTTAATAAGACCGTCTTTATTACCACACTAGGAAATTTTTTTTTTGTTCTACAAACTCCGTTTTAGTTAAGTTCTAATTTATTTTACCTTTTACGTTCTCTTTTTCTGACTGTTATTTGAAAACATTTTTTGATTTTTTTTTTCAGTTTTTCTTTTCTTTTTCTGTTTATTACATTCACATTTTTTCCTTTTACTTTGTATTTATTCTTCTATTATTAGTTTGATTTTTACGTTAAAGTCTCCCTTTGTAAGTTATTCGTTTTTGATTTTCCATACCCCTCCCCTTTCAGAGTTTATCGGTTTATATTTCTACGTGTTAATATTTCTATTGTCGTTTTCTTTATTTATTACTATGTATTATTTGTTACGTGTTACTTCGTTCTTTGTTTTTTTTCTTCCTTTTAAATATCCGTTAAGTGTTCTCTGTTTTAATTCTTTAATTCTTCTGTTTTTATATTTGTTCTAAGTGTTTGTATTTATTTAGTCTTTATTTTTAAAGCGGCCATATTGAATACGTATTTGTGTTTGTAGCTTCTCCTTTTCACTTTAATATTTAGTTTTTTTTTTAAAAAAAAAGGTTTATTGATGTTTAAAGTGTTTTCTTTATAGTTTAACTTATTTTGTATAATATATTCAGGTCTTCGTTCGTATAACGTTAATCTTTATTTTTTTTTTTTTTCAGAGTCTGTCTATATTTCTGAGATGAGGTATTATGTACAGTATTTACATTAGTCGAATTATTGTCCTCATCTTTGTCGCCATATTTGTCCCAAAGTTTCGGCCGTTGTACGCTCCGGCCTTCTTCAGGTGGTTGGAATTTTGTACTGAACCCTTTATTTCGATCACTGGCAGAGTGGATAAAGGCGTAAGTAAGATCCAGTGACTGACCCAAAGAGTGTGAGTTCAATACTCGGTTTAGGCAGTGGAGAACTTTCAGAGGGAAAATTAGCAGGAGATAACTGATAACTGACATCCATCAAACATGGCACGTGGAACTAGAACAGCATACCCCAGTGATCGAAATAAAGGGTTCAGTTCGAAATTCCAACCACCGGAGCCGGAGCGTACAACGGACGAAACGTTGTGGCAAATATGGCGACAAAGATGAGGAGAATAGTCCGACTAATGTAAATATTGTTTTGTTCATTTGAACTGTTGTTTTCCATTCTAATTTTCTGTATATCTATTTTTTTTGTTTTTTTGTGATAAATTGTTCACGTTTTCAAGTCCTTAATTTTTCTTAAATGTTTTACTGTTTTTGTTTCTTTTCTTAAATTAAGAAGAAAAAAAAATCTCCCCTCTCCATTTTTTAATATGGTCTGTAAAAAATTTTTGGCACCAGAAATAAAAATAAAAGATCCACACGAGATTTCCGACGAGAGTATGGTAGCCGGAAAGGTACAAAATACTGAAAACCAGACGAAAACCGACGAAGTTATGGAGGCCGATGATGGTCAAAATTTACCAAATTCGACAAATCCAGATAGAGAAGACAATTCTGAAGACGAAAATGTAGTGGTCGGAGAGACATCTTCATGCTGGACGTCCCCACCTAACTGTTTGATCAACATCACGGAGTTTCTTGAGAAAGTCAAAGGTTACGCACATCTGGTGACAGCAAGTTGACTTTTGTTCAATCCCGAGGAATTATAGTGAGTTAAAAAAAAAGAATTCTGTCAGTCTTTGTGGTGGACACGCTTTCGCAGAAAATTTGTCACTCCACAAAGGATACCGTAATTGATTTCTCTGCGGATAAAACCACAGCGGGTGATCAAAGGTAAGGGTTAATTTATGTGGGACATACTGTTAACCATGTCTGCTGACTGCTAAGCTGTGACAAGTTGGGAATTAATCACAAAAGACTTTATTCTGCGTACGGAATATGAAGGCAGGCGGAGGACCAAGTATCAGTAGTTGAGGTTCCACCTCAGATCGTCGAGGAGCCCTTAGCCCCTAATCCGTCCCAATTTGGGCAGATACTCAATGCTTCCTCTGACGATTTGACTGGGGGATGAAGTTTCGAAATCATGATAGACCGAAAAGCCTTAATCCCCATTCCCAACTGTCTGGATGTAGCGAGCCAGAAGATGCCAATTATAGTTACATGGCGTAGATCGACATACTGTATGCGTGGGCAGATTGGCCACCTGTTCTCTTACTGCACAAAGAAGAAGGCCTCTGAGATTCTGGTCCCAGTCGACCCCAAACCCACTGCAACCGAGTCTGTTACATTCGTCTCGCCTTTAATCGGCAATGTCTGCGATCGGGGACGGTGTGTTCAAATCACAGGTAGGGCCTGTCTCTCAGCGATTATTCACCAAAAAGCATTTGCCTGTTGCTAGTGAGGTTGCGGAGAAGGAAGAGGGGGAATGGCAGGTCGTTGATAAGCTCAAAGGGAAGCTCCAGGCACAGGGACCTCGTTTCACTGAAATCCCCACGGCAAAAGACACGCACATCCCCACTTACTGTATCAGTTCAAAGGACGACTCTCCGACCACATATTCGGACAAACTGCGGTAACAGCGGCTAAAATACGAGCCTTTCTTCTAGAAAAGGGTGAAACTAGAGAAACTGAAGGATGATTAAAACACCTTGGAAAAATTATAAAGCATTCAACATCAGCTGCGTCTTCGCTATTCTCTAAACAGGCTCGTATGGCCCCACTCTTAGATTATCAAACTATAACACTGCCCCCTTTCCAAAGTCACTCAACCCAAAGAAATTCTCCTTTTTCTAAATCCCCCTTAAAAACCCCCGCTCCGGCCGTAACTCCCAAATTTTCACCATTTAAAACAACTATCAATTCACCTCAAAAAACAGAAGGCCAAAAGCGTCAACGAAGCCCTTCCTTGGACTTTTCAGAACATATCAAAGACAACAAATAAAACAAAAATTACTCTAAAAAACTTTCCCATTGCTTAAAGGATTTTGATCGTTGTAAGAGCGGGACATGGCTCAGAAAACATCGGGGATTTTTGCGAGAAGCTAACAGCACATTCGATGTCTACCGACCATTAGCTTATTTTGTCAATGGAAATTAGAAGAAATTGAATCAACTGTGTTCAGGTAGGCTCCCGCTTTTCGTTCACCCCTCCCTGTATAGATCACTTAAGCTAACTTTCGCCCTGGACATTGGCGGCCTGTCTCCTGATGACACCATAAAAATGAGATGGGTACTGGATCCATGCAGGAGGACCTCGGTGTCCTAACCCCGGCCATGTTCAATGTAGGAGAGCAACACTAATCGGTTTTCATGGCTCTCTTTAGCAAGTATAAACGCCCGAGGCCTGAGGTCGGAGTCTCGCAGGGCGAGGCTCTGTCGTGACCTTCAACACCTCGGGGTGAATGTTTGTTAAGTGCAGGAGACCTGGTCTTCTACACATGACCATAAGAGCATTCTGTCTAGGGAGTTCTCTCTCTATTCAGGATGTTTTGATGGTCGCTCGAGAGGTGTCTCTTGGCTAGTGAGCAAGGCTTCGTGTACTCTTGTCCTCGCAGATCCGGCAGGCAGGCTTTGCATGCTGGGTGTTACCATAAAGAATGAAGCTCTTCGACTCATTGGGGTTTACGTGCCCAATAAGCAATTTGAGCGGCCTGCTTTTTTTTTTCGGCAGATCGGACCGTTTTTGATGACATCTCATCGGGTAGTTTTAGCGGGGAATTGGAATGCCGTCCTTGACCCCGACATAGATCGTAGTGGGCCAAAATCGGGTACTGACAACCGAGATGTAAATCGGTTCTTAGATAGGAGAGTCGATGTAGGGCTCTTAGAGTGTCCAAGTTTTCATTATATAGTTCATTGGGATAATAGGCTTGTCCGGTTCCGTATGAATTTAAATAAGACTAAGGTAAGGTTGGCTGGCTACTTGAAATTAAACGTCTCATAATTTGGTGAGCAGGATTTCCGGGACCAGCTGCTACTAATGATACAGAGGGAATTGACGGGGGCTGTGGTTGGGAATGTCTGGTGGGACAAATTATAATCCAAAATTAGAACATTTGCTGCTGATTTTAGTCGTCGACTCAATCTAGATAGATTAGCGGTGCAAAAAGCAGTGAGCAAAAGGTCGATCGGGCAATTAAATCCCGTGATAGTGGGGAAATATCCTTAGCTAAGGCAGAGTTGTCCTCCTTGCTTATCAAGAAGGAACAAGCTCTGGAAGTTAGGGCTAGGTTAAAAAGAATGTTCTCTGAGGCGACTAATATGTCCGCTGAATTGCGCACAGAAGAGAATCAGAGCGCGTCTCGGTGACATAGCGCGTGACATATCGCGTGCGTCATATTGCCAGATAAGCGGACCGTGACTACAATCGCAGGCATATGTGAGGCTTTTCGGCATTACTTTCAGGATCATTTCACCAGGGAGCTCGGTCTGAGCCCTGCTCAGTTCGACGACTATTTAACCGACTTTCTCTGCCTTGAGGCAGCTGAAGCGGCTGGGAGCGAATCTCCCATCAAAGAGTCGGAAATCTGGAAAACGTTGAAACAGGTTGGGCTGGATAAATCTCCGGTACTAGATGGACTTCCCTACGAAGTTTACTTGAGGCTGTCGCCCGTTTTTTTCCTTTGCTGGAACAACAACTGGATGAACCAGGGGTCTATAGCTCAACGCTTCACCAGTGGTGTGATCAAGTCGAAAGTGAAGCCGCGCTGATCAGTTTATATCAGTCTAAGGCCTTCGATAGTGTTGACCATCGATTCCTGGAGGCTGTACATTCGCAGCCGGTTTTGAGCCGGACTTTCGCACCTGTATGCGTCTCCCGGTGCGCTGGTGGAAGTGAATGGCGTAAGATCGGAGCCTTTCGTATTGTCTCGCTCCATTCGTTAAGGTTGTTCGCTTTCGCTTTTGTTTTACGTAAAGGCGAATCCGGTCCTACGTGGAATTTCCCTGCCTGGTGATACAACCTCACCAGGTATTCTGCCTATGCTGATGAGGTTTCCGTTCTTGTGTCGATCAGATCCGAGATTGGCAAAGTCAGCAAAGAAATCAGTGGTTATGAGATGGTGACAGGGCCCAACATCGATCGCAATAAGTCTGTTGGCTTACGGTTTGGTGCGTGGTTCGGTTGGTAGATAGCCTGCAGTTGGCGATTCATTGTGGAATTCACTTGACTCTCTTCTAGCAGTTGACTACTTCTACGCTCGGCTGGCGAATCTTATATGTGTTATTCTTGTCCTAAGTATTATCGTTCATTACCAACCTTCCTTTGATGATTCTATTCAGTAATCTTTCCTTGGTTACAAGAACACGTAAATATCGAAGAACCAGAATTATTAAAATCTGAAGTGGAATCAGCACTGATTAAATAGGAACAGAAAAAAAAGATGAACCAGGCGCTATTGTAGCAAAGATTCTGGCAGCCTGCGATGATTTCGGCATTGACATGGTTACAGACATAATTTACAGCAATAGGGATATACCGGAAGACCTAACGAGATATATTTTCGTGGCACTAAGAAGCCAGGTACAAATGAAGCTAACTCCATTGGACAATCAGATAAATTAGCCATATGACAAAACATAATAATCGAAATTTTGATGCACAGAGCACGCAGTAGATTCAAACAGAAAATAGGACAAGACTAGCGTTGTTTCGTTAAATAAACTAGAACTATGGATACGGCATTCATGCGCAGATTGATACCAGGTAGCGCAATATAAATGCAGAAGGATACCTGTGTTTTATAGATTAGGCAAATGTGTTCGATAAACACAAGCTAGAGAATTTTGACATATCTGAGGAGGATATTAATATAATCAAGAACATATACTAGCACCAAAATGCCTGCCTACGGATAGAAAATTTCAGCGGATATTCAAAAACAGAAAGGGGTTTAAAAAAAAGGATGCGTCTTCTTATCGGATTTGTTTAAACTATACAATGAAGAGATTACAGTGCGCCCTTCCAAAAGCTAAGCAAAATATTAAGAATCAGCAAAACCAAAGAAAACAATACTTAGCTCTGATGTAATATCAGTCATCCTATAATGCTGGAGAAACCCCTTACAGATGAAGAAGAGACTTGAAGTATCAGAAATATGGTTCTACAAGAGGATGCTAAAAAGACTATGAAACAAATATGTGAACAACGACGAAATTCTAACAAGAACACGTATACTAACACCAGGAAAAAAAAACAGTTGACCTTTCTAGAGCACATAATGAGGGAGGTACGGCTTGGAGAATTTGATAAGCATAGGACAGACTGAAGGCGAGAGGTACACAGGCAAAAAAAAACCCTCCTAGCGAGCTTAGGGCAGATAGCATAAAGACAAAATTAATTACGACCTACACAGGATACGAAATATGTGGAGAGCCATGTTCTTTCACGTTATGAAGGGACATGGCATAAAGAAGAAGAAGAAGAAGAAGAAGGAGGAGGAGGAGGAGGAGGAGGAGAAGAAGAAGTAGGAGGAGGAGAGAAAGAAGGGGAAGAAGGATGAGAAGGAGGAGAAGAAGAAGATAAATTGTTTTGATACGTTGTATTGATATTTTTCTAAGAGGAGGAGAAGAAGTAGGAAGAAGACAAGAAGAAGAAGAAGAAGGAAGAGGAGAAGAAAAAGAAAAAGAAGGAGAAGGAAAAGGAGGGGGACGAGGAGAAGATAAATTGTTTTGATATGTTGCATTGATTTTTTTCTAAGAAGAAGAAGAAGAATATGAATTATTTTGATAGGGTTTATTGATTTTTCTAGTCTAGCTATTAGGAAACATATATTTAGACACGTGGGCAATTCTTCCCAAAATTTGATCCAAATATCCGTTACCTGATACAGAAACAAGGGAAAATCAATAAAAAACAATTAAAACTTAATAAAACTTATTAATCTAAAAATAGAGACCAAAACGTCAGAAATAATCGACCATATCCAATTATAGAGGGTGCGAGGGATAAATTGTCGTCTAACTGACGCAAAGATGAAAACAATACTGACATCCCTTTTTAACAGATATATTTATCAAAATTACACAAAAATATCTTTAAATACTAAGGACTAATCTTCATCCTCAGCCTCCAGACGACTTCGGAAACTGTCGCATCTCTTCTGGACTTATTTGAGTTGGTGAATGATGCCATAATCCTTGCTTCCATGCTACAAGGAATTTTGTTTTGTCTCTCGCTTAACTACGCTCCACGCATAATAATGAAGCGTATTACAGTCTGGGGAGTTAGGTGGCCAGATTTAGAGTGTGATGTCGTCACAGAAATTGTCTGAAAGCCATGATTGGGTTCTCCTTCTTGTATAGCATGTGCATAGTCCTGTTGCCAGACATAGGGTCTTCCATCAGCCACCCTCTTTAACCAAGGTGGCACTCCCTCTTCAAGGCACTTGATTTGGGCCTCCATGTTGAAAAGATGGGAAGATGAATGGAGGCATAATGTCGCCATCACTAGTGATCATCCCCAAAACCTTCTTAATCACCATTAGACTCATCCATCTCTTTCCGCATTCTTTGCAATGACTTCAGATTGACATCCAAACTCTCTGAAATGTGCGTATTGAAGCTTCTGGTGCGAATGCTAAGCAGTACATCATACCGTTTCCAAATTTTTTGGCGGAGGAATTGCGTCATGGTTCTCTACTTCTTTTCACAGACTGCGCCCAACTGAGCCTACTATACTGTGCCGTCGATAAAATCCAAAACAAACAATGCGCCTGCGCGAAATTTAAAAAAAAAAAAAAAAAAATTAAAATGGCGACAATTTACCCATCGCACTCTGTATATTAGTAATAGTTTTTCGACTAATTATTAGTATAAAGAAATCATTTTGTTTTTACTCATAGTATTGACACATTGACTAATTCTTGCCAGTTTGTTATGTTGTGCTTGGTCTTTTATGATATATTTTCACCGCGGGCATAAACAACGAGTTTATTAGCGGTAATGCTTTTTTGTTTGCAAATAATATTAACAGTTCAACTGAAGCTATAAATCTATTCGTAAAAAGATTTATTGCCCAATTTGGCTATTATAGAGTTGGCTTTTAAAGTCATATTTTTTATTTGACATCAGAAAACGTGTTAATATATACATATTTGAATGGATATATACATATTTGAATGGGTATATATATATATATATATATATATATATATATCAGTGAACATTGAAGTGAACACTCAGAGGCGACAGGCTGTTGACTTCAATATTCACTTTTATATTTATATTTACATACGATCTATCTCTGATATTGAGCATTTTATTCCATAAATATAGCACACTTTAAAACTATATTCCTTCGTATATATATATATATATATATATATATATATATATATATATATATAGATAGATAGAGAGAGAGAGAGAGAGAGAGAGAGAGAGAGTCATCCACAGACAGACAGTTTCGCTGTATCACTGCTCTTCAGTGTAGTTAGACGTCTGATTGCTTCAACCCGACCGATTTGACATCAGTCAGAGATCCTACCCCTAAGCTGTCGGCGCACGGCGAAGAAAATGGAAAATTTTAGCGTTTTTTTTCTATACGAAATGCGCTAATCGAAAGAGAACTCAATTCGTACTTGAAGAGTAATGCATTAGTAGCAGGAGCAACCACTGGTTCTATTAAATTTACACTTTTCTCTATAGAGCTTCATCGGGAGGGGTCTCCGAGAACATAGAGGCATATTGTGTGTACTTATTTTTATACTGATCCTTTCCAGTTTCTTGATGTTAAGATTAAATTCATCAAGGAAGGCACCGTAGTTTTTCTTAACCTAGGTACTTTCGATCTTTTGTAAGATCATCTGCATTCCGTTGTAACAGTGATTTTTAAAAACATGCGCGAACGCGTCCTGATGTAGATATTTTAAAATTTAAAATTTATCTGTAGTAGCTACGGAATTTTTTTTGCAAAACATTCGTTTCAATATAAGGAAGCTGACCGAAAATTGGTAGAAATGTAAAATGTCATTAAATGTTATATGGATTTTAATATCTTGTTGCTACACTCTTAATAAATTTTAGTGCCTATTCTTTGTTTGATTTTGATATAGAGTGCCTCGAGAACTTGAATGTTTTGCTTATTGTTTTCGTGGCGTATTATATTGGTGTTGTCAACAAATAACTTCTTGAATTGCGTAGGTTAACAAGAATGTGAATTAAGATGTTGGGCAGATGAAGTGTAAGACGTCTTAATAATGTTATGGTCTTTAAACCAACATATTTACTTACTTTTTTGTCAGAAATACAAAATCCCCGAGGACAATTAAACTGATATACAAAGTTGGTTATTACCAAAACACTAGTTGATGTAAAAGAGTTATTGCGTATAGTTAAAATGGGTAATAAATTTAGTATAATATATAATTAGTTTTATTTATTTACTTGGATAAGGGGGAAATATATTAGTATTTATGATAACTTTTAGAACTTTTTCATATTGTCTATAGTTAGAATGCATTTGATTAAGATGCCTGAGGTTGATATGTTTAGGGATATTTGAGGAAGTATTATGTATTTTTTTCATCAACTATGTAATTAGGAAAGTATTATCAATGAGAATTTGTTTAATTTTTTAATTCAGTGTAGAAAATTATATATATATATATATATGTAAGCAAATATATGGATATAGATCCGACAGTATGAAGAAAAATAAACGGAAAAAACAAACAAAAATCAATATATGCAGTCATGATGTTTTAATGTTAATATGTCAACGTCGGACGTTTCGGTCTAATAAACCATCTTCAGGACATATTCATAAAATATAATTAACATTATCAATTGAACAAGACAAAGACGATGGACATAAGAACAAGACTTATCCAAACAGATAATTGAAAGTTTTATAAGATCAGCGTTCCGTTTTAAACATGGTCACGTTGTCGTCACGTGGGCGACGCTGTGAAAACGTATTCCTAAATTTGAGTATTTTGAATGAAAAATGAAAAATGAAAA
>OZ010582.1:59767986-59772986 GCA_963932145.1 Acanthosepion lycidas | reverse complement strand
TTGGTTGGTTGGTTGGTTTGGTTTTATGGCATATCAACCACTGTGGGTCATTTAATGCCAAATTTAGGTATATATATATATATATATATATATATATATATATATATATATATATATATATATATATATATGCGTGTGCATGCATATATATATATACATATATACACACATATACATACATACATACACATATACCTATACATATATTAAATATACAGTACTATCAAACATACAGCTGGCAACATTATTTTTTCAAAAACATATAGCTGGCAACATTATTTTTTCAAAAACGTATAGCTGGCAACATTATTTTTTCCAAAAAACATATAGCTGGCAACATTATTTTTTCAAAACCATATAGCTGGCAACATTATTGTTTCAAAAAACGCATAGCTGGCAACATTATTGTTTCAAAAAACGCATAGCTGGCAACATTATTTTTTCCAAAAAACGTATAGCTGGCAACATTATTTTTTCCAAAAAATGTATAGCTGGCAATATTATTTTTCCGAAAACATTATCTGAAGCCTTGTTGTTGGACGTAGTTTATCGTCATACCCAGGACGCTTGTCATTCTGACAGACGGAAAACTCTGAAATTAATTGTGGCCATACCGTGTCGTGGACCTTTGCTGCTTGAGCAACCACCGATCTCTCATAAAACCCTGTCCAGAACGGTGCTCTAGAGAGAACATTCCAACGTCGCCTTAAGCATGACCCTAAAACACATGAAATAACAGTCTATTGGTGGAAGAATTCCAAAGGTCCATCTGTATGACGAACTGGCTATCGACAAGCGATCACGAGGACGATTACATCTACGCTTCAAGAACGTCTTCAAAAATGACATGAGAGTGATAGACATACAGATCGAGAAGTCGGAAGACGTCACCAGCGATCGCTCAGGCTGGAGACATGATTTATACCGACGGCTGGAGCAAGGAGAGAAGAACCGGAGGCTTTCCGCTGGGGTGAAGCCTGGTCAAAGGAAAGTGACATCGGCGGAGAACGTCTTCACATGCATTGGTTGCAATTGAGATTTTCAATCTTGTGTGGGCCTGTTTAGTTATAACAGATATTGAAGTACCATCGGAGGCTGTGGCATAAGTCTTTTGGTGCAGATCACTGCTCTCCCGAATCCGGAGATCTTATCCGAGCCTTCTGAAGATAGAGCATGATAGCAGGAGTTAGGTATTCTTTAGAGCGATTCAACCATCGACCATTCTTCTATCATCTTTCGAAATGGGACGAATTTTTGTGTTCCATTTGAGTTAAGGCGTGGGCTTTCAAGACAAAGAGAATTTGAGTGCATGGCACTTTGTCAGGATTAGTAGGGGTCAAAGACTTGCTTTATGGATCGATTATGGACTCCCACTACTTTAACTGACTGTGTGACCGTGGGATAAGTCGTTTGTACAAGAATACTTAAGAAATCCTTTGTTGGTCACGTGCTATTAAATCGGACGATGGGATATTACTCTTGCATTTAGACGAATCTGCAGTTCCACAATCGTTATAATCTAAACACTGGGAAACCCAGAATAGTTTTTAATTTGATTGATTTATTGATTATCTACCCGTTGTGGGATATTTAAAGCAAGAAACTTATATCGAACTGAAGGAAATTTTACGTGATCGCAGTTTGACCTTGATCGCGTCAGTTTTCATGCTGCTGTTACAATGTAACCATGACCTCCACAAGGCTTCTTAAATTTGGAATGACGTATGAAATAAAGAAAGACGGGACTGCGTGTGTCCCAGATGTAAAGATCTGAAGTGGCAAAACTAAAGAATGTAGCTTATCTGAACATTTGCTATTTAACTCAGTCAGTTCCATGCGTGATACACGCTTTGGCGATCATGTATCTTTAGATACATGACTGACAAGGCAGATTTTTTTTCCAGCAGTAGGTTGTCATTTCTTTTTGCGGTAGGCCAGTTGTCCTACAAGGCTATAGCACCCAGTCTATCCTGCTATTTACTCATACATTGGGGGGAGAAGAGGATTCATACCTTTCCCAAGGACATTAGCACGTAAGTGAATGTAATGGATTCGGGGTGGAATTAGAACTCGGCTCTCTGTTTTCTCAATCTGAGCTGCTATCCATTGTTCCACCTTGCTACTGAAAGAAAGGTCAAATAGGAGTTAGTAATATGTCTTCCCCCAAAATCTGTGAAAAAGATTTTTAAATCTATTAATTTTGGGACGCATTTTTGCTTTAACCAGACTATTGAAAAGACAACACGTTGGAGAAGAGGATGATTCATCTCCAACTATTTTTATATAAGATTTTTCTTCGTCTTTGATTGAATTGCACAATCGAATTTCCACAACCAATTCATTTTGATGTCTCCCGTACCTAATTCTAACCTTGCCTTAGATTCAGATTGCTACAGTACTGTCTTGGAACGGCAACTGAATTCGGGTGGGGGTTGGGGAGAGGGAGAAAAGATAGAAGAGCAGGTTAAAGGTTACCTTTGACGGAGAAGACAATAAAGAAATGGATAACGGAAAGGTGCTAATGAAGGATCGAAGAGAGAAGCAAATTGGGAAGAAGGAAAAAAAATCCTGGAAAAGTATGAAAATGATAAAAGAGAAAAACAAAAAAAAATGAAAACAAAAAAGTATAAAAATAAAATAAAAAATATAATCGTAAAAAGGTGCAGATTAAAATTGATTATAAAAGAAATTCGTAAAAAAATGTTCGTAGGAGTCATTTTAACTTTTAGAATTGGAATATTTCAAATGCAGATTTTAAAAAGAACCAATTTTCGACGATTATTGGCGAGAAAGTCTTTCTTGCAGAAAAGTTATTTTTCAATCTATTCTATATACACTCCAAAATGATGACCTTGAACCAGACAATGGTTACGCTTAGTAAATACTTTCACTGGGTGACCTACATTGAAAACTTCGGCATCAATGAAACTCAGTCAATAAGGACCAATTCACTGGGCATCAAGAATTCGTTTAAGATTATAAAACCATTTTTTTCTTCTCTAAGCATCTTTTCGTCTATTATTGACTGACGACAAACAAATATTTCAAATGAGTATTTCTACTGTGCTATACATTTTCTGAAATGCTTCAAAAGTAAGCCCTTGTATCAGACTATGGTAACTCTTTGTAAATCATTTCGCTGGCCGACATATATTGAGGCCTTCGTCCTAAATGAACGTCATGCCTTAAGGACCGTGTCGCTGTGGCGTAAGAACTTCGTGCAAGAAAAACAAAGCAATTCCGGAATTTGTTTGGTTCAATCATGCGGTTATATTTAAAGTTTCACACTTTAGACTGAGCACACGGCAAACCTCAACCATCGAACCCTCTGAATATAGAGAAAACATAATTCAGGGTCTGCGAACGCTCAAAAGTTTTTACAGGCAAATTTATCTGTCAATGAGCTTATTGAAATTTCTGTTTTAGCGAATGTCATCTTGCTACGCAGGTTCCTTTAATAGATTTCTATGGCTATCTCATTTTGATATCAGGTTTAATAATCTAATCTTTTAGATAATTAGAACTGTGGTAAGTTAATCCCAACAAAGTGTCTTACCGAGCAATATTATTTTAAATGCATATTGTTAAGTTTTATCTTATAGATCAATATAATTAAAAGAAAGCTATCTGGGTAACATAAGTTTGTGGCCTTTGCATATCTGACATAAGGCTAAGATTTTAGTATACGGGGGTTCCGACAAAATTGACGTAATTTAAAATGTGAATATCTAATTAACTACAAGCCCCACGAAATCGAAATTAAATAGGCTTCATGTTGAAAAATTAATATCATTTATCGAAATTCGACCAAGATATCCAAAGAGATCTAGATTTTATAACCGATTTCACAAATCTGCACAAAATGTTTAATATGTGCAGCACTTGTGACACGGCAAATACACTGTAGTATGTCTTGTGTTATATTCTGCAGCATCTGAGCGATTTCCTGCTTAACTTCCTGTCGCCTTGTTGGAAAATGGGGGATATAGACCAGTCCTTTCATATAGCCCCTTAGAAAAAAAAAATCACTAGGTGTCAAGTCAAGAGAACGTACTGACCATTTAAATAGCACATTGTCATTATCACAGACATCTTGGTCTGATCCTCTTTCTAATGACTTTAGTTCCCGAAAATTGTAGCATATTCCCAACCGAAGGTGTTTCCCAAATGTTGATTGCTTCTTTATGGTTAACAGTCTTATATGATTTTACTTCTGTAGTAGATACATCCACAAGTCTGGCACCGAGTAACAACACACGTATCTCAATAAGAGTAAAATGATTCTAGGGCAGTTGTGTACTGCACATTTGCGTCCCGGACAATTGCATACAAGGTAATTGCGTTCTTAGACAATTGCGCTCCTATACAAATGCATCCCTAGATAATTGCGTTGCTCTGTTAATTTTTTAAAGATTTTAAAAATCAATTACCATAAATCTTTTTAAAAAAAAGTATAGGTAGGTATCATATTTTTTGTTAAAAAGGAATAAAAAGAATAAGATAAAAATAAAATTAAAGTTTATTTTTCTTTAAAATACAGTGACAGATTAACAGTTTTGCAAGATTGCTCTACACATCGCAAGTTTTTTTCGTTTCATCGGCGTTTTTCTGATGCTAGTGAAGGCTGTAGTTATTCTTGTCCACAAATATTTTTCCAACAGTGCTTGATTTTCGGAACTTAGCTACGGGTTCCAAATAAAAATACAATCTATAAATTCCAGAATCTATTAGAGGTTTGGGATACGCACTGCTGGACTGAACTAAAACTGCTAACTTAATTTTCTCTTGCTTTAAAAAATAAATTTTTCTGTCTTTTTTATTTATGGTAACTACTATTCTGCTTCTTTAGAGTAATTAAAGGTATTAGTGTGCGAATTTCTATCTTAACCCTTTTTTGTCAAAATTCATGTTAAGTACCTTTTTGCTTGCTTAAAATAATTAAAAGTTGGTTTGCTATTAACAACTCTTAAGAAAAAAAAGTATGGCAACTTCAAATATTA
>OZ010582.1:59745486-59762986 GCA_963932145.1 Acanthosepion lycidas | reverse complement strand
CAAAAAAACATCGAGAATATTTAATTACGTCTTAATGTTCTCATGTATGGTATCGTCTTTATTTTTGTTTATTTATCATTGATAGATATTTTTGTATCTTTACATTCATTTAAAACTGTTTAATTCGTGACATAATATTAAAATTTTAACTCATTCTCGAATGCAAATCATGGCGTACAGAATCGAATTTAGAAGTATTTATGCAAATTGTATTTGGTGAATTACCAACTCTCGGATTTTTTTTTCTTTTTCGTTCGCCCTGTACAAGGCCTGCGGCCACTCGAGGTAGACGCCTCATTTTTTATTGGATACAAAAATATTATCAGATATGTGCATATATATATATATATATATATATATATATATATATATATATATGATAAAAAGTATATGTTGTTTAATTTTTTATTTTATATGAGAGAACAGTAAAGTTCTTTGGAAATTACAAAATTTTCCGCTCCTCCTCTAGTCTTCGTTGCTTCTTAATATTAAATACTTTTTTTTTTAACTAGCCTAAAATTTAAATCCGTTGCGGGGATGACCAATTCTATGGTCTTCATAGTTTTCTCATCCTTTTTCATCATACAAGCTTATCTCTCATTCCGGTCTGATGGTGCCAACAATAAGTGGAATGATACATGGCGGAAACTTCTTTTGTACTTTGGCTTTTAGTGTGTTAATATGTGGGCATATTCGAGAATATTCGAGAATATAATAATAATAATAATAATAATAATAATAATAATAATAATAATAATAAGAAGAAGAAGAAGAAGAAGAAGAAGAAGAAGAAGAGGGTAAACATTGTTAAGAGTTAGAAAGGATGGGAAGTTGTAGATCGCAATGATCCCACACGTACTGAAGGAACTCGACACAAGAAGAAGAAGAAAGAAAAGGAAAAATTTCTCAGCCCAGACATTTTATGTCAAGAAGGAACGAAGAACAAACCATATAGTTATAGATAAGGAGAATAGAAAGTGTCAAATCATTGACTTTGTTGATCGATATGATACTCAAATTGGACACTGAGAAAACTGAAAAAAAACCCCTGAAAAATATCAGGATGTGACTGGGAAGATGAAGATGATATGGAAGCCGAATGTAGAACAAATTCTTGTTGTTATCGGGCCGCTTAGAAAAACTAGAAAAATTGAAAAGGCGCTAAAGGAGAATTAGAATTCCGACCGAGATTGTAGACCCTAGAACACTGATTACCAGAGAGCATACATTGATTACGTCAATGTGTGACACCAACATAATAATAATAATAATAATAATAATAATAATAATAATAATAATAATAATAATAATAATAATAATAAGCTGAAACTGCAAAATACTTGAAAAAGACAGCAAAGACGAATGCAACCGACCAGATACAGAAGCGATGGCAAGATAAACCGCTTCATGGCCAATACTCTGCCCGTATCAAACAAGCTGATGTAGACAAAACCCGTACCCATCAGTGGCTACGCAGTGCAGGGTTGAAAGCGGAAACTGAAGGTTTTATCCTTGCTGCGCAGGACCAATGCTTGCTAACTAGGAATTATCAAGCACATATACTAAAATATTGTGTCAGCCCAAAATGCAGATTCTGTGATAAATATCCAGAAACGATTGATCATCTTGTATCAGGTTGCACGATGTTGGCACCCACTGAATATAAAACCCGACATGACAGTGGGCCAATATCTGCACTGGAAAATCTGCAACTTCTACGGGAAGGAAACTGAAAGAAACTGGTACCAATACCACCCAGACCCGGTTACGGAGATAGGACCTGTTACAATTCTATGGGACTACACAATTCACACTGACAGAACAATCAAGGCCAACCGCCCAGATATTGTTATTAAAAACCACAAACAAAAACGGTGCCTCCTTATTGATATGGCAGTCCCTGCTGACTGTAATGTATCTTTGAAGATATTCAAAAAGCTGTCAAAATACAAGGACCTTGAAATAGAAGTCTCGAAAATGTGGCATATGGGAACATCAACAATCCCTGTTGTAGTTGGAGCCCTAGGACTGGTTGGAAAAAATTGCAGTAGACTAATTGCAGGGATTCCTGGAAGCCCATGCCTCAAGGAGATACAAAAAATTGTTCTGACAAGTACAGCCCACACTTTACGAAGGGCTCTATCTATGTAATTTTAATTTTATTTTTTTTTTAATTTTTATTTTTATTTTTTTTATTTTTTTTATTTTTTTTTTTTTTTTTGTCAGTGAAAAGTGTCATGATGCCATTTCTAACCTTAGGTCCCTGGGTGGGACCCGGAAAGAAATGTGTAAACGCCAGAAAGCAAAGAAAAAAAAATTAATAATAATAATATGTTTTTAAATAGTATTTTATGTTACACTTTATTTATTTGTATTTTTTATTTTATTTTTATTTTTCTTCTATTTTTTATACTTAGCTTTTAAAGTTTTGCACAGTTCCAATGTAACTTTCCGTAAATGTATTCCGCATTTTTATTCAAGCATAATCTATCTATCTATCTATCTATCTATCTATCTATATATATATATATATATATATATATATATATATATATATATATATATATATATATATATATGTATATATATATGTATGTATATATGTATATATATTTGGTGTATTGACGTGAGTTTGTGACCCTGGTTTAACGCTTTTGCGATCGTCAGACAAACTATGACGATCGCAAAAGCGTGAAACCCATGGTCACAAACTCACATCAATCCAACCAAATATGTTAGCTCTAGCTCTGATATTGAGCGCTTTCTAATAAGTACCGCGCATATAATATATAAATAATTATATATATATATATATATATGTTTATATTTATATACACACACTTTTCACACACACACACACACACACACACACACACACACACACACACACACACATATATATATATATATATGTGTCTGTGTGCGTGTGTCTGCATATATGCGCATGGATGAAGATACTATTGGCTGATGATCTTTTCTTTTTTTTTAAGGTGGTAATATTGTCTGTGGAAACTAAAGCCTAACGCAGCACCCAAGTTGCAATACAACTTCTGAGTTACCCGTATTTGAAAGAAAAATATACGGACAATACAAGGGACACAATGGAAACACGAAATCGGACTCACTAAGAGACGCATTAGTGACATTCGCAAACGAGGTCATCTCAAGGAAAAAAAAAACGAATGGATGACTGAGGAGATTCTCGACATGATGCAAAGGAGACAGAAAACTCTTCCACGACACGGAACAGAATACAGAAAATTAGACAATGAAATAAGGATGAAATGAAGACAGGCTAAAAAGGAGTGGATGAATAACAAGTCTGCAGAAGTACAGAGATTGAGTGCCAACAACGAAGGAGATATGCACAAATAAATAAGGCAACTAACAGGAAAAAAGACATTCGTCAACAGGCTGCTTGAAATCAATGGATGGAAAAAATCTTCAACGCTTCTTCTACACACACACATACATATATATGTATGTCTCATATTTACTTGCGCATCATTCGACTTTTGAAGACATAATTTGGAAGCTAATTTTAAGGGGGTCGCATCATACACGAGATATAAAATTAGCGTATGTACCACTGGCCGTGGCTACGCTATTCGCCAAACTATCTATTTAATGTAGTGAAACATAGCTGTATTTAAAATAAACTTCACACGTTCCATTGGTATATACGGTATATAGGTATGATGAAAAATTTAAAGATATGTCATATATCTGGGTTAAATTGATCAATATTAGGGATAGAGTGTACCTAAACAGAAAAGTGGACATTGATGCCAACATCCAGGCCTGAAGATTGTGTTTAAGAATGAAAACAAGCAGTCGCCACTTGGTGTTCATATGAATATCCACTTCAAGTTCAAGCCTAAATTTAAATTGAAAATATTATCATTGTGCAATTAAATATTTAACAACAGTAATAATTTATCCAAACAATCTCACAAACTCGAGGGACCCAGAAATATTAACCAAACTGCAAACAACGTTCCGTACCTGAAGATTGCACCAGGGCTGAAACTCCGACTTGTACTGTCGGTGTGGGATACTATATATATATATATTTTTTATTAATATTGACTTAATGGCACTATTATTTAGCATTGAGCGGTGTTTTTTCTTATACTAAAAGATCTATGTATTTGTACTATATTGATGGAATAAAGTGCTCAATATCAGAGATAGAGTGTGTGTAAATCTAAAAGTGAACATAGAAGTCAACACTTAGAGGCAACAGTCTGTTTCATGCTATATGCAATCGTCAGGCCACATATGCTGTTATTTTTCTCGGCTATTTATATATATACGCGTTAGTGGTGCATTGTGGGTATTCTATTATGGCGGTTATTTTACCGGAAGTCGTTTTATAAATAAAATAAGAAACAAAAAAATAAAAAATAAAAACAAGCAATATAATTTAACCCAAATAAATCAACAAACGACATAATAGAATATCCACAATGCACCACTAACCCGTATATATATAAATAGCCGAGAAAAATAGCAGCATATGTGGCCTGACGATTGCATATAGCATGAAACAGACTGTCGCCTCTAAGTGTTGACTTCTATGTTCACTTTATATATATATATATATATATATATATATATATATATAAGATAAGTAAAATTCCACGCGCAAAGCACTGCCCGGGTTTCGACCTTAGGGTTTCGTCTGGACAGTTAATTGTGGATGATTTATCTGTGACACTATTCATGCCAGCTTAAATAAACTATCAAAGCGTCACAGATCAGAACTATTAGTTAGAAGGGAGCAAAGGTAGAGTTAGTGGAACAAAAAAAAGATTTTGTTCATGCCTCAGAGTAGATATTTACACAACCCTACGGCTTCCACGAGGTCAGGTTATGACAGAAGGTCGGTTTAATGTGGGGAGCCCGAGCGCGTACACCCGGGCAAGGAACAAAAATTTCCCTCAGCCCTCGCAACCATCGGTTGCGCGGGCCTCGGTGCGAGCACCGATCTCTCCCTCTGGTGCAATGGGAGGCCGCGGCCTCGAGCAGCTGTTTCCTAGGGTTGGGCACCTCTTCAGTATAATTTTCCTCAGTTGCCCATTTGTCCTTTGATAGAGAAGCCCCTGAGTGTACTCTGTCCAAGGACAGAGACGCAACTGAGGGATGATATGTAGACGTGAAATTACTCCAAAAGTAATTTACACACTGCCTCAGAGTATATTTTCAGTAATGTCTACATTTTCGACATTACCTCAGACTGTTACACACACACACACACACACACACACACACACACACACACACACACACACACATATATATATATATATATATATATAATCGCACAGCAAATAATGGTGGTAGAAAAACAGTGCTCTCTGTAAAATAAAGATAAAATTTGTACTAATAAATATTCATTTTATCCCTCACTGTTTGGTACAACTCGAAGTTTCATTCACGTAGCAATCGTCAGACACAGATTGAAAATACATACGTGGGTATGCGTAAAATCATTTACTAGGTCGTTAGTATCAGAAAAGAGATAGAAAAAAATGTACATATCCTCAGTAGAGGCAATGTTCAGTATCGATGTTGAATTATATATCTAATTTTATTAAAATGTACTTCATCGTAAAAATTAAAAAAAAAGTGATCCTTTCCGACTAAAAAAAAAAAATAGTTTATAAAAAATGAACAAACTTTGTTCAACTCTTAGAATTAACATATTTATAACGCTACGTCGTGTTATCATTGCCTTGATATCTGAAACATATGCTGTTTCTATTTAGGAATATATCAGCCCCTCGCCCCAAATTTTTGCTTCGTTATTAAGATCATAAATTGTGTATGGACAACATTTCGTCGATTTTCTTCCAGTTATTAGATTATTAGTGGCGTTCGGCTGATTCTAATGCATCTTAAATTAAAGAGACTTTTCATGGAATTATGCAAATACATTACATTGCATAAATATGCAAATTTACATGGCATAAATATGCATTAGTTTTTCTCAAAACTTCCAAAATTAACGATGGAAAAAAATATCAAAGCTTGTCTTGATATTTACACAACTTATGGTTTGTACTGCAATCATTTACAAATTGTGAGGACTAAAGACGATCGAAATAGTTATAGCAGTTCTCAGAGTCTACCATACTTTGTTTCACGCTGTCAGTCCATTCTTATCTTCTTCCTCTTTTATTTGCCGTGTCCTTGTAGAATGTAGTCGATCATGGCTCTCCACATTTCTTTGTCTTTTGTAGCTCTAAATGACTTTTGTTATCTCTCCTAAGCCATATTTTATCATTTACTTACTCAAACTTGTTCTTTTTCTTTTTCTGCGTTATGTGCCCCTTCAGGACGTTGGCGATCATGGCTCTCCACATTGCTTTGTCTTTTGTAGCTCTAAATGACTTTTGTCTTTTTGTTATCTCTCCTAAGCTATATCTTGTCATTTACATACTCAAACTTGTTCTGTTTCTTTTTCTGCGTGAGGTGCCCCTTCAGGACGTTGGCGATCATGGCTCTCCACATTTCTTTGTCTTTTGTAGCTCTAAATGGCTTTTGTCATCTCTCCTAAGCCATATTTTGTCATTTACTTACTCAAACTTGTTCTTTTTCTTTTCTGTGTGAGGTACCCCTTCAGGACGTTAGCGATCATGGCTCTCCACAATTCCTTGTCATTTGTAGAACTATAGAATTTACTAAGTAAATTTTGTCCTTTTTGTTATCTGCGGTAAACTCTGTTCTGTCACCCATTTACATAAGCTCGTTAGTTTTCCTCTTCTACGTGACGTACCATTTTATGGTATTAGCGATTATAGCTCTCCACAATTTCCTATGCTTTGTAGCTCTTAATAATTTTTTATCTTTTTGTTATATCTCCTAAACACAGTTCTGTTATCCATTTATAAAAACTTGTACTTTTTTCTTCTTGTATGTACCCTGACACTTTAGGCGATCATGGATATCCACAATTTCCTTTCCTTTGTAGCTGTTAATAAATTTAGCATTTTTTCCTTCCCAAACCCTGTTTTGCTAGGTAGGTTATGTGCTGTTTTCCTCTGTCCGTCATGTCTTCAGTATGTCATATGAGCATCAAATTTTATGTGCCCTAGAAATTTCAACCTATTGACTAGGACAATGACGGTAGCCGGAAACATTTAGTGCATGTCCCTGGTTAATTTCCCAGTGTTTTTACGCAACTGTTTTAGGATGCGTGGGTAGCTTAGTGCATGGCAGTTGCAAATGAGAAATCTTGGATCCGAGTTCGAATTTCAGTCGAGTTCGTTACATTTACTTACGTGAAAATACACTTGGGGAAGTTATGAATTCATGAACGTCTCCAATGGTTTAATTAGTAGGACATATATCTGGAAAAAGCTTTGTTATCTCTCAAATCCCCCCTCAATAATTGCGGTACAGGGTGACGTTCAAAGTAAATTAGTGCAATGGTTTCTTCTGCACCGGGGATGTTGAGATTACCCCGCCCCTTCTCCTAGAAGTTTCTCCGCCCATTGGTAAAGCCGTTGACTTCTGAGGCGCAGCTTCTATGTCCAAACTAACGACTGGCCAATGGTCGTTTGTCATAGATGGATTGGGGAGATTCGTTCTCTTTTACCGATCGGGAAAGTCTTCCGAATACTCTCACAGATTAGCCGGTATGTCGATGCCGTTGGCCGGGGTGTGGCCTTTGCAGCGCCTATGCGAATTTTGTTGTCATGAATCAGATTCCGCATCACAGTTCGCTTGAGTAAAGCAGGGACTACCGATTCGCTAGAAAGGTACTACCACTAATGATATGTCCCATGATTCCCATCTAATAGTCAAATCGCAAGAAAAAAAACGTATTGTCTTCAAATAAGAGAACGTCTTTGAAAACACACAAACGGTTGGTAATCCGTAATAAATAAATAAATCAAACACATTCGCTCTTAAATGATATTTATTTTCTCTGTTATAAATACAATTTAAGTTAGACGTATTAAAAGCTATTGTCTATTTTCTCTTGTGACCGTGTTCGACTTTTCCTTAAACTAAGAAAGTTAAGCCTGTAGACAAACCACGAAACTGATACCTGTGGTTAACAAATGTTTAAAAAGATATATGCATGCCTACTTTGCTGATGATATTCTAATTTGCTGGAAAATCGATGCTACGAGAATAGATGAGATCAAAGATAAGAATTTTGTGGACAGATGTTAAAAATTAAGCGCGGGAAAAAAAAGTAACTCCGGCAAACATTTATAAAATGGGACGTATATGTCTTTTATATTCCAATCGTTAATAGTGTTAAAAGGACGATTTTCTTATGACATCGATTTTTTTTTTTTTAACTATCTTCATTTTTTGGCAATGCTTATTGTTTTAAAAAATGGTAATTAGAATTAGAATAAAAACTAAAGATGTTATAAAATGAATTTATACTTTTTTTTTTGGTCCTTGTGAATTTACAACAACAATATTAAACACTGTTTAATTATTAGATAGCTAATTTACAAGAATAATTTTATATTTACATCATACTAATAACTAATACAATTAGAACTAATGCACTGTAGTATTTACCAATTTATAAAGAAATAAATGTGGAAACAATTTTTTATTCATGAAATTATAAACTCTTACTAAATTATTAAAATACGTGAACTAAATATATAATCCTTTTTATTTATATTTTATAAGTTTTAAATCAATTGGCAATTAAACAACATTTTATCAACCATTCCAATGAATAATATGATAATAAATGGTGTTTCTTATTTTGGTTGTAAACTCTCAAGAACAAAGAAAATGTATAAATTCACTTTCAAATGTATAGGTTTATTACTATTCTAGTAATTTTTTTCTGGCCAGAGAAATTGTCTAGTACGACATAGTAAACGAATTTACTCAACTGTAGACTTAGAAATTGTTTCAATATACTCTTTCTGACAGCTGAAAATATTGTCGAAGCTTTCGATTTTCGTAAGTCATCACGGGCATAGGTAGAGAAAGATGGTGGACATTGTGATGTGGCCAAAATTCTGTGATATAAGAAAATGGGACGTATATGTCTTTTATATTTTATTTTACACTTACTTTCTTTTATTTATTTATATATATATATTTGAGGATGCGGGCTCTAAAATTATATATATATATATATATATATATATATATATATATATATATATATATATATATATATAGAGGCTGATTTTCTTATTTTATTATCTTAATATTTTTGTGAATATATCATCAAGATTATACTGAATGACACCGGCCATTTTTTTATTCAATTATCAACAGTGAATCATGGTCAGATTTTCCTTCCCGCGTTGGTAACGCTTTTTAATCGAGATATATGTTTAACCAGTCAACATCTACATATTTTCTATGAGAAAACTTTGTTCTGTTTTTAATATTACGTTTTCTTTCTCTTTTGACTGCAATGTTTTTAAGTCCCTAATGTCTGCATCATTCGGTATACTGCCTGTTTGAAGTTTTTATAGACTGACGACTTCTTTTTTTTTTTCAGCAAAACTATTCGACATCAGTGAATGAAGGCTCAATTATAACTCGATGTGTTTGATTCTTGAATGCGATGCACAATCGCCTAATTCTGGTTTATAAAGGAAAGTCTGAATTAAAAAGAAGAAAAAAGAAATGGCAAAATACTGTAAATAGTACGGTACATCAAAAAATGAAATTATGGAGAGAAAAATAAAAGAGGAAAGTGAGAATTTAGACAATAAATTCGGAAAGTAGAAAGAGAAGAAGAGGAAAAAAAAAGAATATGTAAAGATGGTAAGTATAAAAATAATCGAAAGAAGAGGAGCGGAGAGGAAAATAAAGAAAACAGAATGACAGAAAGAAAGAATGGAGGAAGAACTAAACAAGACTTAATTGAAAAAACAAATGAAAGAAATGTTGGGAAGAAGAATAAAAAAGACTGGACTGAAAGAAGGAAAGAACGAATGAAGAGAAGAAAGGAAAGAAACAAACAAAGGGGAGGGACGAAAAAGAAACATAAAAGAATAAAGAGAAAATTAAAAAGAAGGAAAGTAAGTGGGAAGAATAAAGAGGGATGTGGAACTAGGTAAAAAAAAAAAAAAACGTATATAAAAATAGGAAATTTCAAAAAAAGGAACAGAAATGATGAAGAAAAAAAGAGGGCAAAACTATCGTAGGAAGAGAAAGAGAAAATGAAGAAAGCAATAAATAAAAATAAAAGATGGAAGGGAAAAGAGACAAGGAGAAAGAAAAAAGGATGGCATGTGTTATCTACCGTACCTATGAACACTAATGGGTATGTCCCAATCCTCATAAATACATTGGACACTACTACAAATAGGGGCTAATATACTGTCTAAATAGTCCAACACTAGCAGTGGTTTACCTACTTGACGCCGCTGGCGGGTATTGTATTTTGTTGATGTTATAAAGATTACCATTTCATTTCCAACCTCCGTTTTGGTTATACTTCATTCAGTAACATTTTCAAGGTTACAACAGTAGTTCACTTTTGCTCTGCCCCTTCAGGATGTGGACTATCATAGCTCTCCACAACTTTCTATCTTTTGTAGCTCTAAGCTATGTTTGTTTCCATACTATCCTTCTCACCCCCTGTTCTGCCAACAATTTACACAGCTCATTAGGTAGGTATTATATACCGTACCTATGAATACTAATGAATATGTCCGAATCCTCATAAATACGTTGGACGCTATTGTAAGTGGGTGTAATATGATGTCTAAGTAGTCCACCACTAGCAGTGGTTTACCTATTTCACGCCGCTGGCGAGTATTGTATTTTGTTGATGTTATAAAGTTTGCCATTTTATTTCCAACATCCGTTTTGGTTATTCAGTAACCCTTTTTAGGTTAGAAGAAAAATTAAACGCATCTCTTCTCTTTTCGTGTTGAAGATGAAGGTATAAATTGTTTTAAGTTTAATTCTGAAAGAAATTGATGTAAAATTAACAAATAGGACATTTAATCATTAGGAATGAATCAATATTATGATAGCGAATGGATTGACAGTTGAACTAGAGGAATTTAAAATCATAATGTTATATACCGTACCTATGAACACTAATTGTTATGTCCCAATCCTTATAAGTACGTTGGAAACTATTGTAAGTAGGGGAAAATATACTGTCTAAGTAGTCTACCACTAGCAATGGTTTACCAACTTTACACCGCTGGCAAGTATTATATGTTGTTGATGTTACTAAAATTACCATTTCAATTCCAATCTCCGTTTTGGTTATTCCTCATTCAGTAACCTTTCCTAGGTTACAGCAGAATGAAAGAAGACGGAGAAATAGAGATAGAATAAACAAAAAGTTAATTCATAGGAGAAAGAGAAAAATGAAGAGAAGATCTTAGAACGAGTGGGAGAAGAGAAAAGATAAGAGGAGAAAGAAAGAGTTACATTAAAAGTGAAAGAAAAAGGTGAAGGGAGAAAGAAAATAGTAAAAAAATAATGAGAGAGGAAGAAGAGAAATGAAAAGTAGATAAAGAAAGTGTATTATAAAAAGAGAAAGGGAAAAGTTTTAGAGAGAGAAAGATAATAGTCTTGAGATTGGGAGAAGCGAAAAGAGTAACGGAGAAAGAAAGAGTATCATTAAACGAGAAAGAGAAAAGTTTAGAGGAGATATAAAATAGTAAAGAGAGATGAAGAAGAGAAAAGAAAAGCAGATAAAGAAAGTGTATTATGAAAAGAGGGAGAGAGAAAAGGTGAGAGAAGACAGAAAATATTAAAGAGAGAATGAAAGAAAAGAGAAATGGAGAAAGAAGGAGTATGATTAAAAGAGAAAGAGATAAGGTGAGAGAGGATGTAAAAATAGTAAAGAGAGAGAGGAAGAAGAGAAGTGATAAGTAGAAAAAGAGTATCATAAAAAGAGAATGAGAAACATTAAGAGAAGAAAGAAATAGTGTTGAGATTGGATGAAGTGAAAAAAAAGTAATAGAGAAAGAAAGACTATTATTAAAAGAGAAAGAGAAAAGTTAATAGAAGAAAGAAAATACTAAGACTGTTATGGTCCGGTACCTTGTACCACGGGGATAGTCCAAGGTAGAACCAATAAAGAAGAACTCAAATACGGATATGAAAGAACACAGATATATTACAAACAGAAATATATACAGAGTAGTAGAAAATGTTAGTACGAACAATCAGGTTTAGTAGTAATTTTCTAAACGTGACTCTTTTTCGGACTGCCTCTGACTCGACTGACTGACTCGTTCGCTCTGACTGACTGACAGACTTCTGACGGACTTCATTCCAGATTTCAGACTGAACAGAATTTAGTCACCCCCCACGAGGGCATCATGTGGCACAAGGCCGGTTTAACGTGGAATCTCTGAGCCCGTGGGCTCGGCCAAAAATATTCCCTTTGAACCTGTATAAACGGGTTCAGAGTCGGTTTACCTCCCCAAAAGAGACCCCGCCCTTCGGCGTAGCCTCTTTCGGGTTCCTCCCCGCCCGAAGGCAGAGAATTATTACGTATGGAATAGTCCATTATGTTCTTATGGGTAAGGTCCCATAACAAAGAGAGAGGAAGAAGATAATAGAAGAGTATAATTAAAATAGAAAGAAAAATGCTGAAGAGAAGACAGAAAATAATAATGGGACGGGTAGAATTTTAAGAGATAACTGAAGATAGAAAGTGTATGCTTAAGAGAACAATGAAGAGAAGAGAGTAAATAGTAAAGGGAGTGGGCGAAGAAAAAAGTGAAAGAAAGATTATTATCGAAAGAAAGGAAAAGTAAAGAGAAAAAGTGAAGAGAGAAAAGAAAAGGGTAAAAGGATAGGAAGTCAATTTGGAAGATTAAAAATGAATAAAAAAAAAAAAGGGCAAATGGCGAGAAAGAAGAAAGATGTTAATTGACCGAGGAATGACAAAAGAGAAAAAAAGGTTGCTAAATTGAAGAATGAAAATACTATATTGAAAGACGATTGAGAATGACCGCGGCGGGAAGAAAGGGACAATGAAACTATAAAATAGAAATATGAAGCAAAATATGAAAAGAGAGAAAGAAAAGGAAGATTTTAAATATGAAAAAACGAAAGTGGGCGAAGAAAAAAACAAACATGAAGAAAAAGGATGTGAAGAATAAATTTATGAAAGAAAAGTGAATGTGAATAAAAAAAAACAAATGACAAATTGAATGAAAAAAGAGAAAAAAAAAAGAGACGCAAACAATGAAGTGAGTGAAGAAAGTAAAAAGCAAAAATAGATTTAAAAGAATGAAGAAAAGAGAAAAGAGAAAATAAAGTGAATGACGAAGAAGAAAAAGAGAAAAAGAAAAGAATAAAAATATCTAAGAAAGAGAAAGAAGAAGAACAAATACAGTGAATAAAGGAAGAGAAATAGCTCAGAAGGAATTAAGAAAGAGAAAAAAGAAAAATAACATGAATTTAGAATGATAATAAAAGATAATTACGAAAGAAAGAAAAACAAAGAAGGTGAATGAAGAAATGCAAATGAGAAAAAAGAAAGAAGCGGATAAAGAAAGAGAAAAAGAAATGAATACATTGAACAAAGAAAGAGAAAAGCGATTTAAAAAAAAAATGAACAAAGAGAAAAGGAAGAGAATTAAAGCGAATGATGAAAGAAAAGAGAAAAAATATATAAAAGAATGAAGAAATAAAAAAGAAAAAAACGAAAGAAAAACTGAACGAAGAAAGCGGGAAAAAATAAAATGAATGCAGAATGATAAAATAAAAGAACAACATAAAAATTAAAAAAAAAGGAGAAATACTTAGGAGAAGAAAAAAATAAAGTGAATGGAAAAGGATGAAAAAGAAGCAGAAAATAATAAAACGAATGAAGAGAAAAATGGATTAATGGATGAAGCTGACGACGAAAAAGTCTAGAATAAGAGAAGATAATGAATTGAAGGAAGAATGCTAAAAGAGAAAAAAAGAAAGGATAAATGAAAGAGAAAAGGAGAAAGAAAGAGTATCATTAAACGAGAAAGAGAAAAGGTTAGAGGAGATATTAAGTTGGTGCAAAAATAATGTCGTTTTTTTGACGATTTGTTTTGATTATCGTTCACCCATTTATCCAACCTTTTTGACTTCCCTATTTGCTTCAAATGGCGAACGACTGTTGTGTGGTCGACCTCGAGTTCAACAGCAACTTTTGTGTGGTTTTGCGAGGATCGGCTTCAATTAAGACTTTCAAATGTTCGTTATCAACCGCAGTCGGCCGGCGGCGACCGTCTTCATCTTCGAGGCTCTCGTCACCATTGCGAAATTTCTTGAACCACCGTTGTGCCACATGTTCGTTAGTGGTTCCTGGGCCAAACGCATCATTGATATCACGAGCTGGTCTCGGCAGCTTTTCGGCCTAGTTTGAACTGGAACAAGAAAATCGTGCGGATTTGAATTTTGTCCATGCTGTCGAAAAGCCTGCAAAAAAATGAATGAAGAGATTGAGAACGGTAACGAATAACACGATTCGATAGAGCGAAAAACGCCCTTCAAAATGATATATAACATGGCTATATATATCAAGGAATTAATTCAGAAATCATATATAAAAGTAACATATGTGAGAAAACGACATTATTTTTGCACCAACCTAATATAAAATAGTAAAGAGAGATGAAGAGGAGAAAAGAAAAGCAGATAAAGAAAGTGTATTATAAAAAGAGGGAGAGAGAAAAGGTGAGAGAAGACAGAAAATATTAAAGAGAGAGAGAAAGAAGAGTAATGGAGAAAGGAAGTGAATCATATAAAGAGAAAGAGAAAGAGAAAAGGTAAGAGAAGAAAGAAAATAATATAGAGAGAAGGAAAGAAAAGAGAAATGGAGAAAGAAGGAGTATGATTAAAAGAGAAAGAGATAAGGTGAGAGAGGATATAAAAATAATAAACAGAGAGAGAGAGGAAGAAGAAAAAAGAGAAATAGATAACGAAAGCGCCTCATTTAAAAGAGAAAGAGTGAAAGTGAAAGAAGATATAAAATATTAGGTTGGTGCAAAAATAACGACGTAATAATGTTGTTTTTTGACGTTAAAAAATACGTCAAAAAACGACATTTTTACGTCATTATTTTTGCACCAACCTAATAGTAAAGAGAGAGGAAGAAGTGGAAAGAAAAGTAAACCAAGAAAGAGCAGTATAAAAAGAAAAAAAAAGAAAATGTTTTCTTTCTATCTTTTCATATTTTGCTTCATATGTATAGAATATATGAGCAAAGAGAAAAAAAATATAGTAAATGAAAGACTAGAACGGTAAGAAAAAAAAAATTAAAATGTAAATATCTTAAAAGAGAAAAGGAAAGAGTTATGTGTATGAAAATAATGAAAGAGAAACGAATGAGAATATTGGAGCGTGAAAGAGAAAAAAAGAAGATAATCAGAACAGAGGCCGTATGAATGAAGAAAGAGCAATATGTAGAGAAAGGGAAGAAGAAAATTAAGAAGAAATAGAAAGAAAGGCATGGGTTAATGAATCGAGCAAAGAAAAAGGTGAACTGAAGAAAGGAAATAGAAATAGTAAATGAGAAATACAACCAGAAAGAGAAGAAAGAAAATACGAAAAGGGGGAAAAAAAAAGAATCACAAAGTGTTATACGCCATATGTATGGAGACTAATGTGTATGTCCCAATCCCTATAAATACGTTGGACACTATTGCAAGTGGAGGTAATATGCCAAGGAGTGCACAAATAGCAGTGGTTTACCTACTTCACGCCGCTGTCGAGTATTGTATTTTGTTGATGTTATAAAGATTACCATTTCCATGTCCAACCTCCGTTTTGGTTATTCTTCATTCAGTAACCATCTCTAGATTACTATATATATATATATATATATATATATATATATATATATATATATATATATATATATATATATATATATATATAGATAGATAGATAGATAGATAGATATGAAACAGATAGATATTGTTATATACTGTACCTATGAACACTAATGGGTATGTCCCACTCCTTATAAATACGTTGGAAACTATTGTAAGTGGAGATAATATGCCAAGGAGCCCGCAAATAGCAGTGGTTTACCTACTTCACGCCGCTGGCGAGTATTGTATTTTGTTGATGTTATAAAGATTACCATTTCCATGTCCAACCTCCGTTTTGGTTATTTCTCATTCAGTAACCATCTCTAGATTACTATATATATATATATATATATATATATATATATATATATATATATATATATATATATAGATAGATAGATAGATAGATAGATAGATAGATATGAAACAGATAGATATTGTTATATACTGTACCTATGAACACTAATGGGTATGTCCCACTCCTTATAAATACGTTGGACACCATTGTAAGTGGAGGTAACATGCCAAGGAGTGCACAAATAGCAGTGGTTTACCTACTTCACGCCGCTGGCGAGTATTGCATTTTGTTGATGTTATAAAGTTTACCATTTCCATGTCCAACCTCCGTTTTGGTTATTCTCCATTCAGTAACCCTTCCTCTGTTACAACAGAAGAATGAGAAAGGTGAAAGAGAAGTGTAGAAGAATGGAATGAAAGGAGGAGAATGGTGAAAAGAAAAGCAAATGAAAGGTAAAAGAAAACTAATATCAGAAAAAATGAAATCAAGAATAAAAAAATGAAAGAGCACAATGAAATTGATGAAGTGATAGACAGAAAGAGATAAGGTAAAGTGAATGGAAAGAAGAGGGCAAAAGGAAAAAAAAAGATAGAATAAAAGCAAGGAAAAGAAAACAAAGAATGATGCAGTAAAAAGAAGAATTTAAAATGTCAGAAGAAGAAATAAAAAGAATGAAAGAGGAAAGAAAAGAGAAAAAAAAAGAAAAGGGGCGTCATGAAAGGATAAATAAAAAAAATGAAACAAAGAAAAAAAATAAAAGCGTTATGATGTAGAATCCAAATTGTTTATTGAAAGAAGGACGAGAAAGAGGAAGAGAAGAATGAAAAGGGGAAAGACTAAGAAAAATGAAAGAGGGGGACGGAAGAAAGAAACGAAACGAAAAAGAGAAGCGAAAAACGAAAGAAAATGTTGGCTAAAAAGAAAGAAAAATGAAAAAAGTAAGATAAAAGAGAAGCGGGTAAATAAAAGAGGACAAGGAAAGGAAAAAGAGAAATGAGAAAAGAAGAAATAAAAGGAAGACTTGAAAAGAAGGAAAGAAAGAAAATGACTGTCAAATGACAAGAGGAGAACGAAAAAGAGAAGAAAGAATAAGGTCGGAAAAGATGGAATAATAATAATGATGATGATGATGATGATGATGATGATGATGATGATGATGATGATGATGATAGTAGTAGTAGTAGTAGTAGTAGTAGTAGTAGTAGTAGTAGTAGGAGGAGGAGGAGGAGGAGGAGGAATGAATGACAGGTTAGTGAAAAATAGAAACCGGAAGTTGAAAAGGAAATAAAGAATTTGTAAATAGAAAAGAAAGAACGCAGACAATGAAAAGATTGAAAAGTGAAAGAAAGCGGAAAACGAAAATTGATTGAAATATAAAAGAAGAATGATTGAAAAGAACAAAAAAAGAGTGAAAAAGAAA